>AP025054.1:29402606-29469938 GCA_036186865.1 Eustoma russellianum | reverse complement strand
AAAGAAAGAGTCCTGCTAGTAGGGACCTAGTCACTAGCCATTATTGGCTGACTTAGGAACAACTTGAGAATGGGGAGCTCTACTGAGCCGTAATGGTTATTTAGTACTTTTACCCAGACCCAATGGGACAAGAAGAATGAAGAGAGTGTGAATGAAAGCCAAGCATCTACTAGCCGCCTAGCCAGGGAGGGGGAAGGCTCCTGCTTAGTACAACCAGAAAGAAAGAATGCAGAGTAATGTAAGTATTTACTAACATTTGCAGATGGACGGGAAAAGGTAAGACACACTAAAGGACATACAATATATGAGCTCAAAAGGAGTGACATATAATCTTTAAGATACATACGTAGTCCAAATGGGAGATTGTTGGGATTAATTCGAGAAACGTGTAATGCACAGCGCGTTGATAAAGTTTATACGAATTAATCATAAGGTAGATGTTATGTATGATAATATTGTATGTCACATATGTTACATAATAATATTAATTATTACGTAAAGCATCCACACTTTAAGTGATCATCGCCTATGTTCGTGGATGTATAGTATGGTCTAAAATAGAAACCCCGAATATGTAGACAGTCATATGGTCATAGACCGCGATAGATGGGCTCAAAGTGCAACGACCATAAAGTGTACGACGTCTGGTCCTCGAGAGAAGACAACCCATTTGTGGCTAGTAGATAATTGCTGGTACAATAATTAAATATTAAATAATGTTTAATAATAATATTTATTATTAAATATTAGATAATATTTGATAATGGATAAAGATAACTTGATGTTAGTATCAAGTATATCCCCAGGTATCTGGGATAATTGAATCTCTATCCACGAAGGAATATGCCTATCAGGATTCCTCCTTTTCTCCCTCTATATAAAGGAGGAGGGGTTACTCCTCCTCACACACTAGTTGGCCGCCAGCTATACAGTATACAGAGGGAGGGTGTGCCAAATTTTCTATAAAGCCCACACTGCCCAACCTCTCCATCGGGTAAATCACTGAATTGTTGAGGGTAAATCACTGAATTGTTGAAATCGGTTAAGGGACGTATCAACAATTGGTGGGAGATTGTGAATCCTTGGATGATACCATATTTTTCATCAGAGCAGTTGTAGCGTACGTGTTCAGATTAACAACAGCAACGGAGCAATGTAAATTTTCCGTATTTTGTTACTTTGTCCATTGATTCGATTAAACGGTCTTATTCAGAGATTTATTAAATGAAATCCAACATAGGTCCGACAATGTTACTACAGATCTGACCATATCACTGAAAGTCAACCGAATTCGCTCGAGTACGTCCGGAGTTTCATGTCTCATGGTGAAGAAATATACTGGTGAGGTATGTTAGGTGACGAGTGTGTAGTCAAAGATCATCAAAAAGATCTTATGTGGAAATATCATTGATAATCTTGGATTAAAAGGAAGAAATAGTACGACAACAAATCAAGCCGACGGTGAAGCCACTTGGGAGAGTGAAGAAGAGATAGTGAAATCACATACCCATCTTTTTTTTTTTTAATTAAGGTATGTTGGGTTTTAAAGACAAATTTTTCTATAAAGATGGATAGTAACAATGTAGAAAGAGCTATTTCTTAAACACAAGGGTATTATAGTAATTTGGTGACTAGGGTGTTAATGAACCGAACTGAACCGAATACTAAGTTTTTGAATTCGGATTCGTTTAGCTAAACGAATTGCTCAGCTCGGTTTGTTTAGCTAAACGGACTTTAAAATTGGTTCGAGTTCGGCTCGATAACCTTATAACTGTTTAAACAAGCCGAACAATTCGGAAACAGTTCGGCTCGTTTAACTAAACGAACCGAAATACCTATTTGAATTCGGCTTGTTAACAAATAATTACCAAATGAATAAGAACTGAACACAAACCAAACTCGAACAGTTGGTGAATTATTCATTTCGTTCAACAGCCCTATTGGTGACTAAAGATAAAGGAAGAGAATGATACATTAAAAGAAAAAGGTCCTTATACGTATAGTGTATTAAATATGATTTTACCCTTAAAGCTCCAAAAGAATAGTCTCCACCCTCATTTTCCCCTTCATTTCACTTTTCTCAGACCCTAACGATAGCTTTTGATGTCGTTGAGATATAGTATGATTGCTGGTTGATTTTCATAGTGGATCTAATGACTTAATAACACTATTTTGATCATATCTTGATTGCATACTACTCCGAATTCGATCTCGTTTGAAGTTCCAGGATCCTTGAACCAAACGCTCTGTAAAAAAAAAAAAAAAAAAGCATGACTTAATCAAGGATTTTAGGAGTTTAATTTTGTGGAATCGAAGAGGTAGCTTGAAGAAGATGATCATATAAATGATAGTTTATTGTAAACTAGTGCTAGGTTGATGTTTGTTTATCATTATGGTAGCTTATGTGACTATTTGATGCTAAAACTTATACTTAGAGAGGTTGTTATTGAAGTTTGAACAATTAAAGGGGCAAGGGAATGTTGTCTTCATATATTTGCAGTATAATTGTTTGATTTAGTTGATTTGATCTTCATATATTTGCAGTATAATTGTTTGATTTAGTTAATTTGATGATGTTCGTGAGCTAAAGGTAAGTTCTTAAATTGTATTAGGATCTTCTTATGGTATATAAGTAATGAATTTAAGTTTTGATATGCTTTAAATTGAATATTGGAAGAAGAAAAGTGGTGTGGATTGCATAAAAATCGTAAATTTTCAAATCTAAACAATTTGAACAGTGATATTTGGAAGATATCTCAAACTATAGAACTCTATAATGTTTACGTTTACACCAAAACCAGATTCCTCTAGGGGGTGTTTAACGAACCGAATAGTTCACGAATTATTCAAGTTCGTTTGGTTTGTATTCTTTTGGTAATCTTTTGTAAACGAGCCAAATTCGAACAGTTGTTTGAGTTCGTTTACTAAAACGGGTCGAACTATTTGTGAACTGTTCAGCTCGTTTAAACAGTTATAGTGTTATCGAGCCAAACTCAAACCAATTTTAAAGTAGCTAAACAAACCGAGCCAAACAGTTTGTTTAGTTAAAAGAGTCCGAATTCGAAAACCTAGTATTTAGTTCGGCTCGGTTCGTTATCACCCCTAGCTATGAGGTCGAGATATGGGTATAAGTTACATAAAGGCTAGCAAAGCTTAGATATACTAAAAGTTGTAAACTCTTATATAAGCTACCTAAGACACTCTAAGTTACTAATTAAGCTATGTAGGTCCCTTAAAAGTTATTGTTATGCATGTTAGTATCACTTAATAAAAATGCAACAACATCATTACCCCATTGCCTTAGAGACTCTCGCTTATGGCGGGATATGGGATGGCGGATATACGCAATTATACACATGTGTTAGAAATACGTAGAGGCTATTTCCTGATGACACATAATGATAATTGGGTCAAACTGTGTCAGTCAGCTGCTACTTCACAATTAAGAAGCACATCCAATTTAGTGAGTCATTTTGCCGCATTCTATCATATTTTAAAGTCAATGAAGAGTGTGTCCTTCACTCCATTGAAAATGGAAACCAAAATGCAAACCATGGTTGTTCAATAAAGATTGGTTATTTTCTTGTGAAATAGGATAATAGGGATGTAATAACGAATGACTACTCTCTTGTGATGTCTTTTGTGATGGTATTATTGAAGCAAGGGTTAGCCACATTGTGGTGCAAGTTGAAGCAAAAGAACTTTCTTTTTAAAAGATGAAGCAAGAAGGACCCTTGTGATGAAGGTTACAAAATAAGCTTGACTAGCATTGCCTTGAAAGTTGAAGGAAAGGAAGAATCGTTTTGTGATGAAAGAAAACATGTCATTGATGGATCCACCATGCAATAAATGAAAGAACTACATGAATGTAAATGTATACAACAACACCATTACCACATAGTTTTAGAGGCTCTCGTCTATAGCTGCGTATAAGGGGTCGACTGTATGCAACCATACCCATGTGTTAGAAATACGCAGAGATTATTTTCCGATGAACCATAATGAAAAACTGCGTCAAGCTGTGTCGATCAACTGCTACTACACAATATAAGAAGCGCATCCAATTTAGTGAGTCATTTTGCTTTATTCTATCATATTCCATAGTCAAAAGAATGTGCGTCTTTGATTTTATTGGAAAATGTATCTGATGGCTTTATGGATCATATGATATGTGTGAATGGTAAAGTTAAGACATGAAAATGAAGAGATTGATAAAAGTAAACATACTGTAGATATTGAACGTATACATTGTCATACTAAGCATATTTATTTCCTCACGTCTTAATATTTTATATTTTTTCAGATATGTCAACTCTTCAGAACGCTACTATGTGAGAATATTTATAATGTCTTATTATCCTTATTTGTATGTTTTGGACGACGAACTTATGTTGTAAGAATTTATGTTGCCTTTTAAAATGTAAGGTATGAGGTATTGTTAGAGTTGAAATTGAGAAGTTGCTACTTATTTGTAAATATTATGTCTCATTTCCACTTGAGTCAAGGATACACATTTTTTTGATTTTGAAATATGAATAAAAAAAATGACTCACTAAATTGCCTGCACTTATTATATTGTGAAGTAACCGTTAATCGACACAGCTTGGCGCAACTTTCATTATGAGTCATCAAGAAACAACCTCTTTGTGTTTCTAACGCATGAGTATAGTAGCGTACATCCGACCTCAATACCCCGTTATAGACGGAAGCCTCTAAAATAATAGGATAATGTTGTTGTTGTACATCTATTTAGGGATGACGTTATAAATGTTATTTTGTAATTTTGTATTTGAATTATCTTCTTTTTACACGCCAAAAAAAAAAAAAACTTTGAGTCATGATTTACGAGAGTCTCGGATCATTGATGGTTATAATCTTGAAATAGAAAGAGTTGTGACTTGCGCCAAATATGGCAACCGTGGTGATAATTAATTAAGATATGAATGTAAAGAGCGATCGCGTACATTGGACCAATTGATAAAGTTATTTCTTTGTGATTTTGAGTTCATATGTTCGAGTCTCAGAAACAGCTTCTTACACAAAAGTATATGGTAAGACGCGTATATCCTCTTACACAAAAGTGCAGGATAAGGATGCACAAAAAATGCACTTAACGCAATTTTACACGTTTTACCTCCTATTAACCATCATTTACTGTGTGAAGAACTCTCAATAACCCATATAGGATAAAGGTAAACCATCATACCCCCAATGAGTATAAACGTGAATCGGCAGGGAAGACGGCAGCAACTGCCGATTCACGTTTATCCTCATTGGGGGTATGATGGTTTACCTTTATCCTATATGGGTTATTGGGAGTTCTTCACACAGTAAATGATAGTTAATAGGATGTAAAACGTGTAAAATTGCGTTAAGTGCATGTCAGATCGCGAAGTTATCCGGTCTTTTCTAAAGCCTTTTTGCAGAAGTCTAATACACTGTGAAAGTACCTCTGATATCTCTATCCAGAGAGAAAATAATTACAATAGTACACGGAGATATCAGTGCCGGTATGTTGCCTGGGCGGTGTCTGTTATAGTGGCGGCAACAGAGGAACAAGACCACCACCTCAGGTTATAAATTGAAAGAAGATTTTGTGGTCCAAAATCCAAATTAAATTGAAATAAGATTTTGTGGTCCAAAATCCAAATTATTAACCCTTCTGAGCTACTACTTGCTTTGGATGTTGACTGCACGTTGACCTTTAATGTGATCTTACCCTTGTTTCTCTCCTCCTTCACCCCCACCTCTACTTAAATTATATTTATTCACCCTCTCATTTTATGTCCATGGCCACTTCTCATGGACATTACGACCTCTATCGACCAATCTGCTCGTTGTAACTAAAATAACAATTTCCAAGATGATCACATTATACGAGTATAACAGGCTTTCATGGTATATTCAGCTCTCGTGTTTGCACAGGATTCGGGAAGGGGACTTCGCGATGTGATGTACGCAGCCTTACGCTATACTTTTTTGTGCAAGAGATTGTTTCCGCATATGTTATACCGTTGTTTTACATTACGTGTATATATATAAGTGCTGTGTATTTTAGTATCGAAATGTCTTTCTTTGTATTTCTTGAATCTACCCACTAACACACTAGCACAACATAGCTCTATTATCATGTCATTTATGCATGTAGAGCCGGGGGTCTCACTGGAAGCAGACTCTCTATCCTTTGGGATAGAGGTATTGTCTGCCTACCACTTATCCTCCCCAGACCCTAACGATAGCTTTTGCTGTCGTTGAAATATATTGGGTTCGGATGATGATAATGATGAGATTGTTTCCGCATCTCGAACCCATAAATACTAGGTCGTTTTATTTAACTACTTATGTAATTTCATGATAGTTTCTGAATATATCTGGATGTTGAATTGTGCCTTTGATAGAATTTTAACATAATAATGTAATTCCTCCGTCTTAAAATATAAATCATTATTATGATTTATACTAAATCAAAAAGTGAAATAAAACTTATATTTTTAGAATCGAGAAAGTATACGGTTTCTTCCCACGAAAAAAAGGAAGTAGGATTTACTATTATTTTTCATTTTCTTAGGTGACTTGCAAGTTTCCATTTTCAATAGAGTGAAGGACACATTCTTTCTTGACTTTGTAATATGATAGAATAAAACAAAATGGCTCATTAAATTCGTTGTGTTTCTTATATTGTGAAGTAGCAGTTGATCGACATAGCTTGACACAATTTTCATTATAGATCATCGGGAAACAACCTCTGTGTGTTTCTAACACATTGGTATGGTTGCGTACATCTGACCTCTCTATACCCCGCCATAGACGGGAGCCTCTAAGGCAGAGTAATGTTGTTATTGTTAAGTGACTTGCATGGGGACGAGTTAGGTGTCTCAACTTCTAGGTCAGGATGCTTGAGCGTGTATATGACCTAACGCAACCTCAGCATGTAGTCATTGTTGGAAATAATTCAAGTCAGACAAAATTGACTTCTGTATAGCAGTAGCCAACCTGCCGAGCTCAAGGTAGGCTGGATAGATCTGCTAAGTCAAGACAATTCAGATAGCGTAATTGAGTTTGCATTCTGAACAATCAGCCGACCAGAACTGAACAGCACTTCAGAATAGTAGTTCTGTGATGTCAGCCTTTTAGCCGAGCTGAACTAGAGTCAGACTGATCAGACAGATCAGATCAATCCAGTTAGCACAGTTGTATTTGCGTTTTGGGCTGATCACCGACCTGTTGACCTTGGCACCTCGGCACAATAAACAACAGTTGTACTTTCAGCCGCTTCAGCCGAGCTCCACACAAAGCAAAGCCCAGTACTGCAGTGCTGCAGAACAATGAATGATCTCAGCCAGACTGCAGAGCTCAGCACAACAATGCTGTACAACAACAATGATGTGCTATCCCACGATCAGCTGGGCTCAGCACAAAGCAGAGCTCAGCTCAGCAATAACCTTTACAGCTCTACTGAGCAGAGATCCGAGGTGAGTCCAGGACTCCGTCCTTAAGACGTATTGCTTCTGTATACTGTGACCAACCAGATAGAGCAATCGTCTCCCAGGATACAACAGGAGTCAGTTAAGACGAGCGGAATTTCAACGTATGAACTCTACGAACCTGTAAGATGTTCTGAGCTTCTCAGATTATTTGGAATGCTAAGTGTATTCTATATGCGGGAGAATGAAAATGTGAGAAGGAGATTGCAAAAAAAGGAGAAGAATTTTGGATTCTGAGTGAGTGACCACAGAGGTCAGCTAGGCCATTATTTATAGGGGAATTCTGAGGTCAGTCTGTTATATTCAGCTCAATCTCAGCCGTAGGATCAGTCTGTTGCATGTTTCTAACCTATCTTAACAACATGGAGAGTTTGAATTGAAGCAAACTTCACCTAGCTGAAAGATCCGATCTGGTGCTACAGGACGCGACCTGTAGTCTGCAGCCTGCATGTAGCAAAGTTCACAAATTAAGCCCATCAAGTCAGCAACTCAGTCCGTCACCTGAGCCCATGCCCAGGTATGGGCCGAGCTGAGCTGACTTTCCCCCTCACTTTGAGTATTAATTTCTCATTCACTTGGTATCGGATCGAGTGATTCGAAAGCCTACAATTATCTACTCGATGATTAAGGACTCATTAGTTTCCACTTATCATTAGTGAAACTAATCATAATCTTAGGTCAAAGTACGTTGTTAACCATAATTTGCAACCTGACTCAATTTCAATTCCTTTCCATTTTCTCCAACATTCATCACATCAATATTTTCTGATATATCTACCAATCTGGAAAACAAATTATATCCACCCCATAATTCTCAAGTCTTGAAAAGTTGGCAAGAGACCATAGGTCTAATTTGCGTTGAGTAGTATTTTCTCTATCTATGAACACGAGTTTAAATTTTTTTTTTATGTAGAAGAAAAAAAAATCTCCAAATGCTGAAGAATGAGATTATCAGTAACTGACATTAAAAAAAAAAAAAGAAAAATCTGAATAGAAGCTTACGGAAAAGCTAGAGTTACGAACAAAAGTGAAACATTAATTTCGTGTTTTCAGCTAACTATATATGTCTAGATGAAGCTATTGCCACCGTTTCTTTTTTCTTTTTCATTTTCATTACTTCTGCATTAAAATATATCCCAACATGTTAGTATAGAAGTGGTAGAAATAGAATTAAAAAAAAAAAAACATTGCAATAGTCATTCCATTCCATTTCCATGTATGTTATCAACCTTTGAAACAACCCCAACCACCCGCTCCCCCCCCCCCCCCCAAAGAAAAAAAAACATAAACCACACCCGGGGTGCCTTTCAGATGCCCTTCTCATGACTTGAAGAGATGACGATTGTAAAAGGGAAAAACAGGTTAAACAAGAATTAACGATTTACACGTTCCAGCTTGCATATTGTTTTAATGGTTTAGATCAGAGGATGGTTCAAGTGAAGCAAAATATGAGGCATCCAATCACACGACGCCACGTATATAAAGTGGTCCATTTTTTTTAAAAAAAAAACCGCAGGCTACTTTGTACACGTGGCTTTGCATGATTAGAGACATCATATTTTAGCTAAGGCTTTCTCTGATCTAAACCGTGTTTTACTGACTAAACAAATTGGGGTTCATAATAACCCCCCGTTCCTTGTTTGCCCAGCGTGATTTTGTTTTTTAAATGTCATCAATATGACTGTAATTTCACCAAATATTTCTCTAATATTATTTAGCAAAAAACCCAGAATTTCTTCGCAGACTATCAATCTCTCCTCGCCTACATTTGATAGGAGTAAGTCTGCGGTAGATTCAAAGAAATCCTGCAATCTTACGAAAAGCTCTCTAGATAAAAGGTAAACCTCTCAAAATCTTCTTTTCTTCAGCAGAATTGTCAAAACAAGTAAACAAGGAGAAATAACTGCGATGTTGGATTCAAAAAGAGATGGCAAAGGCAAATATTTAGGACTGCCCTTTATGACTGGACGATCTGAAAAGGAAATCTTCTCCTTTGTCCGCGATAAAGTTTGGAAGAAATTGAGCAGATGAAAAGAACGATTTTTATCTTCAGCTGGGAAAGAGATCCTCATAAAGTCGGTTATTCAAGCTATTCCGACATATGTCATGTAGCGTTTTGAACTCCCGAGGAATCTTACTGGAGATGTGGAGGCCCAAATTCGGAAATTTTATTGGGGCTCGACCGGTGGTGATAGAAAAATATGCTGGAAGGCTGGGAAAATATTCGGTCTAGACCTCAGAACATCTCTTCAGAAAGTGTGTAATTCCGCAAGCTATGGCTCAATCTCGCGGTACTGTTTCAAGGTGGATCAAGACAAAGGCTTTACATTTTCCGGATTTACTGCAAAAAAATTCAAAAAGAAGAAGGCAAGGAAGAACTTGTGAAATTCTTAAACCGGCTGTGGAACATTTGGAACGCTCAGTGCTCCTTTATTTTTGAAAGAAAGCCTTTAGACCTTTGTCTTTAATCTCAACTGCTGAATACCTAGAAGCCCAGGCGGTGGAACAATCATGTCTTCAAACATCAGCGCCTAATGTTTAAGTGGATTCCTCTAGACTTCGTGTTTGTCAAAGTAAATGTGGATGCATCTATTCGAGACAGAAAGGCAGCCATGGATGCAGTCTACAGAGATAAAACCAGTGCCTTGGATGCTTGTTTTGATAAAGTCATGTTCTTGCATGTAAAAAGAGAAGGCAACATGCCAGCCTACTTATTAGCATGTTTAGTCTTAGACTTGACTATCGCACTGAATGGTGTTCGCCGTTGTCATAACATGTAACTGCTGCCTTGACAAATATTAATAAATGAATCACCACCTTTTATGATCAAAAGAAAAGGTCTGTAAAAAAACTATAGCTAGTTTAGTTTTTCACTCATAGGTAAAATGATCTATGTCTACTTAATCCTATGCTCCTCTCTCTTTTATAGGATATTAGTCTCATCCCACTTTATAGCCACTAAAGGCCATTAAAGACCAGACGATGTCTTAACAGTAATAACACCCTCTTTTTTAAGCTTAAAAAATTATGCCATTACTACCAAGAGATCAAATTACTTGGTCCACAAGTTACAAACCCTTGCATCCATGTATTCATTACCTTTTTTTTGGTTAAAAAAGTTTAGGTTGAGAAAATGCTTCTCCAATCCAGAGCCAGAGCATACCATCAGCCTATCGAAATCTCACAGTGAAATTTACATATTGCTCTTCAAGAAGGATTGCTGACAACGAGATTCAAAAACTAAGATCTTACAAGCGGAGTGGACGAAGCATACCATCTGAACCAACTCGCGTTGGCTTGATGCATTCATTACCATGACAAGGATGTAGAAGCACATCATAGTTATAATGTATAGAGCCGCGGGTCTCACCGGAAGCAAACTCTCTATCCTATTGTTTGCTGCCTCTCACCCTCCCTAGACCCTAGCGATAGCTTTTGCTGTCGTTGGGATATACTGAGTATGATTGTTTTTGTTATGGTAAATCCAAACCACAATGCTGAAAAAGCAGGAAACTATTTGCAATATTCACTTCAGCTTTCACATGTATGATTTACATGCTTGCAATAAAGGTGAAAGCAAGGCCATCAGCTAGGCAGGCCATTTAATAGTTCAATGGGTGTTTATCCTACTGTAATCACTAGTCCCTTTGTTTTTCTAAATTCTACAAAATCAAGTTCTGATTTTTGTTCATGTCCCAGCTGCAACAAATATATTATATACAACATTCTATGCATATCTCAGAATGGTTACTTGCCTTCTTGGCCTCATGCTAACTGAAGGGCTTGTTTTTCTCTCATCTCCTCGGCGATTTTAGGTTGATTCTTCATCACCTTCACCCGGAAAGCAACCTGCTAAAACATCCAGATCCTCAGAGCAAGACAACACAAGTACGCTAAAGAACAGTACAAAAAAGCTGATACTTTGATTGTTCATGGAGTCGGAATAGAAGAGGACAGTGAAACAGAGTGCCAGCGGACTCTCAAAGGAACAGTCAGAAAAAGAGGTATCCGAGCCGCGAAAATAGCCTCTTACACAAAGTGTAAGACAAGGGTGCATACATCAGATCGCAAAGGATCCAACCCCTCCTCGAACCCTGTGCAAATGCGGAAACCTAGTCTACCGAGAACGTCCTTTTTCTCATAGAGCGATAGAAAGCACAGATGACTCTCATGAGACATATTCTGCTAGCCTCAGAATGGCACTTGCGTAATGATACAGAAGAAAGAATATAAATTTCAGGCCACATTTGTAAAGGATCCATTATATTATACCATGAGAAAAGACTACAACATAGGGTTGGCGCAACAAAATGACATTGGCTTTGCAAATTGAAAGCAACAGAGATGATCATGCATATCGGTGTCATATCCTCTCCGTCTTAAAAACATTATTATAATTTGACTTTTTTATATATTTCAAAATAAACTACAACATTCAAGTACTTTTCCCGCTATATAGGGTCAGCTATATGGAGCAATCATTTCTTTTGCGCTTTATCTTTATTTTTTTTTATTTTTGTTTGCTTTTGTTTTTGCTTTTTGTGTTTCACTCGTAACCTAAATCCTACCTCTTTATGTGTCGCCTAATACATAATGCACAATATTCGCTTTAGAATACGCACCTTTCAAAATTATCATATCATCTCGACCGTGATTCATGCCCAATTAACTAAAACTTTCATTTAAATCTTATACCCTCTACATAACATCGGCTACATGAATCAATTGTCTTTCTTGTGCTCTATCACTGATCACATGCTCTCCAATTGTCTTATAAGTCATATATTTTTTTATTGTCTCTCTCTTCATGTTTTCTTTAGTCTACCTCTCCTACATTTGAGATGCACCTCGTTCATTGTCTCACACAGCCTAACAGATGCATCTGCAGGATGTCTTTGTACATATTTTTGTATAACTATGACAATATTTTTGGAACAGAACAGGTATAAAGGAAAAGAAGGCACTTCTTTGGCAAAAGTATAAAAAGTACATCACCTTTCTATCAGATCCGAACTCAATGATGTCAGATGGATGAAATCGAGCCGGTGAGTTGGGAGGTAAGCGATAACTCCTTCCTTCGTTACTGCATATATAATTCGGCTCCATGAGTCCTTGAATAATTTGTGGTGGTTTGAACAGGAACAAAATATTTGAGGCCCGGAAAACTTTGAAGTTGCTTACTCGGTAATCCAGGTACCATGTTCACTCCGCAAATCAGTCAAGAAAAAGGCTCCATTTTTGTACTCTACTCGAGCATGCAGTTTTGAGACCTATCGCATTATAAGTCCACTATTCAGCTTCAAAAATCCTCACTAGCACATCAAATCCCTATTATTTGTTATTTATGCAGGTACATATAGAGCCGGGGGTCTCACTGGAAGCAAACTCTCTATCCCTTGAGATAGAGGTATTGTTTGTCTGCCGCTTACCCTCTACAGACCCTAACGATAGCTTTTGCTGTCGCTTCAAAAACAAAAATGAAATTGCTAAACATGTATAAGGCACAGGCTTCCTCTTTTGCGTTACCTGAGATGAAGATATAACCACATCCGCGGGCGACTGACTCCTGTCATCACAACAATTACAGTTCTGATAACCTTAAATATGAGACTATCAATGATAAAGTATTTTATGACCTATGAAATGCTCGATATCTTCAGACAAAAGAAAAACAAAGATGATAACAATGCCAAACTGCATACCCAATTGTACAGGGGTTCCTCTCATCTCTTCTTAAAACAAAACTTTGTGAACTTGTACTGGAAGGTCCAACAGGAAGCATAAACCATCTTCAAAGGTGAATGACATCAACAGGTTATGTAGCACAAGTAACAATTAATTCAGTTCAGTAGTACTAATTTTAAGGTTGATGTACTCACTCCGCGTCAAGAGCACGCTCCATAGAATCGTCATCGTTGAACCATTCTTGCAAATGGTCATTAGCCTTTCATAGAAAATACTTAATGTTTCAGATGCAGTAAACAAAGATAAGAACCACTGCCTTTTATTTGGAAACAACAAAGGCATTTATCATTAAACTCTGACTGTGTATCACATCTTTCTACTAATGGCTTACATACTTTGTCAGTGAGTCTGCATTGCAATGGTCTCCCTTCAAGCTTGTCCCTGTTAAAAGAATGACAAAGTTCATATGCAAGTGATGAATTAATCACGATACATACTTCTTCCATATCAAGCATAAAAGAAGCCTTTAGTATGCTTTTTATTGATAATCCAGCACGAACACCACTTCAGGAAAAGCTGGGAAACCCTGATCTCTAAACATTAACTATTGGGGTACCCAGATGGTCATTAGACTAACGCTTTAAAATTATATGCATATATACATATATACGCATCTATATATAGATACACATGTATATTGTGTGTGTGTGTGTGCATAGATATATGTGTGTGTGTGTATCTATATATCTATATGCATATGTGTATATCTATATCTATCTGTGTATATGTGTGTGTGTGTCTCTCTCTGTGTGTGTATTCAGTCGTTATTAGCATGAGAAGCCAAAGAATTCAAAATGAAAAAGTAAACGGAAATGACAGCATGACACAAAATGCAAGAGATTCGTAATATCAGGTTCATGGAATGTGATCAGTTTCAACCTGTTAGCACAGATTCACTTAAAATTCTGGCATCAAGAAAATATTTATTCCGCTAAGGGAAGAATAAGTCCAATGCCCAAATATCTAACAAAGTAAGCAAAAGAGTGACTATATCGTCTTACCCATTACCACCCAAAACCCAACTCAGCATCAGGGGCATTCCAATGCGAATGAATACTCTTCCACCAACTCTTCCAGGATGTGGAATCCTAAATTTTGTCAGGAACTGGATACAGACAAGTAAAATGAGCGAAACACATGAGAACTACAGATCAGGCTAAATTTTCCTTTGGAGTTCTTCAGTTGTCTTTAGCAATAACTTAGAATCCCTCACCGATAAGGGTCCCAGTCCTACACCAAGATACGGTTTGTATGTTGAGGCCATGATTGCAGCAAATCTGGCCAGTCCATGAATAACAGCAACTCGCAATACTCTAGCTCGCTCATAACTGGCAAAAGACATAACAAAAGAATAAGCCAGTCAAATAAGACAAACCGGGTCAGTAGATGTCTCTGTTCCATTCCAAGGACTGAGTAAAGTAACTTGTTCGACTATTTCGTGCAAATGAATCAGTTTTGTCCACTCTTTTTAATTCCCCATATATTCTACTCAGCAACATAGCACAGTTGTATATACCCAAAAGTTCCTCATTACCTCTTCAAACAAGTTCCAATATCGACAGGGTTCCCCGATTTTATGCTTTGCGTGTAAGCTTTATCAAGTTCTCGCGCCAGTTGATAACCATCCTACAACAGCCAACCATAAGAACAGAAAGAGAACTCTGATGAAGGAAAGTGTCTTATCGATTCTTGATGCTATCTCTAAAGTACATATGATCTCCTAAGAGGAAAGGAAGAATAAAAAAGAGAACATACTCTTAAGGATATACAACGCCACAAATGTAATTAAGCCCATAATCAGAAATATTTCTCAAGATTAGCTCTAAGAACACCGCAAAGAAAGCAAAAGATCTATAAGAAAGTCAATATAGATAAGATGGTTACTCTAGTCTTCCGTATAGGCACAGCCTAGAATTGTTAACCCAATTATATAGTCCATTATAACGCGAGCTATTTTATCCATCATATGATCGCTTCATTTCTTTAAATTCCCCACACATGATATCATGCAACTAATCTGATGAAGTAAAATACCTCAATGGCCATACATCCTCCTTGTCCCAAGTTTGGTTGCATAGCATGAACGGAGTCCCCAAGCAATGTTACGCGACCCTTTCCCCAATTAAGAGTTGGTGTTCTATCATATATGTCACGTCGAAGAATTGCCTCTTCGTCAGTGGCAAGTAACATGTCGATCACACCATCACACCAACCCTCGAATATCTTGAGCAACCTTTCCTTCTTTCCTGTCAAAACAAGTAAACAGTTCATAACCATTCCTCCTTGGCTACAAGCATCAGATGTCAAACATAATAGATTTGAATATTGTCTCAGACAACATGTGCCTACTGGGGCAATGAAAGAAAAGGCAAGGCGTTTGGTCATTGGAGTTCTAAGGGTCTTACTATTGTCTTCTCTCATGACTGAAGGCTAAGGTCCAAGATACTCTTGATAAGCAGAAAACATATCAAGTTGTTGTGACCAGCTGCCATTTTTTTAAAATTTTGTGACCACCGTCATAACTAATCTAAGGAATTAACAAAAATTGATTTAGTCATCCGCATGCTATATTTCGTTTTACTGACACTACTCAAAATGAAGCTAACAAAACAAACAGATATCTGCTACCAGCGTTTTCTTCCGGGAATTACAAATTCTGCTTTCGTGTCCTTCAGCTCATCTGATGGTTAATTCTTTTAGGGCATTAGCAATTTTCCTGTTTTCGATATATTATAATTCATGTCTCTGAAAGAAAGGAAAACAGCTGAAAACCAATCACAACACTATTGGGCAGGAAAGAACCGTTATGTGGACTACCATCTTTATTGACAGATTAGTAGCCCTCTGATATGCTTATCTTGCTGGAACAAAAAAATTTACAACCCGCCAGTCATACAATATATTGTGACAATATATAAGTTGGTATCAAAATTCAGCAACGAGAAAAGTTATCTACAGTCTGAAATGTCAGAATAACAGAAAACCAGAGATCAATTTTATGCATACCGTTGGGACTATCTGCACCTCCTGGGGCCTCCTTGTGAAATGCATACCACTGCATCTTCCCTTGGCCAACATCTGAAGAAACAAAATACTGCTTGTGGCCCAAAAAGACTCGATACCTTCAGAGAGAAGTATCAACCAGTCTAAGTGTCTCTTGAAATATGATGGACTACTAGTAATTAAAGTTTGTAGAAAGAATATGACATACCCCACAGTCTTGATATCAGCAGGAACAAAATCTGCAATTCCTGTGTAACAAGTATAGCCTGAATATACAGGTTCAGTAAGGCCAAACAAGTTCCTCCGGACCTACAAAAAACAAAATGAAAAATATCATTCCTTGTGGTTCATGATGAGGGAAGTACAGAAACTAAAATTCCAGTAAAAGAGCAGCCATATAATGCATCACGACTGCATTGTATTTCCTTCTTTGACAATAATAGACGTTAGAACCAAAGAATCAGACGATTCTATGAATATTCTCAAGCAAAACTTAAGTGCACGAATCCTGGTTCAGAACAAAATCTCAAAATAGTACCTTTGACCATATACCATCAGCTCCCACGAGAACATCACCTTCATAACGTTTTCCATTCTCCAGAGTTACAGTAACCTTCAAAAATGTATTGAAACATACAAAAGTAAAAGGTTCAATAATCCACATCTAACTTGTTTAATGATCTAAAGGAGAAAATAGGACCCCAAAGCTTCTTAACTCCCCAGAATATCAAAAAGGTACAAATATAAGTTCTTAGAAAAAACGAAAACAAGAAAATAAAAATTTACGAGGGAATTGCCTTATGACCATCATCCTCAAAGTCAACAACATTACTTTCATTCATGATAATATCCTCTCCAACAGCACTAGCAAGAATTTGTTGCAAGGTCATACGGCTTATGACCCTCGTCACTGGAAGTCCCCGTTCCACCGCTGGAGTGAAAGTATCAAACTTGATGTACCTGATAACCATCTATGTATTATTCACTATTATTCTACTCAATACATCAATTGATCACAGGATACAACAACTAATATGGTCAATACACATCAGCCAGACTGGCCAACAAGCACCTACCATCCAGAAATTGCATAATTACGCTTTAAAAGCTATATCTAATATGGGGTGGCTTTTTTACCAACAATATTTGAATAAAAACAGAAATTCAGAAATGGTGAGCCAAAGTGGACCCAGCAACCATGACATAATAATCAAGCCCTTAAAAGACAGTTACTTCCCAACAAGAACAACATACATAGCTACCTAAAAGAGCAAGTTTGGATTGGGAACATGATAACCAGACTACTGACAAACCACTTAGGTGTAACTAAGCCCTACAAATAACTTCCGCCATAGTATGCCAACAACCAAAAATAACTTAGTAAGAGGAGTAAATTCTTGGGGAGCTAGTTTTTAAGATTTTGAGGAGGCCCTGCACAATTAATTAGTATTACTAATTGGACACGCCTCAAAATCTTAGGGGATAGTAGACCCTCCTGATCTAAAGTGGCGCTATTGCAACTTTACAAGGGGGAAAAAAGAAGGTAGACGGAATCACCAATTTCCTGAAATCCCATCAACCAATCCATTAATCCGATCACCAGTGATACAGCCAGCACTCATAACCTTTTCAGCAACATCCATATCAATAGCCTCCAAGGCTGCCAAAGCGTTGCTTTGTATCTGAATTGGACCCCTGTATTGCCCCTCTCCTCTAATAGCACTCAAATCCCTCTCAAACACCAACACTTCAAACCCCTGTTTCTTGACCGCAAGTGCAAGAACAAGCCCTCCAATACCACCACCAGCCACCAAAATCCTCAATTTCTTCTGGGGCGGCTTCGATTGAAATCCCACCTCATTAGTCTCAGTAGCTGTGGCGGCCTTCGCTCTTATCATCTTGTTAAAGTTTCCACCTTTTCGGTTCCCAAGACACCATCTTTGCTGATTGAACAACTGATAGAGCTCTACTCTCGATTCCAGAGGTGGGAATTGATGGAACATTGAAATATTTGATGTTAAGGGATTTAAGGATTTGTGAAAAACAGTGGTGGTAGCCATTTTTATCACTCCAAGTTCTTAACTTTCTTCAAGGGCCTCCCCAATTTCTTGAAATTTTTGCTAGTTTATGGCAAGAGATGTCTTCTGGCTAGAGAAGCAGCTTGTATGAAAGTTTGGGACTATGAGTTGAGTGGGCTGTGGTGATGTGGGAGCGATGTTTAGGGAAATGGGGCCAGAGAGAAGGAGATCCAATCCTGAGAAGGTGAAGCAGCACCACTGACGGGATTCCATGACTATGTGGCACGCACATGTTGATTCATTCTGTGAATATGCAGCAAAAACCAAAAAAAAAAAAAAAAATTTGTTTTGCTCCAGTGTGGCTCATTTTCGCTTTCCATCACTTGCAAAGAAAAAGAAAAAACAAAATAAAAAAATCTTGGCAGATTTTTGTAGGTAGGTTCGATTTCTTTCCATTTTCGAGGAAATATGATCATTTTATTTATCTCTGCAACAAATATTGTTTTATATTCGGAATTAAACTATCTACAGCTATGTACATTCATCATTATAACTATATTCTTTTTCCCACGCAAGCTTAATATTTCGCACCTTATCAAAGATCTTCTTCGTAGCTTGATACACACTTAGTGGTACAAACTCCTCTTCGTATAGGCTTTGATTCTTTGATGTCCAAATATGAGCAACGGCTTTCCGGAAAATATACGGCCATGAATGATGATCAACCTCAACACCACGGAATGCTTCCAAGTTCTTATCTATCCAGCTTGCTACCCCTCCATCATCATTGAAGAATTGCGAAGAGACATATGCAAGGAGAAGATGTTGTCATATCTGTTTGGCCCGAAGACAATGACGTAGAGCATGTAAATTAGTATCGTTCTGCATATGGAAACACACACAATAAGGAGAATCACTTAGATTTCTGCCATATATTGGGAGGCTGTCAAGGCGATTTCTTTCCATTTTCAACGCACTCCTCTTTCACTTTGAAAATATGATAGAAGAAGACAAAATAACTCACTAAAATGGTTGTGATTCTTATTTTGTGAAGTAGCAGTTGATCGAAACAGTTTGACGTAATTTTCATTATAGATCATCGGAAAACATCCATGTGTTTCTAACACATAGGTATGGTTGCGTACATCTGACTCCTATACCTCGCCATAGGCAGAAGCCTCTAAGGCAATAGGGTAATGTTAGTTGTTCTTGATTTTGACTTCGGTTATGTTTTTTTGACTTTTGATGAAATTATTTGTCATTTCATTGGATATTAGTATTCTGAGTGAATATATTGCTATTGCAGGCATAAAATATTTAACATGATATTTATAGGTTCCTTTTTAATATGATTTAGACATTTTCAAAAATAGGTTCAATAGTTTAAATATCAGTGGCGTCTTCTGTACATAATAGGTATGAGGTGGAAAAATACGAACCGGAAGTTAGATTATGTGTAATCAAAATTATAGCATTAACACTGTATTTTGCCAAAATGTCTCTGCTAGAATTTCCTGAAAATAATGGTATTTGCATATTTGAGCTTCACTATTTTATGCATATAAACAGTGATTTGTATATATACACGGTTATAACTATTTTAATATCTGAAAATGTCTTTTTGTATTTATTAAATTCATTCACTAACAGACCGGTACATCATATACCTATTATCGTGTCATGTACATATAGAGCCCGAAGTTTCACAGGAAGTAAACTCTCTATCCTTTGGGATAGAGTATTGTTTGTCTGTCTCTCGAAGCAAAGTCTCTATCCTTCCGGATAGAGTATTGTTTGTTTGTCTCTCGTTATCTTCAAACTTTATCGATAGCTTTTGATATTATTGGGATATACTGGGTATTTTTAGGTGTATGTCTGTGAATGACGGAACGATGAGTATTATTTAATACTATCAACCAAGTGGATAAAGATAAGTCGGGAAAAAATATCGAATCCTGTGGTACTTGTAATTTGATCTGTTTCCAAATATGGAAGTTGACTTTTACAGATCAAGAAATACAATGTTTTGGGGTTATGCTGCTTTGTTCCTTTCATATTCTATTTGGTACGCTTCCTTATCTGTTGTGTCTGATTCCAAAAGGATTAATCTAATCCACAAATATTAACAATACATAAAAGCAAAAGGGCCTTCTCACAAAAAAAAAAAAAAAAAAAAAGAGTAAATTGTACTGACTCTAGTGAATTTTTTTTTTCTTTTTTTGATAAGACTAACTCTAGTGAATAGCTAAAGTTGTCAAACGTGAGTGACGATTATGTATTTCTAAACATGTTTAGCCTTTGACCTAAGGGTTTTTGGTAAAATTTTATGAATGATATAAATAAAGAGATATGTGCCTCATGACATAGTTCAGTTGGTATTCGAGTTGGATATTGACAACAAGAGGTTATGAGTTCGAATCCAGGGAGGTGCACAGTGTGGGTGTTCCTCTGCTGTCAGGCCAAAGGCCTGGTTTGTGGTGGTAACTGTGTAAGATCTCACCCAATCTAGGAGTCCGCTGGTTTTTGGGGGCACCTTGTGTGGTAATTGTGTAAGATCTCACCCAATCTAGGAGGCCGCTGGACTCCTGATTTACATCCTCCACGCAGCTCCTTGGGGCCCTGTGTAAGATCTCACCCAATTTAGGAGGCCGTTGTCCGCTGGTTTTTGGGGGCACCTTGTGTGGTAATTGTGTAAGATCTCACCCAATTTAGGAGGCCGCTGGACTCCTGATTTACATCCTCCACGCAGCTCCTTGGGGCCCTGTGTAAGATCTCACCCAATTTAGGAGACCGTTGTACTCCTGATTTACATCCTTCATGCAGCTCTTTAGGGCTGGGACAGAAGGGTCCTTTGGGTTGGGGTTCAACCTTTTGCCAACAAGAGATATGTTAAATTTCATTAATGATGTACTAAAGAGATACGCTTTAGTAGACAACCTACAGAATTTGTCGCACACACCAAGTTGGAACCATTATACAATAAATCATATTAACAATATTTTTTTTTTATTGAAGTATGTTTAACCTCTAACCAAAGGGTTTTAATATTGTTGTTGGTAAAACTTTATGAATGATATAAATAAAAATATATGTTAAATTTTATGATTGATGTAAATAAAGAGATATGTTTTACTAGAGAGCCTATAGAAGTTGTCGCACACACCGAAATGGGACCATTATACTATCAATCATACTAACAACAATTTTTTTTATTGAAGTATGTCATTATTTCTCTACACAGACGTACCATACCCCCTATGTTTGTGTAGTTAAAATCACGTCTGCGTTTTTTTTTTTTTCTCTACACGTTCTTTATGAAATATACGGATATTGAAGATTAATTACCAATATAATAAATAATCATTTTTTGTTTTGGTTGATAACGACAATGAGCATATACTTATAGGTATAATTTTGCAAACATTTCTCCAAATAAGACGAGATAAAATAAACATCCAAAAGCATGAGGCTAAAACTTACTAAAAGACATATAGACACTGATTCATATCAACTCAAAGATTCTCGGTATGATAACTCTGATTCAATAAACTAAGACATGCTATATTTTTTCATCAGTTATGATTAAAAAAAGACAAATTTAACTCTTTAATTTGATAAACGGAAATTTAGGAGTGTCAACTATATAACGAATGAGCAACTACACAAGATTAACACGGGTTGGGATCTCCTAACCTCTACTTTCCTCACTCCCTTTGTGATCGCACGACACGTGGTAACAAGGAGAAGTGGTGAAGCTAAATGAGGGTCACCCGCATCTAGCCTCACCATCCCACTTACTGACACTTGTCGCGTGGTCACGCGACACCGCACCTCCTTTGCGGTGAGGGGATCCTATCCCGATTAACATTGCCAAAGTGCGAGAAAGACGTTTATGATGGGTTGCTGCCTAGAGGAGGACTTTGGGAGCAACATCCATAGCTCCGCCCCTGGGCCCAGCAGTATTACTGGTCCAACGACGGCAACCACCCGTTTTTTTCCCTCCTAGAAGGGCAGCGGCTGCCTCAAGAAGCAGTTCTTTTTTAGGAGGAAGGGGATGCGAACCTTGCTCCTATGCCATCGGGATAGTAGGCTCCCTCAAAGAGGTTTTGAAAATCGAATGAGGAAGACATAGCTAGAAACAAAGAGAAAGGAGAAGAAGATGTACTTGGCATAGGCGTGATGGAGATTTGAGGTCGAAGATGAGGGGATTCACAGAAAGAAAACAAAAGTATGGCAGAATTGGTTTGTGGTAAAGATTTTGTAGAGAAAGTAAAAAAAAAAAAAAGCAATTGTAGAAGATAAGAATAAGAAAGATAAGGGAGCAGAATATGCCCGAATTTTTGGAATGAAATTTGATCTCAATTGAGATTTTCGCTCGTCAAAATTCTAAACACGCCATACAAAACATGTGTGTTGTAACTGTCCCGAACAAAACACCAAAGAATCTAATCATTACCGTCTGCGAGGCGCTCAATAAGGGCTAACACGTTAGAGGCGTGTAGCAGTAGAACAGTAAGGAGAATTTGTCTACTATCATCAAATCAGCCTCTTCATTTAAATTAACTAGGTTGATCTGAATGCATCTGATAAGGACAAAACTAATGCTTCGGGAAGCTACAAAGTACAACCAATTCAGCACATCTTAGTCACGCCAACTGACCACTCAAAGGAACAAGTCAGCTACTCAGGTCCAAAAGCACATTCAATTTAGTGATTTCCAGAGGAAACATGACACCTCCTCGATGTCGACATGGACCTCGGGTCGTCCCTAGCTACCATGTTGGTCTAAGTGGATCATACCCAAAAATCTACATTAGAGCCAGTTACCTCAGCCTATACCATCACCTCAGTCATAGCCATTAGGCATGCTGGGTCCTCGTGTAGAAGGCCTACCAGGTCAGCTCAACCAAGGTTGTTGGAATATGAGAGTTCTGATGAAGTTTAAAAGATGTTTGAAAAATGATTGGAAAGTTAATTTATACTTAGGAAATAACAAAGGTTTGAACAAATAAGGAAGTAACATCATACCCTGACATAAATATCTAAACATAGATCAATGTATACATCATACCTTCAACATAGATCGATCGATATACATCATACTCACATATAGATCGATCAATGTCATCGTGAATTCAAATTAAAACCAAATTGTCTAACATTATATCCTCATATAGATCCATCAATATAAATCATACCCTAACATAGAGCAATTGATGTCATCTTGAATTCAAATTGAAACTACAATGTCCAACATCATACTCTCATATAGATCAATCAATTTACACCATACCTTCACGTAAACTGATCGATGTACATCATACCCTCATATTCTTCGATCGATGTCATCCTGAATTAAAATTTTCATAGCCATTGTAAACAAATCCAAGAGATTTAAAGTGTTTTCTCTCTTCAATCTTTTCCAAATTGATTGTGGACTTCCCCCCAATGTCTATAAAGCTATCTTGACTATCGTACATCTATCTAAACATATCTAGGGTGGCTACATGTCATCCAATTCAAGTATAGGACCGTTGAAGACAAGTTGGACTTCTCTAAAGCGATTCATAAATTGGAAGATATTTATGGAGGTTGCAAATACGAGATTCATGCCTCTGTAAGAATAAATGTATTAAACTTAAATAACTCTATAAGATGACATGTGAGAGTGTCATCCATGAAAATGTCTAGGCAAACAAAAAGTAGTCAGTAGAAAACCTAACAGGACTTAAAGCTTCTACTACTTCAACCAAGATAAAATTGTCTAAGATAAAAGAGACATCTCTATGTGATTCATCTAAAGCTATGGGCACACCTCTAAAGAAAGTTCTTTGGAAGATGAATAAGTCATCTAAGCCTATGAAGACAACCAAACCTAGAAATGCACATTCATATAAAAGTACCTACTTCTTCTCTTTTCAACAAAAAGGGACATGTGGTGAGTGTTTGTAGGGCTAAGAAAATCTCTAACTTTTATTGGAGATCAAAAGGGTAAGAACTAACCAAAATGGACCCTAAAAATAAAAGGTACCTATAGATAAAGACTTTTCTTATGCATGTGCTTGAAAGTGGAAGAAACCAAATGGCTCATGAAAATGAAATCTTCAATTTATATGACTGGCAACAAGCATTTTCTTAACAAGTTCAAGACCAAAAATGGTGCAGAAGTCTATTTTGGCAATGGAGTGGCTAGACCCTTGTAGTTCGAGGAGTTGGTAAACCTTATAACTTTATTTTTAATCTTATAGTATATATAAAAAGGGACAAGAGCTGACACTCATATACATTGGTGCGATGATAATATTTAAAACTTTATAGAAAATGATAAAATAATTACAAAAAGAATAATAGTAGATTGATATGTTTGAGATTTTTTTTTAAAGAAAACATGTGTTTAGCTTACAAGGCTTTATTATGAAAAACCCTTATGCCAAGTTTTTCGGTCTACCTATCAATTGGTAGATGACTTGAACATGTCGGTTACAGAATTGTTAAAAACTTTTGAAGGTACCAACTTGTCAAAGTATTTATAAATTACGATGGCATATGTGATACGTATAAACTATCTCAAGCCATGATAGTAAATACTTAACTCCACCATTGGAATTACACCTATCAATGCTATATAAGTGTTTTTTTTTGAAACATTAGTAGGAACATTGTATACATCTGCCCAAGCAACCAAATAGGTCATGGAATTGGCCGAACACGACATCGACTATCGACCAAGGACTTCTATTAAGCTTAAGACTTGGCATATTTTGTTGCTGAAGGGATTTCTGTAGAGGGTGAGCAACCCTACGAGGAGCAATGGACTATCTATGTTGATGGATCCTCTTTCTGTGATGGCAATGAAGAAGGCTCCTAATCATAAGTCCAAAAGGCAAATAATTTGAGTCTGCACTTCTATTCCACTTCGGCACCACAAAAAACAAAGCGGAATATAAAGACTTACTTGCTGGTCTGAGCCTCACCAGAAAACTAGAGGCTCAGAAGATTAAATCGACGGTGATTTTGAACTTATTGCGGCACAAGTCAACTAATCGACAGTGATTCTCAACTTATTCCCCGTATGAAATCTGACTTGGTGTATAATGAAAATCCAGTTACTCAGGCAGCTAATTTACCTGGATCATCATATTCCATCAGCGGTATTCAGTTTCAAATTGTCAAGGTATGTTGCACTAGCTGCCAATATTTCCATCTTCTGTTTATTGTACTGCACTCAATTCTATGTTATGGCTTCTCCACAGAGGCTGATTTTGTTTTTGAGTTATGCTGAGATCTCAAGTTTTATTAGTATTGCATGTTTCGGTTTAGTCTAATGTGTTTTAGTGCACATCTCTTGTAGTTCACAGAAGATAACTACATATTCTATTTCCATTTTCAAGCATACAGTTATTACTTGTAGAGATTGTCTTGTGTCGAGATTGGAAGAACAAGTTAAAAATCAAATTTACAAGGTCATTTTTCTTTTGTAGGAGTCTTTCTACTTCTAACGACTTTATTTTTCCACTTGTGCAGTAGTTACTGTTTATCTACAATGTTTCCTAACGTTTACAAAGATAATGACTAGTTACCTGTTCTGAATTTTCAAGTTAAAAATCAAATTTACAAGGTTATTTTCCTTTTATAGGAGTCTTTCTACCTCTAACGACTTTATTTTTCCACTTGTGCAGTGGTTACTGTTTTATCTATAACGTTTCTTAACGTTTACAAAGGTAATGACTGTTGGAGAAATTGAAGTGAGTGAATGAGAAGTTAATGTTCCAAGTAGGGATAAAATAATTTGAAAGTCGGTTTCTTAACCGTAATTAAAATTTGAGAATCGGTTACTTAACCGTAATTTGAATTTAAAAAATCAGTTATGTAGCCGTAATTTAATTTTGAAAATCGGTTATTCAAATTTGAAAAGCGGTAATCTGTTATCTGATCTAATGGTGGCAATATGATCCGACGGATGTGGTTAAACTGTCAATTAACCACCCTAATCAAAATTTTCCCTATAAATAGTAGCTAAGCTAACCTCTCTGGTCACACTCACTCAGAATCCGATATTCTCCTCTCCTCCTCTGCATACATGTGCTATTCTCCTCTTTCTCTTTCTACATTTTGCATCAAGTCCGAGAAGTTCAGGGCATCTTACAGGTTCGTAGAGTTCATACGCTGCAGTGCCGCTTGTCTGAACTGAATTCCGTTGTATCCTGGGAGACGATTGTTCCATCCGGTTGGGCACAGTATATCAGAGCAATACGTCTTAAGGACAGAGTCTTGGACTCACCTCGGATCTCTGCTCGGCTGAGCTGTTGAGGTTATTGCCAAGCTGAGCTCTGCTTTGTGCTAAGCTCTGCTATTGTGCTTAGAACATTCGTTGTTCTGAATCGTTGTCTTGCTGAGCTCTGCTTCGTGCTGAGCTCTGCTGTTTGACTGAGGACATTCATTGTTCTGCAGCTCTGCTGTGCTGAGCTCTGCTCGGCTGAAGCGGCTGAAAGCTCAACTTTCGTAGTTGTGCTGAAGTGCCGAGGTCGGCGGATCGATGATCAGTCCAGAACGCAAATACAATTGCGCTGACTGGACTGATCTGATCTGTCTGATCAGTTTGACTTTAGTTCAGCTCGGCTGGAGGGCTGATAGCACAGAACCACTGTTCTAAAGTGCTGTTCAGTTCAGGTCGGCAGGTCGACTGACTGTTCAGAACGCAAACTCATTTGCGGTATCTGAACTGTCTTGACTTAGCGGATCTATCCAGCCTACCCTGAGCTTGGCAGGTCAGCCACTGCTTTATTCAAAGAGCAAATTGTACAGAAGTCAATCTGACGTGAATTATTCCCAACAATGACTAGTTACCTGTTCTGCTCGGACCTATGTACAGTAAAAGTCCTAATTCTATTAAATATGACTAAGTGTTGTAGCTTTTTGTCGACAGCAGTAATGATGAATGCTGGCATGATTGCTTGCTGGAGTTTGCCCAAATTTACACAGCAAGTCATACTCTTTACACAAACCTGAACTAAAACTGTCATGTTTAAGACCGATAATGAGACCAAATGGGGTGAATCTACGGGTATCCCGTGTTGTCTCGCGAAGGGACATAGCAACTCAAATGAGCCCCGAGGGAAGCACAAGGTCATCCTTCTCCATCCCACCTCTGGGGAGAGCGCACTAGAGCTAAACAAAAGGGGTTAGGATCCTCTCCCTCTATTTCTCTCACCCCACGCGTCACCGCGCGACATGTGGCAGCAGGAGGCGATGAGGCTGGGTGATGGCCATTTCCCTCACCCCACGCGTCACCGCACGACACGTGGCAACAGGGGGTGGTGAGACTGGCTGAGAGATCCTCATCCAGCCTCACCACCCCTGCTGCCACGTGTTGCGCATGTCCCTCATCGAGCCTCACCGCCCCTGCTGCCACGTGTTGCGCATGTCCCTCATCGAGCCTCACCGCCCCTGCTGCCACGTGTTGCGCATGTCCCTCATCGAGCCTCACCGCCCCTGCTGCCACGTGTTGCGTATGTCCCTCATCGAGCCTCACTGCCCCCTGTTGCCATGTGTCGCGCAGTGACTGGGGCGAGAGAAATGGGGTGCAGGTTATTTGATCCCCAAACAAAAGCTGTTTTAGCATGATTGAAGTGACAGATGTACAGGTGGAAAAAGGTGCCTTATCACTAGGCTTTCCAGGAAACAATGTCCAAGGAAGACGAGGAAAAAAGCCTTCGGAATTCAAGAGCCTTGTGTGTCCTTGGACTGGGCCTGTTGGAAGCTCTTCTACCAGGCACACATCAAAGTATTCTTCTTTTACACTTTCAGACCATGTCCTTCGACTAAAATATTCAACGCGCCAGATGTGTTTCTTAGGCTGTATACAGATTGCTCTCTATGTATTATGGAATGAGAACTAATCTGCTATGCATGAATGAGTTTAAGTTTACAAACTCTTTCATCTTCTCAACAGAATGAATAGCAAGAACGCGTACGGACTACTTGGTAATGGTGTATTTTCAGTATCTTCCGCATATACTTTTGCAGGATGCTAAGACCAGAAGCCAAGATCGGTTAAAAAAATAGATACAAGAACAAATAGTAGAAGTAGTAATTATTGATGGTTTGAGACGTGTATAAACACTATCCATAAAGAATATTTGTATTCACTTTGCTGCAGGGTTATAGACAAGTTTTTTCTTAGGATACAACAGCTAACAAGTTTCTAACCTCATCAATAAAGAAAGAAACCAAATGAACTTTCAAATTTAGAGTGTATAATATAGGAAGAACTTTGATTGCTAGAATTAACTTATGATCAAGATGTCCTGTTGTAATAGCATTTTTATAGGCCCTTGAACTTCATTTCAGACGTTTCTAGCCGTTGCATGGTGATTAGATATGTCTTTTGGTGCATAAGTTGAACTTCATTTCAGACGTTTCTAGCCGTTGCATGGTGATTAGATATGTCCTTTGGTGCATAAGTTGCAACTTTAGATGAAAAGTCACATCTGTTGAGCACATCGATGTCTTACAGAGAGCTTCAATTTTTCATCCAAACTACTTCGATCATTTTATGTATCGATCAAAATCACATGAGTGTACTTCAACTTTGCACTCAGGGTACATCGATCTATGTCCAACAGAATACTCAACTTCATTTTCAAGACACGTGAATGTATTTAACTGAGACATGGATCGATCCATGTCATACGTCAAGCTATTATTGCTTATTTAAACACTAATTTACATTCATTCTTCTTTACATTGCATTTAGAAACTATCAACAAGATCACAGCTTGGGAGAATTTACATAAAGCAAAAGCAGAGGCAGCCATTGGGAACCTTGAGGTAATCAAATCAAGTTCAAGAATCTATTTTTACATAGATCACCTTCGCCCCTTGACTGCCTAATGTTGATTATCTTGCATTCTTAAAAAACTTAGGTAAAGCTAGAAAAGAAGATAACTGCATCAACAGATAAGATCTTGAACAAGCTAAGGACTGCTCAGATGAAAGCTCAAGCCATGATGAGGTATCTCCTAAACTGTTTCTTAGCATGGTCTTGAAAAAAAGCTCAATGCTCGGTTGGTTCTTTGACTTTGAAATATGATAGAATAAATCAAAATGACATTGACTGCGCTTTGTGAAGTAGCAGTTAATCGACATAGCTTGATGCATCATTATGAGTCATCGAAAAACAATCTCTATGTGTTCTAATACATGAGTTATGGTTGCGTACATCCGACCTCCTATACTCCGTCACAGACGGAAGCCTCTAAAGCATAAGGTAATGTTGTTGTTGAACTTCCGAAATTCCTTTATTGTTTGTCAGTTAGTTGAGGAGATGCCTAAATTTTCTTAGATCATGAAATTTCTTAATAGATTAGTGTGGCTAACTATTGACCTTTTGGTTTAAGTGTTAGCCTAGCAGCTCAGTGGTCTGTTAGTATGAAGGTAGCCTCGTAGTCCTCAGAGTTATGTATATAGAAGTACGCAATTAACACTTACTTGTGCTAGACCTCATTCGAAAAAACAAAAAAGAAAACATAAAAAGGATGTTACCGGTGCACTAAACTTCTGTGTTTGCACAAGGTCCGAGAAGAGACCGGATCGCTTCACGATCTGTTGTACATAGCACTGCTTTGTGCAAGAGGCTGTTTCTACGGCTCAAATCCGTGGTCTGAAGATCACAAAACAGCAACCTTATCAGTTGCTCCAAGTCCCGCCATCTCAAAACATATAGTATTTTAATACCATAGCATAATTATCCTTGACACAGTTGTCAATTGAAAGTGGTATTCAAGGAATATTAGTTGTTTACTTTAAAGTTCATTATCTTATGCTATATCCATATAGGTACCGAACTTTTTGACACCTTCCAAAAACAGTGTCTTGACAACTATGGCTCCCCTACCTTCCGCATCTACATGTGCAAAACAAATAAAATTGACCACAAAAATTGACTGCATCTTTTTTTTTTTTTTTTTGCAAGTAAAATTGACTGCATCAACCTCTCCTAAACATGACTGACCATCTACCTCAAAAATTGACCACATGCAGCAGCAAAGTGAACCATGTGGTCTCTGTAATATACCCCATATATTCTTGGATTCTCGAATTATTTGAATACCCACATTAATAGGGGATGAGATCTCCTCACCCCACATTTCTTCACCATCCCACCCTGCTGCCACGTGTCGCAGCAGTCATGAGTGAGGTGAGGAAATGTGGGTGAGGGGATCCTATCCCAATTAATAGGATCAAGAATGCACTTCACACGGCCCATGACATAACTCAGTTAATACTCAGGTTGGATTTAATCCAAGAGGTTAAGGGTTTGATTATAGGGATACGTACAACGTGGGTGTTTCACTGCCGGCCTAGTTTGTGGGGGACACCTTGTGTAGGTCGTTGTGTAATGTCCGCAAAAACATAAGAGACCGTTGAATTCCTGATTTGCATCCTCCACAATGCTCCTTGTAGCTGAGATAGTGGATGTCCTCATGGCCAGAGTTTTTCCTCCAAGAATGTACTTCACACATCTCCACAAAGCTCTTTCGAACCCAGACAAAAAGGGTCCTCGAGGTCAGGACATGACCGTTTGCACTACAAGAATGCAGTTCACAAGGTCAAAAGTCAGATATTTATACAACACATGAATGTCCCTCACAGTGAATTCATCAAAGTACTCAAACAGTTCAATATATCTTATCCATATGATGCATTATTTCTTGGAGTCATTCCAAATCCATTTAGGCAGACCTACATATGTTGTTTATGATTTACTTCCCTTCCTGACAAAGTATCAGATTTTGCATTACTTATCACGGGGAAGTCTTCTCATCCCAGGTATACATCAGACCTCAAAAGAAGTGTTTTGAAGTGTTCGTAGAAATCATCATTAAAATCCAGGAGCACATAAGTTGCCCTTAATTACTTTAGGATTCATATTACTTGCCCTAACCTCCAGAACCATTAAGGCATGAACCTTAGATCTGCTCCACACAGCCTCTTTGTAGTCAATCCACAAGCCCCAATGCAAATAATTAGAGATATATAATTGGCTTAAAACAACAAATTTTGCTCAAAGTTACCATGAAAGGAACACATTTTGATAGTTTGGTATTGATAACCACATATACACAACAGTAGACCATAACTGTGTAGCCCTTCCGTCGAAAAAAAATATTAAAGATCAATTAGGACAATATTTTTGGGAAAAAAGAAGACATAGCTGATGACAATGCTAAATGTACAGAGCCAGCATATCGTCTATAACAACAACATATCCAACATATCTTAAGAACAGCAAAAACTATCAATAAGTTCTGGAAATGATGTGGGGCAGGCAAACAAAATATCCTAACGGCCATTGACTGAGCGTTCAAGTTAAGAAATATCATAATTTGGCTACAGAAGGATCAGCAAGAAGGTTTGATCAATGCAGGAAACAAGAAGGAAGTCCAAATATGCAAAAAAGCATAGAGGCGAAAGAGTAATTTAGGGCGAAGTCTAGATTGACAATCAATGTTAGAATGCAACCCACGCCTTTTATTACAACCCCATACCAAGCTTTCAAGCCATTGGTATCATTTTCTTTCGAAGAGGTTGCGAATGTCACAATGTAAAAACTTATACATGGACAGGGGCCCTCTTCTTTCATGTTTATACAAACTTTCGCCTCAGGACTACCCACAAGACTCCCGCTCAGACCTTTTACATTTGCCATCATTTCCTTTCAAAATAGTAACACCAAAACTGTTTTCGTTTTTCCCTTTTCTTCTTTCTTTTCTACCATGTTTTCAGAAAGGCTGAAACTTTAACATGATGTAAATGTCTAGAGGTAAAGCTGGATGTTTTGAGTCCTGGAGGCTGTAAAACCCAGTCAATTTTCTTTGAAACAACAAAGGTTACTTACTGAAAACAGAAAAAAGGGAGCATTTTTGGGAAACTTTACACAAAATGAACATCAATCATTCAAAAAGGAAATTGCACAAAACGTATTCATTGAAATGCTTCAGTCAGGGAAAGAGAATGAGAAAAAGGAGCAACAGTTCTCGTGGATTATTCCGAAAGAAAAGGAACTGAAGAAAAGTTGAATCGGAGGCAACACGGTGCATCAAGGATCTGGGAGCTGGATTTTTTTGTCTATCTCTCTCGTATGATATGGAGACAGAGCTTCCTTTTTTCTGTCTGAGGAATGAGGCTGAGAGAGGCTGAACTAGTCTGAATACATTTTGTATGAAAGACAACGTTTTGACATCGCAAACCCTAATCGTGTTTATTGCAACACTATCATGGACCATCCAGGTAATGGACTGGAGTTTGAGAAAATTGGCCCAATAAAACCCAAGTTAGATCACAATTAATGAGCAAAATTGCGTCCATATAAATATATATATATATATATATATATATATATATATATATATATATATACACACACACACACACACACACATATATATATATATATAAAATAAAGAAGATTTCAATCAATTTATAAAACAACAACTAAGTCGTATAGAGAAAAGTTTGGAAAATAGTAATTCTATAACAAATGAAGTAGTGGATTTTTTTTAATAAAAGAATTCAAATAGAGGCTATTCCTTATAAAAATATGACAGAAGATTCTCTTACAAATACCAAACATATTATTCAACAAAATAATTATACAAATACACATCTCCATACAATAGGAAAACAATTAGATAAGTTAAAAAAATATTACCAAACACAACCAATAAAATCTATAAGTGAAGAAAAACGGTTTGGTATTATCCAAATCTAAAATGTCTTTATTTCAAACTAAAATAAGATTCTTAGGACATCATTTATCCCAAGGTACAATTTTACCAATAGAAAGATCTTTAGAATTTGCATCTAAATTTCCAGATAAAATATTGGATAAAAATCAACTACAAAGATTTCTTGGATCTTTAAATTATGTTGTTGATTTTATTCCAAATATTATAATAATAGTAAAACCATTACATAATAGATTAAAGAAAAATCCACCAATATGGACCGAAGAACATACTTCAGTTGTTAAGAAAATAAAAAGTCTAGTATCTGATATACCCTGCTTACATATAGCAGATCCAAATCTATTTAAAATAGTTGAAACGGATGCATCAGATATTGGATATGGTGGAATATTAAAAAAATTACAAAATGGAAAAGAGTCTATAGTTCAATATACTTCTGGTCATTGGAATGATACCCAAAAATCTTATTCTACTATTAAAAAAGAAATTTTGAGTATTGTATTATGTATTAATAAATTTCAAAGTGATTTTTTAAATAAAAAATTTCTTTTACGTATTGATTGCAAATCTGCAAAAGAAATTTTGCAAAAAGATGTTAAAAATTTAGCTTCAAAACAAATTTTTGCTAGATGGCAAGCTTTATTAAGTATATATGATTTTGATATTGAATATATAAAAGGAGATACAAATTTTGTTCCCGACTTTCTGTCCAGAGAATTCCTCCAAAACAGACATAATGCTGAAGAAGACAAAAGACAAAGGAAAGCTTCCAGCAAATAACGACAATACTATCCCGCGGAAAACGTGGGCAGATAAAGTCGAAGAAGATGAAGAGCTTCTTCAAAAAAAAAACCCAATAGCCGCAGTTCTAATTACCCAAATATCTCCTAATAAAACACCAATATCCCCCATTGAAAGCATATCCAATAGTACAGAATTTCAAGCATTGCTTGAAAAATTCAATATACCAAAAACCACAGAAATAGCCAAAATACAATCATCCGCAGAAATATCTAAATCTCAGCCATCTACTTTAATAACCTTGAATCCAATAACCTTGAAGATCTCCAATCTTCAACAATAATTGTATCTCCATATTTTGAAGAAATATTAATGGTATGAATTGAATTCTTTTATTATTATTATTGAGTTCTTTAATATTCTGTTCTTTATATTATTTATTGCTTTTATGTTATATATTATTTATATAATTGGGTCGGTATATACCGTCTAATCCTAATATTTATTATTATTATTATATACATATATATTATATATGACTGAAATTAGTTCCGTCTAACCTTATTCCCCTCTCCCTTTTATATTTACTATTTTTTATTTATCTTCTTGGGGAGTTTAATCACCCCCTTTTATTTTTGTTAATTTAATTTACTTACAGTTTATTATTTTATTTTCTTGTTTTGTTAATTTGTTTATTATTATTCTCTGTTAGTGTCGGTAGTTTATATTTTTGTTTGTGGTGTGGTATCAGATTTAGAATAATACTCTGTTTTAGAATAAACTGGTCTAGGAATTTCCGTAGAATAATCAGCTTTTCTAAATGAAGAGTTGGCATATTCAACATCTGATGTTGAAAATCTTTGTTTTTGGCAAGAAACATCTATCACAGATGGTATCTGTGAAAATCTTCCTAAATTTATTGTGCTAGAAATAGATGCATTATCTTTTTCTCTGGTGGAAAAACTTCTAGCAAAGCTTAATTTAACTGATCCATCATTTAATTGTCTTATTCTATTTATTTCAGTATTTGGTTCGTGTATATGATTTGTAGCTTTTACTGCTCCTTCTAAGACCCATTCTTCTGGAAGATTTACATCATTCCATTTTATAGATCTTGAAATTACAGCATTAGATCTGGTCAGATCTGTATGTAGAATAATTGTTTCTCCTCTTTTTGAAGAGTGTTTTGGTTTTGGACCAATAAACATGGAACTCATTACCTTGTAATGAATCCGATATATTAAAGCCAATGGAATTGATCCTGGCACCATATCATATCCATGTGTTTTTATTTGAAGTACCAAAGTTTTCAATATTTGTATATCTTTTAAAGAACATGAAAAATTAGGATAACAATCAAAAGAGATTGGTCCTGTACATAGACTGGACTCGAACGAACTAAGAAGTGATTGTTCAAAGTTGTTATGTCGTATATCTCTTAAGACTACTAAAATTGATGTATCTAAACCTTCTCTTGTTAAAGGTTTGATACCCACTTGCATTAGACCAACATGTAAATATTGATATCCTTTCTTTTTATGTTTTTCAAGTGATTTATAAGATAGAATTTGTATTGTTTCAAATGGTTTAGAGAGTGGAATATCTCTCTCTTCTGTTTTAATTATGTAATCAGATTTTAACATGTTAAATATTGAAGACTCATATATTTCATTCTTCTTAATCTTTGGAATGACCCAGTTATTTACTGCTTTGTCAAAATTCTCTATTATTATTTCTTCAGCGTTGACAATTTTATTCTTATTTGCACATGTTACCGAGCTGCATGGAGCAGATCCTTCGAACATATCCTCTATTTTTATATATGCTTTCTTTTATATTTGTTTGGATGACTTATAACCCAGCGTGTCTGGTAGTTTATTCATAAATACTTGCAGTGATGGTTTCACTACGTCATCCAAATATTCTGCGCAAGACCCAAAATGATCCCACCAAGCAGCGAACCAGTATGGAATATTTTTCATCGTTATTTTTCTGGTATCAAAAAAATATCAAACAGGTGTGTGAACCCCTGGAGTTTTAAAAATATAGGAAATTATACCAAGCTTGTTGGTAATCCCAATAATTAAAAGAAACATTTGAAAATAAATTTAAATTATATCCTGCAGGAAAATCAATTTCCTCAGATAAAGATCCAAATTATTTTTGTCATTGCTCCGGTGTCATTATAGATACTATTTTAGAGTTGGAGAAGACATACTCTGTATTTTCTTTATTAAAATGATGTTTTATTTCAACAGAATGTGTCATTATCAATAAATGTTGATAATATTATGTTGTTTTCGCAATATTCCATGATTTATAGAAAAAAAATCTTTTCCAAAATAATTTTGTAAAGCAAATAGGGGATTAGTATGATAATATGATTTTTCTATAGTAGTAATATATTGATATAAGGATTTTTCCAGAAACTGCGTTGTTTGCACAACCTTTTTATATATAGGCATTTTGCTTGTCACCTCTGTGTATTGGGGTTTGAAGACTTTATATATATATATATATATAAACAATCATATCTAATCTTATATAGAAAAAGAAAAAAAAGAATATATATATATATACGTTGAATTTGCACAAATATCATTATCTTTTTCTTAAAAAAAAATTAAGTGTGGTACATTGAATGACATGTTTTTCTAAAATAACCTTAATCGATGTACAAGATACTCGCAAGCGATCTCTACTCCAAAAAAAAAAGTGATAACCATTATACAGTTAGTCTCTAGAATGGATTGCATGGAAAAAATAGTGATTAAGGACTTAATAATAACCGTATAAATAGATACGAAGAGAACCACCTACAAACAAATGGTTTTATTTGTTGGAGACAATCACTCCTGCACTAAGACGCAGTCGTTTAGTGTGTGCGTATGGAACAACAAAATAAACAAACCCGGGGCGAGTCAAGGACTCTGTCCTTAAGACGTATTGCTCCGGTATACTGTGCCCAACCGGTGTGAGCAATCGTCTCCCAGGATACAACGGGTACCTGTTCAGTTGAGCGGCACTGCTGAACTCGAACTACTTCGAACGATAGAGTGTCCTGACTTCTCCTAGACGTAATGCAAGCTTTGATTGCTATGAATGCAGAATGCTTTATGAGATGCTTCAGGTGTATAATGAATGAACCCTTAGCCCTTCTTATATAGGGGAGTCGGTTGGAGAACAAGGTACTGTGACCGTTGGATCAAAACCGAAGTTTAATTTAGACCGTTAGATTAAAACCTCCTATCCAGATTAGGATGGTTTAATCTAAGCCTTTAGATCGAAGATAGATTAACAGGTTTAAACCTGGAGCGTTAGATGGAAACCATATTCGGTTAAGACAGTTTAAATCTCGGCCGTTAGATTAAAGCTGATTCTCCCACCACCGTTAGATCACAACAGATTGATCTTATTTTAAACAGGAGGATAGTGTTAGTTTCACGTTTGAAACTTAACAGCTTAAACAGATACGATCCAGCCCGCTGTCTGACTTCGATCGATCACATCGATCGATCGAAGTGACATCGATCGATCGATGTGATCGACTGATGTCTGACAGAGTACTTCAATCGATCATTTTGATCGACTTAAGAGACATCGATCGATTGAATTGATCGATCGATGTCCTCTGATTCTCTTTGATCGATCAATCAAGCGATCGAAGCTTTCTGATCCACTTCGATCGATGACATCGATCGATCGAAGTGACATCGATCGATCGATGTCATCGATCGATGTCCGTCAGACGCCTTTTTCCGCCACATGGACACTTCCAACGTGGCATTCCTCCATACGGGTGACACGTCACCCATCCACAACATTTTCATCTACTTTGAGCATTAATTTCACATTCACACAATCTCAAAATTGAGTGAGTTCACATCCTAACATTAACCACTCGTTACGTAGATAACTAAGGATTCATTAGTTTTCGATTATCATTATCGGAAACTCATTAAGCCAAAGTACGTTGCACAACCAAGTTTAGCAACACTCATTAACGGGCCAAAGCCCAAATCTTCAATCTCCAACGATGGGCCAAAGCCCAACCTTAAATTCTCTAACAGTCCCCCACATGAATGGAAATTAATGCAAATGCATATGCAGACTCTGATGAGAAGTCAGACAAGAAAATATTGCATCAGAAGAGGTAGCTTCTGGCTTTGAACCTTTCTTAGTGATGTATCATCGGATCCACTCGGCTAAATAGTGACTTGATGTCTTGAACTAGTCAGCCTTTGTTGTGAACCAAGACAATGACACTCACACAATATTTTCTTTAACACCCTTTTGGTTCTCATGGTTGTGTTCGTTTTGGCCATGAACAACCTGGTTTCAGAAAGTGTTTTAGAGAAATCTTGCCTCCTAGACTTTCTCATAGAAGCGGCCTCACTTCACACTTACATAGGTGATTCCTATCAAGAGTATTCTGCCATACTCCACTTGACGTATCAAGATATAGGACATCATTAAAAGCCTTAGCTTACCCTAAATTCTCTGCAGACAGCACTTTTATCCGACGGAATGAGTAAGTGCTAACTGAACCTTCATAACTTAGTTGTCCCATTGAACCAAGATTCTGGGATCTCCAGTCAACAAGGTTGGGTTACCATTACAAAGATTCGTGCATTATGGGCTTCAATCCCATTCCGTTTGTCAATCTTGACATTTGATCTCTAGGCAAGCCTTTTGTAAGCGGATCCGCAAGATTCTCCATTGATTTTACATAATCAATGGAAATCACGCCATTAGAGATCAACTGTTTAATGGTGTTATGTCTTCGACGTATGTGTCGTGACTTACCATTGTAAATGCTGCTTTGAGCACGTCCTATAGCTGACTGACTATCACAGTGTATGCTAATAGGAGCGATTGACTTAGGCCAACACGGAATATCTTCCAGAAAATTCCGAAGCCACTCAGCCTCTTCCCCAGCTTTGTCCAACGCTATGAATTCAGCTTCCATAGTGGACCTAGCTATGCATGTTTGTTTCGTGGATTTCCACGACACAGCAGCACCACCGACAGTGAACACATATCCACTGGTGGACTTTGAGTCCTTACTGTCTGATATCCAATTTGCATCGCAGTATCCTTCCAACACCGCTGGATATCTCGTGTAATGTAATCCATGATACATTGTGTATTTTAGATACCTCATCACTCTGTTAAGAGCTTTCCAATGATCATCACTTGGATTACTGGTAAAACTGCTCAACTTGTTTACTGAACAAGCTAAGTCTGGTCTTGTACAATTTGTTATGTACATCAGACTCCCGATTACCTGAGAGTATTTCAACTGAGCTACAGGTTTGCCTCGATTTTTCCTTAAGTGCACACTTAAGTCGAGCGGGGTCTTTACCGGTTTCACATCATCCATATTGAACCGTTTCAGAACTGATTCAATATAGTGAGTCTGTGACAGTACGAGTCCCTCAGTCACCCTAGAAATCTTAATTCCTAGAATGACATTGGCAACTCCCATGTCCTTCATATCAAAGTTTCGTGTTAACATCTTCTTTGTACTCAAGATGATGTCACGAGTACTGCCCATGATAAGCATGTCGTCTACATAGAGACATACTATCACATATGCATTCTGTGTGCTCTTAATGTACACACACTTGTCGCATTCATTGATCTTGAAGTCATTTGACATCATTACCTGATCAAACTTTAAATGCCATTGCTTGGGTGCTTGTTTAAGTCCGTACAAAGACTTAACAAGTCTACATACCTTCCTTTCTTGTCCTGGAACGACAAACCCCTCGGGTTGTTCCATATAAATTTCTTCCTCTAACTCACCATTAAGAAAGGCAGTCTTTACATCCATTTGATGGATTTCCATATCATAGACCGCAGCAATGGCTACTAGCATCCTTATAGAAGTGATCCTAGTCACTGGTGAGTAGGTGTCAAAGAAGTCAAAGCCTTCTTTCTGTCTATAGCCCTTGGCTACTAACCTGGCTTTGTACTTTCCAATAGACCCATCCTCTTTAAGTTTCTTCTTGAAAATCCACTTGCAACCAAGCGGTTTACTTCCAGGTGGAATGTCAACCAACTCCCAAGTGTGATTTTGAAGAATTGAGTCTATCTCACTGTTAATTGCCTCTTTCCAGAATGGAGCTCCTGGAGTTGACATAGCCTCAGAAAAATTCCTTGGCTCATTTTCTACCATATAGGTTAGAAAATCTGGTCCAAAAGACGTCGGCATTTTGGGTCGTTTTCTTTGACGAGGTTCCTCAGTTTCTTGAGGAGTCGTCTCACGCACTGGCTTACTTGTGCCAGCTTCTTCACTGTCTTTATCTTTCTTCGGAAAGATATTTTCAAAGAACACTGCATTCCTTGATTCCATGACAACATTTTCATGTATCTCAGGAAGTCCGATTTGTGCACTAAGAAACGATATGCACTACTGTTCGTTGCATAACCAATGAATATGCAATCAATCGTTTTAAGCCCAATTTTAACTTGTCTTGGTTTAGGTATAGCAACCTTTGCCAGACACCCCCACACTTTCAAGTATTTGTAACTAGGCTTATAGCCTTTCCATAGTTCATATGGGGTTTTATCCGTCTTCTTGGACGGAATCCTGTTTAAAATAACGTTGGCTGAGAGAATTGCTTCCCTCCACAAGTTCTGAGATAAACCCGAACTTATCAACATAGCATTCATCATCTCTTTTAGAGTACGGTTTTTGCGTTCAGCAATACCATTCGATTGAGGTGAATATGGCGCAGTCGTTTGATGAATAATGCCATGTTCTGAACAGAATTCATTAAACGGTGTATCATATTCGCCACCTCTATCATTACGAATTGTTTTAATTCGTTTGCTAAGTTGATTCTCAACTTCACTTTTATAATCCTTGAAAGCATCAAGGGCCTCATCTTTGTTACTTAGCAAATATACATAACAGTATCGTGTGCAATCGTCGATAAAAGTTACAAAATACTTTTTACCACCTCTTGTTTGCACAAAATTTAAATCACACAAATCTGTGTGAATTAAATCCAACGATTCAGTGTTTCGTTCCGTTGAAGGAAATGACGCTTTTGTTAATTTCGCTTCAACACATATTTGGCATTTTTCTTTATTACTAAAGTCCAGTTTGGGTAGCAAGTCAAGATTAGTCATTCGTTGTATTGACTTATAATTTACATGTCCCAAACGAAAATGCCATAAACAGGAAGACTCAAGCATGTAAGCAGAAGAGGAAACAATTTGATTAGCCTCAGTGGGCGTAACATTCTTGGGTACAATTGTCATAACATTCAATTTGAACATGTTATCAGAAAGATACCCTTTACCCAAATACACCCCACTCTTAGAAAGTGTAAATTTGTTTGCCTCAAAAACAAGCTTGAATCCATGAGTGACTAGCAGCGCGCCAGAAACCAGATTCTTCCTTATGTCAGGAACATGCAGCACATTCTGCAGAGTCAACTCCCTTCCTGAGGTCAGTTTCAGGATTACCTTGCCCGATCCTTCGATCTTCGAGCTGTTGGAGTTTCCCATGAACAATTGCTCATTGTTTGTCGTGGGCACGTACTCTCTGAACATTGCCCTGTTCGCACACACATGTCGAGTGGCTCCTGTGTCCACCCACCATTCCCGTGGGTTTCCCACTGCGTTGCACTCGGTCACCACTGCGCAAAGGTTCAAGTCATCCATTGCGTCGACCAGATTTGCTTTCGCTTTATTCTGATTCTGATTCTTTTTGGGCTTCCTGCATTCACTGCTTCGATGCCCTGGTTTACCACAATTATAACACTTACCTGTGAACTTCTTTGCAATTTCTTTGCCCTTGGAGTTCACACTCAAAGTGTTATGTTTCTTCTTGTTCTTTGCCTCAGCAACATGAGCCTTGGCTTGACCAGAAGATATGGACGGCTTTCTTTCGGAGCGACGGTTGTCCTCCTCAATACGAAGACGGACTATCAAATCCTCCATCTTCATCTCCTTTCGCTTGTGTTTGAGATAGCTCTTAAATTCCCTCCACGAAGGAGGCAGCTTCTCAATCACAGCCGCAACCTGGAAAGATTCACTGAGCGTCATGCCCTCCTCTTCCATTTCAGAAACCAACATCTGTATTTCTTCCACCTGCGAAATTACAGTTTTGGAATCTAACATTTTATAGTCGAGAAACTTCCCAACTATCAACTTTTTCGTACCCGCATCTTCTGTGCGATACTTTTTATCTAAAGCCAACCACAAAGCTTTTGCAGTTTTATATGTACAAAACACGCCATAGATAGTATTATCTAGGCAACTCAGAATCAAATTTAAACAACAAAAATTTGTATACGCCCAGGCCTCAGCACCCAAGGCGTTTTGCATATTCTGTTGTTGATCCTCCACAGGCTCAGCCACAGGTGGATCCTCGCTTAGCATTCTGGCCAGTCCCAGCGCCGTAAGGTAGAACAGCATCTTCTGCTGCCACCTCTTGAAAAAACTGCCGGCAAACTTTTCTGGCTTCTCCACATGAGCAGCAGTGGCAGCCGGGTTCATCTGAGGCCCTCCAGTTGGTGCCAACGGAACCGTATTGAACTGCAGTCCGGCAGCAACGTTGTTAGCCCCTTCAGGTGCAGACACGGAGTGAGCACCATTGAAGCCTTGAACAGAGTTAGAGCTCTCGTGTTCCATTCCTGTTCAGTTCGATCAAAATGTAAAGATCAGAACAGACCCAGGTCCAAGAATGAGTAGAAGAAGACTGCAAATCAGTACAAAACTGCCTTTGCACAATAAACAAAACAGTACAGGAAGTAATTGAATAAATCAATACTTCTTAAGATTGTTGGAGACAATCACTCCTGCACTAAGACGCAGTCGTTTAGTGTGTGCGTATGGAACAACAAAATAAACAAACCCGGGGCGAGTCAAGGACTCTGTCCTTAAGACGTATTGCTCCGGTATACTGTGCCCAACCGGTGTGAGCAATCGTCTCCCAGGATACAACGGGTACCTGTTCAGTTGAGCGGCACTGCTGAACTCGAACTACTTCGAACGATAGAGTGTCCTGACTTCTCCTAGACGTAATGCAAGCTTTGATTGCTATGAATGCAGAATGCTTTATGAGATGCTTCAGGTGTATAATGAATGAACCCTTAGCCCTTCTTATATAGGGGAGTCGGTTGGAGAACAAGGTACTGTGACCGTTGGATCAAAACCGAAGTTTAATTTAGACCGTTAGATTAAAACCTCCTATCCAGATTAGGATGGTTTAATCTAAGCCTTTAGATCGAAGATAGATTAACAGGTTTAAACCTGGAGCGTTAGATGGAAACCATATTCGGTTAAGCGGTTAAGACAGTTTAAATCTCGGCCGTTAGATTAAAGCTGATTCTCCCACCACCGTTAGATCACAACAGATTGATCTTATTTTAAACAGGAGGATAGTGTTAGTTTCACGTTTGAAACTTAACAGCTTAAACAGATACGATCCAGCCCGCTGTCTGACTTCGATCGATCACATCGATCGATCGAAGTGACATCGATCGATCGATGTGATCGACTGATGTCTGACAGAGTACTTCAATCGATCATTTTGATCGACTTAAGAGACATCGATCGATTGAATTGATCGATCGATGTCCTCTGATTCTCTTTGATCGATCAATCAAGCGATCGAAGCTTTCTGATCCACTTCGATCGATGACATCGATCGATCGAAGTGACATCGATCGATGTCCGTCAGACGCCTTTTTCCGCCACATGGACACTTCCAACGTGGCATTCCTCCATACGGGTGACACGTCACCCATCCACAACATTTCCATCTACTTTGAGCATTAATTTCACATTCACACAATCTCAAAATTGAGTGAGTTCACATCCTAACTCGTTACGTAGATAACTAAGGATTCATTAGTTTTCGATTATCATTATCGAAAACTCATTAAGCTCAAAGTACGTTGCACAACCAAGTTTAGCAACACTCATTAACGGACCAAAGCCCAAATCTTCAATCTCCAACGATGGGCCAAAGCCCAACCTTAAATTCTCTAACACTATTCACAAAACTTAAAAAGACGTTATTTGATGGCGTGTTGCGATCAACATAATACGATTAAGGATAATTTCATTGTTATGTCAGTTTTGGTTCAAATTTATGCATATATTTGACAACCATAATTACATCATACCAAAATCTGAAATATGGCGATTCAAAAGTTTGTATGTTTTATTTTAATTTTTTATTTGATGTGATCACTTGGAGAATGCGCCACATTGTGTTATTTTCAGTATTGTGATCATATAGTTGGATACGTTGTTAGTTTTATGTTATTAGATCATTTAACAATATAAATTAAGAAGCGATTAAAGAATGGAAAGCAAGAAGGCAAACAAAAAAACAGAAGAAGACTGATTCCATTGCTAATTTTTTTTTTTTTTTTTGTTACACTGACAAACATTAGACTAAAAGCATTCGGGGGTTAGTCCTAATTGATTAGGATTTTTGTGGATGATATTGTGTTTATGACGATGGTTGATTTAAAATATGTTTGGTATTCGATTGAAAAGATTTCTACGATAACTTATCAATTTACGAGATATGAAATGTTCAATATGGTAGCTGTTTCAATCCTCGTAACGAGATTTTTAATACAATATAATCGATTATTACAAATAGTGCTATTTGTACAAAATTTTATTTCTCTTATATGGTGAAAAATAAGAGAGCCAAAATGTTGACCATGTGGTCGCGGGCATTACTGTAGGGCTGGTTCTACTTTCCAAACAATATTGTATTATCTATGCAGATACATATAGAGTCAGGGGTCTCATTGGAAACAAACTCTCTATCCCTTGGTATGGATGTATTGTTTCTCTATCTCTTACTTTCTCTAGAACTTTTGTTGTCGTTGAGATATATTGGGTATGATTGTTGTTGTTGTAATATATATAGAGATATTTAAGGTATGAGTTTGTGCCTTGAAGCCTCTACCAATCGTCTTCTTCTTTTCACCGGAACTTCTCAAGGTAGTCCATCTCCCTTTGTAAATTGAGTAGATGTGTTCAACCAAGCCATGATAGCTGATCTATCTGTATTCAATGTACCATCCGGTACATGGATGATAAATATCCATCTCTAAGACCTACGTGAAGTAGTCTAGCGTCTCATAGGTTCAGTTTTGCCGAAAAAAAATTTAAAGTGGTCAAGACGGTCCATTTCCTTGTAATTTTATTTGAAAGGTTCAAGAATGTTAATGGTGAATAAAAACTGTCGAGTACGTATATATTGGAGTCAATGGTTATTCAAGAGGCCTTGTTATTAGTATTAGAGCAATGTTTGGTGAATGAAATAGATGTTTCTTTTTATTGAGTATTAACACTTTGTACATCTAGTATAAATAGTACATTTCTACTCATTTCTATGGTTAACAAAATATCATCCATGATCTGATTTGTGTCTAAATTAGGAAAGCTAGAATTAATTAGGATCAATACACGTTTGGCATCTTCTATTTTCATCACCTTCTATCTTTATCTCTTCATCACTCTCCCTCAAGTTGAGTATTGGAGTTTGCAATACCCAACTTGCTCAGAACTATCTCAAAAATTCTTCCTGTAACTACTTTGGTTAGAATATAGGCGAGCTGATCTTCAGACTTGATAAACGGTAGCTCAATACTTCCTTCTTCCAGCTTTTCTTTGATGAAATGTCTGTCGATTTCAATATGTTTAGTTCTATCCTGTTGTACCGGGTTCTCGAAGATACTGATGGCTGCTTTTTCGTCACATATCAATTGTACAGGAAGCTGTACTGAGACCCCTATTTCATTAAACAACTTCTTCAGCCAAAATATTTCCATGATGCCTTTAGTGATTCCCCTGAATTCTGCTTCTGTACTCGATAAAGATACCACTTTTTGTTTCTTACTATTCCAAGTAACGAGATTTCCTCCAGCGAAGGCAAAGTATCCTTACGTAGACCGTCTATCATTTGGGTTTCTAGCCCAATCAGCGTCTGTAAATACCTCTATATCCAGATGTCCATGCTTCTAAACAAGAAGCCACGTCCAGGCGTCCCTTTCAAGTACCTCATGATCCTCTTCACGTCTATCATATGATCTTTCTACAGGTGATGCATAAAGTGACTTACTACTTCCACTGCATATGCTATATATGGCCGTGTATGAGACAAATAGATCAATTTTTGAACCACCCTTTGATATTGTTCTTGATCTACTATTGGAGCACCCTTTGTTACATGGCGCTTATGGTTCACGACAATTGGGGTTACCGCAGGCTTATAGTCCAACATTCTTACTTCAGCTAATAGGTCAAGTATATATTTTTGTTGAGAAATTATGATGCTTGGCTAGAATAAGTGACTTCTATTCATAGGAAATACTGTAAAGTTTCTAAGTTTTTCATCTCGAATTCCGCAAACAGTCTCTCCCGGAGTCGCGTGATCTCTTCACTGTCATCTCCAGTAATTATCATGTCATCCATATATATAATCAGACACGTGACCATTTCTCCCCTTCTCTTAAAAAAGAGTGTATGGTCAGCATTGCGTTGCCTATACCCGTTCTTCTTCATTGCTACAGTGGATCCCCCGAACCATGCTCGCGGGCTCTGCTTGAATCCGTTTAAACCCCTACTTAGCTTACATACCTCGCCCTTCTAAAACTCTCCTGAGAACCCTGGGGGTGCTTATGTATACACTTTTTCTTTTAGCTCACCATGTAAGAACGCATTGTTTACATCAAATTGATAGAGAGTCCAATCTTTGTTTGCAGCTATAGAAAATAATACCCGGATCGTGTCAATCTTTGCGACTGGTGAAAATGTTTCTGAGTAGTCAATGCCATATGTCTGGGTGTATCCTTTCGCGATGAGCCGTGCTTTATATCTTTTAATTGTTTCATCTACCTTGTATTTTATTGTGAATACCCATCGACAACCTACCGGCCTCTTTCCTTCCGGAAGTACGCACTCTCCCATGTCCCATTTCTCATTAGTGCCTTTATCTCAAGTGCCATTGCCTCCCGCCACTCTGCTTTTCTATTGGCCTCCTGAACTGTTCGAGGAATAGACTCTGAGTACAATGTTATCAGTAAGACTCTACTCTACGTGATAGGATATCTCGGTGGTTGGGATATCGATTTAGGCAAATACCGTTCTAATGGGACTCTCCTGGTACTTCTTGGTGGAAGAACTCGTTCCTGTTGTTCAAGAGAACTATGCACATATGGTTCATTATCCAAGTCATTAGGTACGGTGCTTACCTCTTGCAGTACATGTTCCGAAGTAGACGTCTCAGGAATGACACTAACTCTTCAGCCTCTACTTTGTTGAGTGTAGTCAGCTCGGTGGCAGCACCTGTTTGCTCCTGTTGGACAAGCTCTGCACAGTCAAAGCTGTGTAACCGCTCAAAGAAGGACGACTCACTTATATACTCCCCCGAGATCCGACTGGAGGTGCAAAATAATATTCTAACTCAATGAAGACACATTGCATGGTAATATATGTTGGACCGTGTACCTGCAGTAAAAACCACTAGAGGGGAGGGGTGCGAATAGTGGTTAGGAAATTACACTACTACCCTTGGTTAAAATCCCCTTTGAAAACAGAATCTGAGACCTCCTCAGATTCAGTACCCGTTTTTGAAAAATTCAAAACTCAGTGTACATAACTCCAAAAATTATGAAACTTTCTAGAAATTAACTTCAATATATTGAATAGACTCTATCTAAAAATGAGACAAAACTAAGATCGTTTGTCCCTTCAACCAAATAAAAAGATTCAGATGGTCAATCAGACACATTAGGATAGAATAGTGCTGAACTTTGAAAACATGTTTCTCTTTGATTACTCAACCAAAAAGATTGATATTTATATCAAAACACTCCTTAGGATGTCTAGTTTATGTTTCCAAAAGTCTATGACCTTAGACTATCCTTGATGAAAACAGAATTCAAGTATTCTTGAAGCTGGTCAGATTGCAGTCAGAATAGAGCAGTTATCTTGCAACGACTGAAAGACTAACTTTTCTTTGCTCAAATCAAGTGATTCTTATTGTAAATGAAAGCTAACAGTCTAAAGTATAACTCCACCAAAAATCATGAATTTTGAAAGTGTTTTGCTATTTTTCCAAGATGTGTGAATTTGGATGAAAAATGCAGTGAAAACAGGCGGAAAACAGAAAAGTATAAATAAGACAAGAACACCAAAGATTTATTCTGGGTCGGTCAATGTGACCTACTCCAGTCTCAAAAAACACCTTTCCTTGGATTTCACTGTGGTATGAATACAAATACAACAAGAACCAAGCTTGATCTTTGGGTTAAACACCAACCTTATTCAAGACTTAGATGAACACTTCTATGCAACTCTTGGTTGCAACACATCTATCACCTATTGGTGTAGCCTTATAAACTTGGCTAACCAATCTTACAAAATCAACCCAAGAAGGCGTATATAATGTAGCTCAACAATAAGAAGAAATGAAACACCTTAGCTACAAGAAATGAATCAATAATAAGAGAATAGCAAGAATGATCTTCAAGTTTGCTTTAAAGTTGTGTGTTCTTCTTCTTCACATTTGATTTCTATTTATAGTGTGAAATAGGCCTTGAAGATAAGACCTCCAATGTGTCAAAGACTTCATCATCAACTCCTAGTTGTCTTCACATCATTGGTTAGCCACATAAACACCTTATACACTTGTCAACATAGAGAAACATGATTGGACCACCTTTCATCTTATCTTGGCCGATTTTTAGTCTTAAAAAATGACTTGGAAATGCTCACAATGAAGATATTATTGAAGAGAATATACCACAAAAAACCCTCAACTCCTTGGCACAAGAATATGGCATACGAGGTTGAATTTTTGACTTCAAAAACAGCTCCAACAGCCTTGACTAGCCATTGGTTTCAAATTGGAAATTCCAAGTTGACAACTTTTGCCAACTAGCTTATTTTTGGTTGGTCCACTTATACATATGTAAAAAATGAATACAACACCTTTGCCACATATTTTTGGGCGTTTTTGAGCAACATAAATATGTACAAACTCAGATTTGTTGAAGAGAAATAAGCTGATAAAGTTGACAAGACTTTGTCAACATATAGTTCAAAATTTCCACATTTTTCTCCTTGTAATTTGTGGTGAATTTTGTGTCAATAAAGCCCTTAGAATCTCTGAAAAATGATGAATAATAAACCCCAATAACATATATAAGAATACTCCAAGAATAGAAAAGAATTTGACATCAAAATCTGTCACATGTCCTGCTACCGTCGATAATATCATCAAATGAGAGAATATAATAGAAAATTACCAAATAATCTTCAAGATAATCATAAATCAACTCCAGAATGAATATAATAAGATAATCAAGAGATTAGTTAAGTAAAATGATGAAATTGCCCTTGTGGTGTAAAATGACCAAAATGCCCCTGGTGAGAGAAAACTTCGAAAATGACCCTGATGGTCAGAAATAGATATAATAACACCTTTATGATGATAAATAAGAAATAATGAAGTCCTTGTATGACTTTCTCCGTATCATGTACCTACAAGAACTCAAAATACCACTTTTGCCCTTTTGGTAAGTTGTAGAAACTTCCAAGGCACATTAGTGACAAAACACTATTATTATCACCAAAAACAAGCAATAAAATTACAATATACATATATGAAACATATGTAAATGAAAACAATCATGTTATCACTTTTAGAAAAATTTATCCAAAAGCACTAGACATCGATCGATCTATGTCTCAATTTTAGAGACTAATGTATACATCGATCGATCGATATACTTCTAGTTGAGAGATTGATGTCTCACAGTGAGTTTGAGTTTTTGATTCTGTGTGACATCGATCGGTTGATGTAGAGATCTATGTACATTGATCTCTGACTAAGAGATCTATGTATACATCGATCTCTGGCTGAGAGATCTATGTAGAGATCAATGTTACTTTTTCATGTGTTTCAACTTTATTTCAACTTTGTGACCTTTTTATGTATTCAGCACTTAAAATCATGACTTTGAAAATTATCTAAACATATTTCTCAACTATATATAGACATCGAGTAGAAGGGTTTTAGCATCGATAGACTTTCTGGTGACTCGCATGTCCGACAAAACACACATTTTTGGCACAAGAATCAAACTTAGCACGTTCAGTTTTTTGGATGTGAATATAGACAGAACACCCAAAGATATGGGGAGGTAGAGTTAGAATGGATAGAATAGTAGCTTGGGTAGCCAACATCTACAGAGGGGTCTTATGATGTAGAGCTTTTGTAGGCAGGCGATTCAGAAGATATACGACTGTACCTACCGCACATGGCCAAAGATATTTAAGGGCCCGAGATTCGAGGAGCATGGCACGTGTAATTTCAATGATAATCTGGTTTTTGCATTATGCGACCTCATTTTGTTATGGGATATAAAGACAGGATGTTTGGTGAACAAGTCTATGGTTTTGTAAAAAAGGCTTTAGTGGGAGGTATTCTGTGACGTTATCGGATCGACAAATTTGAATGGTTGTATTATATTGAGTTTTTACCAGGTGGAAGAAATGAATGAATTTTTCTAGCATTTTAGATTTATGCTTAAGGAAATATACCCAGGTCATACAAGAAAAATCATCAATGAATAGAACAAAATACTGAAATTGGTGATTATTGGACATATTTGCAGGGCCCTAAGAGTGTTATTAAGGCGGAACGTGGTGCGATGACTTTTAGCACGAATACATATGCCACACTGTGTGGGACTAGTCTCATGGGAAAACAAGCGAGGAAACAAAAACTTTAGATAGCTGAAGGAGGGATGACCTAAACGGCGGTGCCACATCCACAACTGTTGGTGACCGTCTTGTGAGCACGCATGGACCGACCCTTGTGAGCAAATTTTTCAACGTAATAGAGGCCTTCGCGTTCAGTGCCACGCCCAATAATCTCCTTCGTATGCATGTCCTGCAAGTGACAAAAGTGTGGGTACATCATCTTAACACAATTAAGTTCTTTAGTGATAGGGCTAGTGGATATTAATTTGGAAAATATAGTAGGCACATATAAACAAATAGTCAGATTCATGTGACAGGAGACTTAGACAGATCCTCCTCCACTCACTGGGACAAGTGAACCATTAGCAGTTTCAATATAGGGTTTTGAGGGTTTGGCCAAGTAAGTAAAGTTATTTCGGTCATTAGTCATGGTATCGGTAGCACCACAATCAAATATCTAGGTAGTGGGTTTAGTACATTTATTTGGGGCACAAGAGTTGATAAAGGACGGACTAAGGGAAGCCTCGGTATGACTTGGTAGGTTAGGGGACCAGTTTGTAGTTTTATGAGAGTAGGAAGCTATTTGTGGTTGATTGGGAATTTGTGGGATTGAGATGGCGTTGTTGGAAAGCTGGGCGGCCTGATCAGCGTTTTTAGTAGATGGAGGGACCAGGTTGGGTCTGGTAGGGAGATGGGGGGGCCTGGTTTGAGTTTATAGGTGGTTTAGGGACTCCTGCAGCAATTCCCTCTTGCGGGCATAAAAGCAAAGGAACCTGCGGCTGCCTTTTGCGTCTCATTCTCCAGACTTCTGGAGTCTTCTTTTTCCTTCTGCTTTTGGCTGGTCTCTATTCTCCACACCTTGTCTGTTGGGGAGCTGGTTCCTCTTCCTTCTTCCGCCTGAGCTGTGTCACTGTTGTATCCTCAAGTGTGCTCATAGCAGGGGCTCTTTTCCTCACAGTGGCTCTGCTTGGTTGATTTCTGTTGTTCCACCAATCTGAGAAACACACGAGGAAGAAGCACGACTCTTTGGTGTGTTTTTTCTTCCCACAATGGGAGCATCGAAGGTTGACTTTGTCATCTTTGTCAAGGCGCGATGAGGAACTTTATGAGCATCGCTGTGACATAGATTGTCCTCTGGTGGCACTGATCCGTGTCGCTAGTCCATGTTCAGGCCCCAGTGATGTATCTACTGTGGGGTCAGCTTGTAAAATCTTTATTCTGGCCTCTTCATGCTGGATTAAACCATATGCCACTTCCGTGGATGGAAATGGTTCTCTCTTCAAAATCTCCCTCTTTGCTGGTTCAAATTTTTCGTCTACTGCTGTTAAAAACTGGAACAGACGCTGTTCCTGGATTTTTTGATTGTAGATTTGAATATCTTCTGGATCCTTCATAGGATTAGGATCTTTAATATCTATGGTCATCCAAATCGTCTGGAACTTATTCCAGATATCTTCCAAGGTATGGGAACCTTACCGAAGGGCATTTGCCCTTTTGTGTAGGTCAAATACCTGGAGCGAGTCAGTTCCTCATCCATAAGTGGTCATCAACCCGTCCCATAGGGCTTTTGCAGTTAGGTATTGAGATACGTTTGTCACGAGAGCAGGTTCTATATTCTGAATCAGCCAGGTGAAAATGCATTCATCGTTATGTTCCAATTTTCTGAAGTGTGGGTTAGCAGGTGAAAGGGGAGGTGGAACCCCCATAAGGTGGGAGCTTCTCCCCCGTCCTCCAATGGATTTTCTGATGAGCGTTGCCTATAAGGAGTAATTTTCACTATTTAATTTGACTCATATGGTCAGGTTTTTAGAATTCGTGGTGAGGACCGATGTCCCAAGGCTCTGGTGAAGAAGATGATCGAGTTGAACGGTGAGTTTGTCTGGAAAGCTTGGTCCTGTCTTGGGTTCTGAATTTTCTCCAGACATACTTCGATTGACAGTAATCTGAACAGGTAATTTGCTCTTAGTTATTTGACAGAGATTGGTATCAAGGGACTATGATGATGGTATCTGAGTCTCTAGGGGAATTTCTTAGTTATCTGGCTGATATTGGTACCAAAGGACTATGATGATGATACCTGAGTCCCTAAGGAAATTTCTTTTTCTGGGGTTATGTGGTGCTGGTTTGGTTCGTCAGTTCGCCAGAATTTGTTGTGTGACGATGACAAAGGTGTTTTTCTGAGTTCATAGGATCAGAGCTACTCTGATACCATATTAAAATAATATTTGGTGAATGAAAGAGATGTTTCTTTTCATTGAGTATTAACACTTCGTACATCTAGTATAAGTAGTGCATTTCTACTCATTTCTATGGTAACAAAATATCATCCATGATCTGATCATGTTCTGATTTGTGTCTAATTAGGAAAGCTAGAATTAATTAGGATCAATATAAGTTTAGCATCTTCTATTTCCATCACCTTCCATCCGTATCTCTTCATCAATTAGGAGTATTCGATTGGAGAGTATCAAAACTGAATATTTTATAGGTGTTGAAGTCGAAGAGGTGCGTGTGGAACCAATCATGGTATAACGTAATTATGGTGATCATATAAAAAATATGTAATAATGCGTACAATTAAGTCACCGTAATTATGATAGCGACGAGATATAAGCATAATGGTATGTTTTGATTTAAAATGCAGGTGTAGTTTTTCTGAAGACAAGACACATCATTGTGGATCATTTACAGTGTCTAAATGCATTTTTTTTCATCACTCAACAGAGAAATTTTTTTTCATATAGTTATGTGAACACTGCATTACAATAATTTGTTCATTCGGTAGAAATGAGGGAAAAAAAACATAAAAAAGCATGAGTTGTTTGATTTTTGTAAAACGGATAGAAACTCGTGCCTCTGTTGACTTAAAAAGACACTTTGGTCATTTTGACTTTGTCGTGGGACCGGATCTCTTCACCCATTTTTCTCACCTCACTCCCCGCTGCACGACACGCGGCAACAAAAGGTGGTTAGGTTACATGAGCCTAACCCGCATCTAGCTTTATCACCTTTTGCTGTCGTACGGTGGAAAATAGGAGTGAGGAGAATTTGGTGACATAATCCAATCCCATTTGTTGTTGGCCATAATTTTTCACTTCTTTTTATACCGGGTACTTTTCTCCTCAATTAACAACTTTTTAAAGTTTTTAATCCAACTAATATTCCAAAACTCAACATGTTTTGAGTTGTATATTTTATTGGTCAACATGTACTTTGGTGCCACTGCCGACATTGCATTGCGCCCATTTTCACTCTGCTAATTTTTGTAGCAATAAGAGTTTCTTGAGTCTATCAATTGCACTGTGAATGTGTAGGATTTGATAAATGATATATAGACTGATTAATAAAATGACCCATTTTCTAAAAAAAAAACAAATTTTTTCCCGACTGTCCTTTAATATGTTTTTCATTATATGCAAACTTTATGGTGGCAAACTTCATTACAATGTTCCTTTTTTTCTCAATGGTTTTAGGTATTTTAAGTTTATTTGTATATTTGTGGTTGTTTTTGTGTTCGTTTTGCATACTATTCTATCTTTGTGTTCACATGTATAAAAATATTCAAGGAAAGATAAAAACACAGAATAATAAACAAGACATACAAAAAAAAAAAAAAAACAACCATAGAGAATGTACAACGTCGATACTGAATTGAATTTTCCTTCGCATACTCAAAGGGGGAAAAGAAACGGTTTTTCTCGTCATTTTTTTCTTCTTCGTTATTATTATTATTGTTGTTGTTTTTTTTATGTTTTTTTGTTAGCAAAAAAAAGAATAAAACTGTAAAGATGAATTGTAGTTCTAAGAGCCAATGGAAATACATTAACCTTATACTTTTTTGCTAATACAATCTCTCTGACACTTATAAAAACATTGTCAGAAAATGCATACCAATAGTAATAATGCAAAAAGTAGCTAAATAACCTTGCATGAACCCATTTGACTGGCATAATTACATGATGCCCTGGGATTAAGAAGCCATTATTAACTTCTATCACAAGTAGTCCACCTGGAGATTTGCTTCTTGGCAACCAAAATTTCATGCTTCACAAGCACACAATTGAGTGTACATTAAAGTTGGAGTAGATATTGATGCATCCGAGGAGTACATGTCCGAAAACTCCAACTTATTTCTTCTTCCTTTTCCAACTATGCAACCAGAAAATAAATCATCATCCCCTAATAAAACTGCGTTGATATAGTCTTGTAGGCCGTGTGCAGGTAGGCCGGGACCAACAGACCTATTAGCCTAAGGGTTTTGAGCATCAAACACTCTTTGTAGTCAGGTCCTGTTCTCAAGGGGAGGATAACACTTCTTGCAATCTCCCAAATCACATCCACCCTTCTAGTAAAAAATGAGCGCCAGCAGAAGTAGTTCCTGTGTTGTTCTTCATGAACAATCTGCACACCACATTAAAGAACTTGTTGGAGGCTCAATTGGCACCAAGAAGAAGGAAGAAGCACAATCCGGAGAAAGTGGTGTTGGAAAGAAATAGGCCGTCGGATTACTGGAGGAATCAATGGCTTAGATGTTTACAGAGATGGGATGGCGGTTATTGGGAGCCCGTAACTGTCAAGATCACGTGGAGCAGTGTAGGTGATGAGGTGTGGAACGAAGGTGCAGCACAGAGGAAGATTGGAGGAGAAGATGCTGGCAGCGGAAAGTTTAAATAATGTGAAATGTCATTTTTGTCCTTCAGTCTATGTAATAGGAGTGGGATTATTAAGGGTAGGATAGTCATTTCAGTTGTTTTGATTTTCCCTCCTCAATTGTATAAGAATGAGTCGGATCCTTCTTCTTCACCCGGTTGGTTGAATAATTGCAATCTGCAGTATTAGTTGCGGTTTTCTCTCATCTCTCATAGCAATTGTTCGTATTCAATTGTTCTTCTTTGATTGTTCAATCAATTTTGACATGGTATCAGAGCGTTGTTTCGCTGCTGGTGTAATCTGTGTGAGTTTAATTTGAGTTCCACCAAATTGATCTTCCTTGAATTTTGTCATTACTGTTGAATTCAGTTGAATACTTGATATGGCTTCAGCGTCTGGAAGCCAGAGATCTGCTGGTTCACAACCAACAGAAAACATCACTAGCAATCCATACTATCTTCATCCGAGTGATAGTCCAGCCATTATCCTAGCGCAGCCTCCATTGAATCCGCATAATTTCCGTTCATGGAGTCATATGTTTCAGATGGCGCTCTTAGTAAAAAACAATATAGGATCCATTGATGGCACTATTGAGCAGCCAAGTGTGAATGATCCGCAGTATGGACCAATTCTTTATGAATAAGGGCATAATTCATCACACAACTTGTGTCTACACTCCACAACAAAATGGAGTTGTAGAAAGAAAGCATCAGCATATACTCAACGTAGCACGGGAACTCAAGTTCCAAGCTAATCTGCCCATAGAGTATTGGGGATTCTGTATTCAATATGCAGTTCATCTCATAAATCTTTTGCCAACTCCTCTACTCAAACAACAAACGCCTTATCAGCTTCTGTTTAACCAATCTCCTGTCTATCAGAATTTGAAGGTCTTTGGTTGCTTGGCCTTTGTTGGAAACAGCTCTCCCCACAAGAACAAATTTGATCCAAGATCTGTATATTGTGTCTACCTGGGTATACCTTATCATACCAAGGGGTATATCCTACTTGATCACAGAACAAAAGAAATTTTCATCTCAAGGGATGTTCAGTTTTATGAACATGTCTTCCCCTTCAGTTCTTCAGCAACATCTTCACTTAATGAATATCTTCCAGCAGTTGATCAACCATCCTTTGATGTGTCACCACCTAATCATACTCCAACACATCAGACACCTCTTTAAGTTCCTACTGATTCCATACTTGTGCCTAGCCCTGACAGCTCTAGTGACACATCATTCACCTCCTCAAACTCAAACTCAAACTCACATTCTTCTTCTTCTTCATCTTCTTCTGACACTATGCCTATAGAAGTCCATCTTTGTACTGGCATTGAAGTTCACTTGCCTCCCATACCTTCCACTGTTTCAGATTCTACTGCCTCCAAAAGATCTAGAAATCCACCTAAGTATCTACAAGAATATTATTGTGGTCTTCTGACTGGAACTTCTAATCCTTCTGGTCATTCCTCTACACCCTATCCTATTGAGGCCTATATGTCATTTGATTCTCTAACACCTAACTATAAATCATATGCTCTTAATATCAGTGTGCAGCAAGAACCAAGATCTTACCAAGAGGCAGCCAGAGCTGCTCACTGACAAAAGGCAATGCAGCTGGAGTTAGCTGCTCTTGAAGCAAACTAGACATGATCCTTGGTCACATTATCCCCTGGGAAGACACCTATTGGTTGTAGATGGGTGTACAAAATCAAATACAAGCCTGATGGCAGTGTTGAGCGGTATAAAGCAAGGCTTGTGGCCAAGGGGTATACTCAACAACTGGGAATTGACTACACAGATACATTTTCCCCGGTTGCCAAGCTTACCACAGTAAGACTGCTTCTAGCTGCGGCTTCTATTAAACAATGGCATGTTCATCAAATGGATGTCAACAATGCCTTTCTACACGATGACCTCAGCCAAGAAATTTATATGACCTTACCTGATGGTGTTGATGCACCTGAGCCTAATACAGTATGTAGATTACATAAATCACTTTATGGCCTAAAGCAAGCTAGTAGGGAGTGGAACATTAAACTCACACAGTTCTTGATCAGCCAAGGGTGTGTACAGTCCAAGCATGACTACACCATGTTAACAAAAAGAACATCAGATGCATTTCTGGTCCTTTTGGTTTATGTTTATGACATCATAGTGGCAAGTAACTCTCTTCTAATCATTACTCAATTGAAAAACACTCTACATCACACATTTCAGATTAAGGATTTAGGCCCCCTAAAATATTTTCTGGGCATTGAAGTGGCGAGGTCACAGGGGGAGATTATGCTTTGTCAAAGAAAATATGCACTGGAACTTGTAGAGCATGCAGAATTTCTGGGATCCAAACCAGCTAGGAGTCCAATGGAGTAGAATGTGAAACTGGCACATGGTGACTCTACGTTTATCTCAGATGTGTCAGAATATAGGAGGCTAATTGGCAAGTTGTTGTATCTCACAATAACTAGGCCTGACATTTCGTTTGCGGTGCAACAGTTAAGTCAGTTTTTAGATGCACCAACTGAGCTACATTTGAAAGCAACACATAGGTTGCTTAGATACTTGAAAGGCACGGCAGGGCAGGGACTCTTTTATGCTAGCACAGGAAAGTTAGAGCTAAAGGCTTTTGCAGACTCAGACTGGGGAGGCTGTGTGGAGTCTAGAAGGTCTGTTACAGGTTACTGTGTATTTCTTGGTAATTCCTTGGTGTTCTGGAAAGCAAAGAAGCAAGGCACCGTCTCTAGGTCCTCATCTGAGGCAGAATATAGAGCATTAGCATTAGCAACGTGTGAGGTTAAGTGGCTTTTGTATCTGCTTGGTGATTTGGGCATGATTCAGTTTGGACCTGTTGAGTTATTTTGTGATAACAAAAGTGCAATCTACATAGTTGAAAATCCAGTTTTTCATGAGAAGACAAAGCATATAGAGATAGATTGTCATGTTGTGAGGGACAAGTATCAACAAGGGGTGATCATTCCAATGCCAATCAAGACGGAGCATCAGCTGACAGATGTCTTTACTAAAGCACTTAACTCAGTAACACTTCAGAACCTGACTTCTAATATGGGTGTATGCAATGTGTTTAGTGCGTCAGGTTTGAGGGGGGATGTTGAAGGCTCAATTGGCACCAAGAAGAAGGAAGATGCACAATCCGGAGAAAGTGGTGTTGGAAAGAAATAGACCGTCGGATTACTGGAGGAATCAATGGCTGAGATGTTTACAGAGATGGGATGGCTATTATTGGGAGCCCGTAACTGTCAAGCTCACGTGGAGCAGTGTAAGTGATGAGGTTTGGAACGAAGGTGCAGCTTTGAGGAAGATTGGAGGAGAAGATGCTGGCAGCGGGAAGTTTAAATAATGTGAAATGTCATTTTTGTCCTTCAGTCTATGTAATAGGAGTGGGATTATTAAGGGTAGAATAGTCATTTTAGTTGTTTTGATTTTCCCTCCTCAATTTATAAGAAGGAGTCGGATCCTTCTTCTTCACCCGGTTGGTTGAATAATTGCAATCTGCAGTATTAGTTGCGGTTTTCTCTCATCTCTTATAGCAATTGTTCGTATTCAATTGTTCTTCTTTGATTGTTCAATCAATTTTGACAGAACTGTCTTAACATGCCTTATACGCACACGAGGAAGGTTTTCTGTGCAAAATAAACATATAATCTGACCTAAGAGGAGATTATTGGATGACGATTTATGTGTTAGATTGACATGACTAATACTTTGGCCATGTACTTCAACATGGTTTTTCTAAAGTTCAGTACGCTGATTCATTCAGTATAGTTATATAAAATAACTTAAATGAACGTAGTAAGTATAAGATACTACAACAATAGCGAATATATGCAACCATACACATGTGCTAGAAACATACAGATGTTGTCTCACGATGACCCATAATGAAAATTGCGTGAAGCTGTGTCGATCATCTGCTACTTCACAATATAAGAAGTGCAGCCAATTTAGTGTTTTGTTTCATCATATTCCAAAATCAAGGAATAGTGTGTCCTTGACTCCATTGGAAATAGAAAACAAGTATAAGATACTAAATGGTTCGATACACTAAACTAAGAAAAACCCACTTTAATACATAAGAATTTTGAACATGCATGAAATTATGTTAGGAGCATTTAAACGATTACCTTGCCTTCATAGAGACTGTTGAAGTATAGGCATGTCCCAAAGTGTTTGAACAGTAGGGTAGAGTCATCATAAGGCAGCCTTGGCACAATGTCATGGCTATAAACAAATCTACAGTTGTAGCGTCCCGTTTCCGAGCCCTAGCCTCGGGACAGTGTACCCGCCGTATCTCGCTAAGGAGAATACAAGACGTCAAATCAATCTCTTACATGTCAGAAATGACGTAGAAATTTTTCTCACAGAAACGTAAATCATACCTTAAATTAACTCCAATAATCATCATTACATTACTGAATAAAAATTCTGATAATAAAAGTAATAAAGAAGTCTGTGAAAATCCCCAAAAGATAACTACGAAAAATCAGCTGCAGCGTCCCCCTCGTATCCTAGCCGCAGCTATCAACCAGTCCACTCAGCTATTTCCGTCCCGTCCTCAACAAAGATGTGCTCGTAGTCCTCATCCAGCTCACCTGGGAAGTAGGGGTGAGTGACAGAAATCACCCAGTAGATGCCCGCCTCAAACAAATACAAAACGTACATACCGAAATGATATAACCACATAACATATAAAACATGATATCACATAAGCATATGAAAGAATGCAGAAAGCAATTCACTCCAGATAAAGAATGCGCAACATCGTGATGCATGTCCCACTATGCATGTCACACACAACAAAGTCATGTCACACATAATGCCGATATCCATATCGTGCAATGCATGAACCCGGGTCCTACTGAGTGGCTGCAGGTCGTACACCCCACAGTCACCATACTGAGTGTGCGTGGCCGCGCCACCGCACACCATCCTAAGTGTCGTGGTCCCGCCACCGTACACCATCCTGAGCGCCCGTGACCCTTACGTCACGACCCGCCATCAATGCAATGCACGTGCCATGAATGCAAAAACACAATCGCCTGGGGCCCGTACGCCCATCCTCACAAACTTCGGCACTCAATATTTGGTTTTGTAAATTTTACAAATATTTAAAAGTTGTTATTTAGCATTACCCTTATTTTTCCTTAGGTTGTATTAATTTTATAGAATTTTCTACTAATTTTCCCTATTTTTCCCCTATTTAATTCTATTTATCACTAATTATTTTTAATTACTTACATTTAACCACAATTCAGAAAATAAGTGGAAATAATTTAATTTTAACCTTTTATATTTTCTGGAATTTTTTTAGAATTTTCTGATAATTAAATATATTTTTTTAGAATTTTAAACTAATTTTAATTAATTATTTATTATTTATTCATTTCCGAAATAAATTTTCAGATTTTTTTTAATTTTTGATTTGGGCCGGCCTGCTAGCTGTTCCGGTCCGCTGGCCATCCGGTCCAGTCCGGCAGCCTGGCCGGTCCGATAGCATTTTCTATTTTTTTAATTTTTTTATTAAATTCTATTTCCTTCTTACATTCATAAAATCTTCGTTTTAACTCCGATTGACCTCAAATTAGTTGCATTGGACTCGTTATAATGAGACGCATCATTTGGAAGTAGACATGTCATCACATGTCCGGACGCGCCGTCAGGGGCCGCGCGTGGACCCCACACACCACCCCCTGAAACGCGTCCGTCAGACCCGTTTTTTGACTTCCATCCCAATCCCAACCTATTCCGGGCTAGATGAACCTATTCTAAGGCCAAAACGCAATTGTAAACAACTCCAATTATAAAATTTTTTAATCTTTTGGATTAATTTAAGGGTATTTTTAATCTAACACAATCCTACCACCAAATCCATACAGATACACACATGTATCAGGCATAAACAAATCATCTCATGCTTTGTCCTATAAAACATATGCAAAATTAATCTCTTATACAAATAAAAACAACGAATCATATAAATATACCATCAAAGCATGCATGACTTATACCCGTTTGAGGGAGAAGAGGCACCTACCTTGGAAAAATAATTAATTCGCGTAAAACAAAGAGAAAGGTGGAATTTTGGGGAAGAATGGCTAGCCCCTTTCTTCTTCTTCTTCTTCTCTTTTTCCTTTTCTTTCCTCTCTTCTCCTCTCCTAGCTTGGAACGTTTTTTTTTGTTGTTGTTGCAGCCGACGTTCTTTGGTTGGGGAGAGGAGAAAGTATCGTTTATGATGGGAGAGGGGAGAGAACTTAGGTAAGGAAGGGATTTGGGGAATAGGATTTGATTAAATTTGATTAGATTTGATTAGTTTAAATTTTCTCCTTTAGATTTCAATTATGACCAAAAGTTATCCATTGACCCTCACCCTTATCTACACGTCACACACATCACACACACACACACACACACACACACACATATATATATATATATATATATATTACTTATTTACTTTTTACTTTTATATTATTATTATTATTATTATTATTATTATTATTATTATTATTATTATTATTATTTTAAAAAATCACGGTTGTAACATCCTACCCACCTTACAAAAAGTTTTGTCCTCGAAACTTGACGCAACTTATTCAAAGAGCTGTGGACATCTCTCTCCATATGCTCCTCGAGCTCCTAGGTCGCCTCGCACTCAGTGTGATTTGTCCACTGGACCTTAACATAAGAGATGACCCCGGTGTCTCAATATTTGGTCTTTGCGATCCATGATCCTGATAGGAGTCTCCTTATAGGTCGTGTCCGGTCGAATTCTCAACGGTGGCGCATCTAAAACATGGCTCGGATCTAGAACATATCTCCTCAGCTAAGAAACATGAAATGCGCTGTGAACCTGAGCCAAGACAGGGGGTAACACTAATCGGTAGGCCAAGGTACCGGCCCTCTCGAGTACCTCATATGGACCAATGTAGCGAGGCCTCAGCTTACCCTTCAAACCAAATCGTGAAACCCCCTTCATAGGCGACACTCTCAAGTAAACCTTCTCGCCCACAGCGAACTCTAAAGGGCGCCTCATTAAATCTGCCTAACTCTTGCTTCTGTCTTGCGCAACCTTGAGCCTATCATGTATCAACTTTACTTTTTCTCTAGTCTGTTCGACCAACTCAAGACCGATAATAGTACGCTCGCCAACCTCGTCCTAATGAACAGGAGGACCTGCACTTACGTCCATAGAGCGCCTCAGAGGGTGCCATGCCGATGGCACTATGGTGGCTATTGTTGTAGGAGAACTCAATTAGCTTGATCATACCATTCCAGTTCCCTCTGAGGTCCAGTGCGCAAGCCCTCAACATATCCTCAAGAGTTTGAATCGTCCTCTCTGACTGCCTATCAGGTTGGGGATGAATTGCAGTGCTCGAACGTAGTTCTGTCCATTAAATATATCAGCATACACGAGTTTAATATGTTTTGTCATCTTAAATTGTTAAGTCGTTAAACATGTTTGGTATAGACATATAATATGTTGTGTATCCTTATGTTAAACGCATGTATGACTTACGTATCATATGTAGCTCATGAATTTATAATCGTTATCTGCAGTTTGTCATGTGTATTATGTTTATATTGTTTGTTAGTTGAGTTTTAAGCGGTACACACACTATGCGTGTTCAATTTAGTCTTTGTTTATTGTGATCTCTCTTTTTGTACTTATATTAGTCGTTAATGATAGTTATATTTTTTGTTACCTGTACTCTATCTTTTTCGTATAGCTTATCCTATTGGTGTATAAATATCGTTGTATATATATTTCTGAAGGAAATGCATAAATGTTCTATAATTTATTTGGGTGTTCAAGTTGATAATTAAAAAAAAGAATTTTTTTTAAGTTATTTACATTTTAATCTATTACTATACTGTCATGCAATACTATGTCGTTCCTAACTCGTAATTAGCATGATTTTCAATTGTGTATGTTAATGATTTGTTTTAAAACCAGTAGATGTATGCCTATTTCGTAACCCATGACTTGTATGAAAAGTATTTGTGTTATTGTATTATGTTGTTTGTTGTCGTTATATATTATGATGTTTATTACTGTTTTGTTGTATTAGTTATGTTGCAGTGTAATTGAAATAGTTGTATGTATACTTGTGCATACTTAACGTCGTTTAGTTACTTTTGTTTCGTGTATCTATTTGTATGATTTCTTAAATTGACTTATTTACGTTATTAATGTTGTAACAAATTGTGTTTGTCTATATGCCTCTTTATTGTTGTAAGAGACTGAGTGTTTTCTCTCTCTTTTTTTTGTAATGGTCATTTAGCACATATACCCCTGCCTTATCGTATATCTTTTTTATATTCACTACTCCTACGTTGTTATCGTATTCTACATATATTGTGAGCTTTTATCCATTACTTCGTACTTTCATGTTGTTGCTTGTATGTATAAGTATATGTGTATATAAACATTTATTATTTGTCTTTCACACTTATACTGTTTGTGTTTTGTGTGTTGATAACATTATATGGTTAATAAGTTGATTGGTTCATTACAGCTCACAGAGTCATACTGCTGTAAGGGTGCACACATTTTTTTTTGGTAGTTAGTATGTCTTGTGCATATTATTTTTATGTTAGTATGTTACAACAACCTGGTAAATTCTCCTTTATATATATATAGTGGTTAATTTAATTAATTTAAATTATATTTTTTTTCAACTCATTTTTTTTTGCACTTTTGTGGTGTTTATTGTTCATGTTGTACTTGAATTAGTAAATTTTATTAGGCATGGAGTGGTGGTATGTGATGATGGGGCAAGGTATTGGTTTTGCAGATGTGACTGTGATTTTACTACTAACGACTTAAATAATTTTGTTTATATGTTATGGTAGTTTGTTTTGTTTGTGCCGTGCATGAGTATGATGTGCATTATGTTGTGTTTGTGCACCTGATTTTTCTTGTATGTGGTATATATATAATTTGTTGAATTATGTTGCTGTATATTCATAGTTCATATGTTGTCTGATATCTCTTTTTTTTGTACCGTGTTATGTTTCTTTGTGTAGTTGTGTTGGATTTTGTATGGTTGATGTTTTAGTACGTGTTTGATATGTGGAAAATATGTCGTTAAGGTATGTTGTATTGATCAATGTGTGTATATATAGTTAATTAGCAAAATTGTATATTATGGTCTTGTGTTTAAGTGTGTTTTTTTGGCTCAGCGAAACTTTGCTGAGACCAATGGTCCACTCGAACTTCGCCTTCTTCTGCTTCCGTCTGCTCAGGGCACCAGTATTGACGAGAATCCTTCAACAAATTTCCCGTAGCAGCTGGCCAAACCAAGAAAACTCCTTACTTTAGTCACCTTGGTCGGTCAGGGCTATTCAGCAATAGTCTTAATCTTATTCGGATCCACTAAGGTACCCTCTTTTGAACTTACGCGTCTTAAGAAAGTCACGATTCTGCTGTGCAACTCAGATCATTTATCTCTGACTGACATCTCCTGTGCTGATAATGAGTCATTTATACATGGTCGCTGACGGTTGAACTCTGTTATGACATCGCCAGCCTCCCCGACGTCTGCATCAGTCCTCACGTGGATCTGTGCACCGATCCTTCCTTCCCTTTATGTTGTTCCTGATTCTGTTGTGATGGTGGCGCCGGTCTCTGCTCAGTGCTCTCTCTCATAAAATGTCCTGGTTGTCGCACTCATACTTGCATAATCCCCCTACACTAACCTGAGTATGACATCTACAATGAGCACATGGCGGCGGTGGTCGTGCTCTCCTCCGCGGCCATACTTTCGTCACGTGCGGTCCTGTGATTATAAGCGGCCATGTCGTATATCTCCGACTCATGCGGTGAAGGGTCCTTCTGATCATCGAATTAGAGACATCCTGTATTTCCCCGTAGTGGAACCTCAGATCCGGTGGCGCGGTGGTGGAAGCCGCTGGTTCAACTGCTGCTGCTGTTGTGCCAAAATGGTGGCCAAGGTGGCCATGGTGTCGGCCAATGCATGGAGGATGACCCCCTGATCCGGGTGGTCGTTACCACATCCACTGTTGCCTTCTTTGCCAGAGTGTTCGCTGCCCGACAACATTTCCTTCAATTTCACACAAAATTTGACAAGAATTCGGATTGAACAGGAGTAATCGAGGGATTTGAATATTTATGTGGCTCATGCGAATGGTCGGAGGTATAACGGTAATTAAGTAGAGAAAGCTCACCAACGGCACACATCTCCCATAACCTGATCATAACTTAGGTCTAAGATCATATCTTAAGTCTACTTTGTTTATTAGGGGTAAAATCGTAATTTCACAAAAGATCGTAACTTATATCTAAGTGATCTAATTAATCCTGCGTTTCCGAGGCGGATCTGAAGCCTGGGCTCTGATACCACCTGTAACGCCCCGCTCCTGAGCCCTAGCCTCGGGACAGTGCACCCGCCGTATCTCGCTAAGGAGAATACAAGGCGTCAAATCAATCTCTTACATGTCAGAAATGACGTGGTAATTTTTCTCGCGGAAACGTAAATCATACCTTAAATTAACTCCAATAATCGTCATTACATTACTGAATAAAAATTCTGATAATAAAAGTAATAAAGAAGTCTGTGAAAATCCCCAAAAGATAACTACGAAAAATCAGCTGCAGCGTCCCCCTCGTATCCTAGCCGCATCTATCAACCAGTCCACTCAGCTATTTACGTCCCGTCCTCAACAAAGATGTGCTCGTAGTCCTCATCCGGCTCACCTGGGAAGTAGGGGTGAGTGACAGAAATCACCTAGTAGATTCCTGCCTCAAACAAATACAAAACGTACATACCGAAATGATATAACCACATAACACATAAAACATGATATCACATAAGCATATGAAAGAATGTAGAAACTAATTCACTCCAGATAAAGAATGCGCAACAGATTGATGCATGTCCCACTATGCATGTCACACGCAACAAAGTCATGTCACACATAATGCCGATATCTATACCGTGCAATGCATGAACCCGGGTCCTACTGAGTGGCTGCAGGTCGTACACCCCACAGTCACCATACAGAGTGTGCGTGGCCGCGCCACCGCACACCATCTTGAGTGTTGTGGCCCCGCCACCGTACACCATCCTGAGCGCCCGTGACCCGTACGTCACGACCCGCCATCAATGCAATGCACGTGCCATGAATGCAAAAACACAATCGTCTGGGGCCCGTACGCCCATCCTCACAAACTCCAGCACTCAATATTTGGTTTTGTAAATTTTACAAATATTGGAAAGTTGTTATTTAGCATTACCCTTATTTTTCCTTAGCTTGTATTAATTTTCTAGAATTTTCTACTAATTTTCCCTATTTTTACCCTATTTAATTCTATTTATCACTAATTATTTTTAATTACTTACATTTAACCAAAATTCAGAAAATAAGTAGAAATAATTTAATTTTAACCTTTTATATTTTCTGGATTTTTTAGAATTTTCTGATAATTAAATATATTTTTTTGGAATTTTAAACTAATTTTAATTAATTATTTATTATTTATTCATTTCTGAAATAAATTTTTAGATTTTTTTTTAATTTTTGGTTTGGGTCGGCCTGCTAGCTGGTCTGGTCCGCTGGTCATCCGGTCCGGTCCGGCAGCCTGGCCGGTCCGATAGCATTTTCCATTTTTTTTTATTAAATTCTATTCCTTCTAACCTTCATAAAATCTTCGTTTTAATTCCGATTGACCTCAAATTAGTTGCATTGGACTCGTTATAACGAGACGCATCATTTGGAAGTGGACACGTCATCACGTGTCCGGACGCGCCATCAGGGGCCGCGCGTGGGCCCCACGCGCCACCCCCTGAAACGCATCCGTCAGACCCGTTTTTCGACTTCCATCCCAATCCCAACCTATTCCGGGCTAGATGAACCAATTCTAAGGCCTAAACACAATTTTTAAACAACTCCAATTATGAAATTTTTTAATCTTTTGGATTAATTTGAGGGTATTTTTAATCTAACACAATCCTACCACCAAATCCATACACATACACGCATGTAGCATGCATAAACAAATCATCTCATGCTTTGTCATATAAAACATATGCAAAATTAATATCTTATACAAATAAAAACAACGAATCACATAAATATACCATCAAAGCATGCATGACTTATACCCGTTTGAGGGAGAAGAGGCACCTACCTTGGAAAAACAATT
>AP025054.1:29095569-29402596 GCA_036186865.1 Eustoma russellianum | reverse complement strand
CCTACCTTGGAAAAACAATTAATTCGCGTAAAATAAAGAGAAATGTGGAATTTTTGGGAAGAATGGCTAGCCCCTTTCTTCTTCTTCTTCTTCTTCTTCTTCTTCTTCTTCTTCTTCTCTTTTTCCTTTTCTTTCCTCTCTTCTCCTCTCCTAGCTTGAAACGTTTTTTTGTTGTTGTTGCAGCCGACGTTCTTTGGTTGGGGAGAGGAAAAAGTGTCGTTTATGATGAGGGAGGGGAGAGAACATAGGTAGGGAAGGGATTTGGGGAATAGGATTTGATTAAATTTGATTAGATTTGATTAGTTTAAATTTTCCCTTTTAGATTTCAATTATAACCAAAAGTTATCCATTGACCCTCACCCTTATCTGCACGTCACACACATCACATAAATATATATATATATATATATATATATATATATATATATATATATATATATATATATCTTGGCATATTCTTAAACCTTCCTTTTGTATTATACTTATCAGTTCTCCATAAGTATAGGCTGAATATGGGATTATTTGTTGTCCTGATATATCTCTTATTTTATTTCTAACTTTTTCTCCTAATAAATTAGGGAGGCCTGCAAGGAATTTTTCTTTCCAAAATGGTTGATTTGAATCTTCCCTAAACATTACTCTAGTTAGGAAAGTGTTTTTATACCATTGGAAATCACTTAATTTTCTACATTTTAGATTTGATAATAATTCTGCATTTTTATCTTTGATATGTGAAGGATCTCCTATAAAATGTAAAGATATACATAGTATAAGTGTAGCTAGACTGGACTCAACCGAACTCAGAAGAGATTGTTCAAAGTTATTATGACGAATATCCCTAAGAACAATTAAGATTGATGTATCTAAACCTTCTCTAGTTAAAGGTTTGATTCCTACCTGTATTAGTCCTACATGGAGATATTGGAAACCTTTCTTCCTATGTTTTTCAAGAGATTTATAAGAAAGTAATTGTTATTATTATTATTATTATTATTATTATTATTATTATTATTATTATTATTATTATTATTATTATTATTATTATTATTATTATTATTATTATTATTATTATTATTATTATTATTTTAAAAAAATCACGGTTGTAACAACAGTACTTAAGGGGTGTTTGGTTGGGAGGTCTCCTTTTAATGGTACGGGTTTGGAGGAATCTAAACAAATAAAAGTTGTTTGTCTGGAGAAATAAGGAGGTATGAGTTTTGGTTTGATATCAAAGTATTTGGTAATGGATATCGTTCTTTTTTGATATACTAGCCCCCTTTGTCAATCAATATGGGAGAATGGGGGTATGGCCGGTCAACGCCGCCGGCCACCACCCGCCGCCGATCCGCCGTTGGTCTGCCGCCTGCGGTCCACTGCTGCCGACTGGTCACTATTCTGGCCGATCAAATTTTTCTGGCCATTTTTTCGGCCGCCCACATTCGATACCCATTTCAATTCCTATACATTCCAAACACCATCAATGTCTATCATACCCATTCCCTCTTCAATACCAAACAACTATCACTTTTTCGCCTAATTCAATATACACAAAACTCATACCATGTCATACCCATTCCGATTCTAATTCCGATACCTAAGTGTGAACCAAACGCCACCATAATGTCATATAACCTAAACAATTCCATTAGAAAGTGACCAAATTGCTCATCTCCAACTCTAGGCTGACCAAAAGTATAGATTGCTTCCAATCTTTCTAGTATGGTAGTTTCCTCATTGAATGCAAGAATTACAGGAAAGAGAACTGACAGCGTACCACCTAGATTATGTCCTGTTAAGACAAATCTTGTTTGACTTGAACCATGAAGCATCTCCCTGAGCTTTTCCCTGATGGTGTAATATGCAACGGCGCAATCCTTGTCTTTCTCAATGTCCAAAGGCCAAATTTGATCATTTTGTAAACCCAGTGCTTTCATGAATCCGCTGTGAACTTTTCCAACATTCTCAAAATTTTGCCAGAATATATCAAAGTCCGTACACCAGTCGTCTGCATTGAAGGGTTCTGTCCCCCTGAATGCCACGATTATTGTATCAGGTGTAGTGCTTTTGTCATGAATGATCACCGACTATGTTGTATTTTTGTTCTGATACTCTGCATCAATTGTAATAAGAATAGAAAAAAGTGCAATACTGAAGCTGAAGAAATTACTTTAATTTAAAACAGACGACGACAACTTCTTTACCCAATTTTTTTTGGAAAACAATGTACATAGTATACCCAATGGGCTAAGACGAACCCTAACCCGAAAATGCACATTAATGAGGGCACAACCCGTACAATGGTCGAAAGATGGCCAAGCAACAGGCTGCTTTCCATTAAAGCCAAAACAAAACAAAAAGAAAACGCAACGGCAACAAGCTGCCTAGCGTAAAGTACAATTAAATGCCAAAATTATCTATGCGTAACACACAACATAATGTATGTATACCAAAGATCCAACAAAAGACTATAATCTGTATGGGACTATAGTGTTAGGGGCAGCTATGGGAAATACTTGTGCATAACTCTATACATATATGTACAAATGCGATGTGTTACATCCACCGGATTTAAAACAAGGCCTTCGAATACTCTCTTGTTTCTGCCCTGCCAAATGCGATACACTACTGCAGCAATAGCAATTTTTACAGCCCTTATTCTAGGTGATTTTTTCCGTAATCTAGCTTTAGTTCATGCTAAAGTTCTGGTTAAGTTAGGGAGGTTGGCGGGCATACAAATACAGGCAGAAATGGAATTCCAGGCCTGCTTTATAGGCGGACATTGGAAGAAAAGGTGTTTAGGCGTTTCGATGCATTTTTCACGTAGTGCGCATGATTTATCTGGAATGTAGGACATTTTGTCTCTAGTTTGTAATTTGCCTAGGGCAGCAAGCCATAGACAAAAAGAATGTTTAGGTGTTAAGAAAGAGTCCCAAACCAACCGGAACCAGGGGACATCTTATTTTTTTGGGTGGAAGAATTGGTACGCCAATCTGGAGTGGGCAGTGTCATTAATTACCCATTTCTGGATGAGTTAAAGACAACCATCAAGTGCTATCTTGTGTCTGGACTAAGGAAGCCTCGAATTTGAAGCGGTTTTGTTAATAAAGGGGAGTCGGATTTTAAGATGGGCCTAGTCTGTAGCGTCCCGGCTCGATACTGGACATCGGTACCAGTGCACCTGCCGTAGCCTACTACAAAGCGTCAAATCAGATCAAGCACACGTCATCCATGACGTAAGATAAATTAGCGGAAACGTCGTAAAATTAAAAATTTCAATAACAATAATATCCCAAATGAAACACAGCGGAAATAAAACGTGTCAGGGAGAGTGTCTAAAGTATCCTTCGATACCAAGCTTTAACAGTAAATCCTTCAACTAAAAGATAAGGACTGTAAGCTTGTCCATTTTAGTGACCATCGTCCCAATGAGCCCACTCGCTGTTATCTTCTACAAAAATCATCTCGTACTTTGGCTCACCTGAAAAGCAGATATAGTTTTTGTTCTTAGCGAAAACATCGTTAGCAAGTAACCCGTCTATACACCTTGCGGGATCACACACGATGAGTCACCAGTAAATAAATCAATGCCCAAAATAAGGTGCTCGGGTTGGCAAATAGCATCTTTATAACTACTCATCAAGCCAAATAGGTCACGTAAATGATACACAAAAATGGAACCAACACATATTGAGCAAAACGTACTACATAAATAGAACATACGCGAATGTCACTTCTTGCATGTCAAATCTTATGCTTCGTGTAACATGATGCATGTACTTCTTCAAAACCACACACAAAACTCGTGCATATGTCTTCTTTCATAAACATGTCATACATGTCATTTCATAAAACTTTTCATAATTCTTTTTATCATATTCTTTGCGTAGCATAACTTTATACCCTGTGGGTGATCAGTCCACAACAAACAGAACTTTATACCTCGTGCTGAAAGGTCCACGACCCCATAACATATAACTTTATACCCCATGCTGATAGGTCCACGGCCCCATAACATATATCTTTATCCGTGCTGATAGGTCCACGACCCCATAACATATATCTTTATATCCGTGCTGATAGGTCCACGACCCCATAAAATACTTTATATCCGTGCTGATAGGTCCATGGCCCTATAAAATACTTTATACCCTGCTGTTGATTCACATGTTATGCTTTTATACCCTGCTTTTGCAGGTGTGACATTTATACCATGCGATCAACCAGCAGCCACAGTTTGTCTTTCAAAAACTTTAATCTTCTTTTGCAAACACGTTCTTTCGCAAAAACAATTCTTATGTCGAAATGCAAAATGTTCATGTCGTGATGCAGAATGCTCATGTAACATCATATCAAACGTGTAAAAATGCACACACACTTTACATATGAAGTACAAAGTCCTGAACATCTATCACACCCTGCTCGTACCATTTCATGTCATTTCGTATTACAAAAATCATATCGAGTTCACATTTAACCTTTGCTCATTCATACTTCCTCAAACACACCTTATTCGTACCATTTTATGCCCTTTCATATTGCTAACTCACTTCGAATTCATACCTAACTTTACTCATTCACACTTAATGTTTACAACTCAAGCACACCTCATTCGTGCCACTTCATGCCCTTTCGTATCGCAAATTCACTTTGAATTCATACTTAACCTTACTCATTCACACTTAATGTTTACAACTCAAGTACACTTCAAAAACACTTGTACTTTATGAGCAATGGAAGAGAATAAAGGTATCTCACATACATGGAGCGCTTAATAGGTCAAAAAAACTTCCAGTACACTTAGAACGCCTTCAGGAGACGCCTAAAGTGACTTGGAGCGCCTATTCTAGGCGTTCGAAGTGTTCTGGAATGTGCTGGTATACATCGAACGCCTACATGAAGCTCTTTATGTGACATCGAACACCTTCTGAGATGTTCGAAGTGTTCTAAAATGTGCTGGGACACATCGAACGCCTAAATGAAGCGCTTTATGTGACATCGAACACCTTCTGAGGTGTTTGAAGTGTTCTGGAACATGCTGGGACACATTGAACGCCTACATGAAGCGCTTTATGTGACATCGAACACCTTCTGAGGTGTTCGAAGTGTTCTGAAATGCACTAGGACACATTGAACGCCTACATAAAGCGCTTTATGTGACATCAAACACCTACTGAGGTGTTCGAAGTGTTCTGGAATGTACTGGGACACATTGAACGCCTACTTTAAGCGCCTAAAGTCACATTGAGCGCCTAAAGTAGGTGTTCGAAGTGTTCTGACGATTCCATAAACTGCAAAATTCTGCAGTAACTTCCCCCTCATCATCTTCCTCCTTCATCCCTTTCATGTTAACACTCCAAAATCCATCTTACCACCTAAATCCATCATGCTTAACACACAACTAACATGGATTGATTCTTAAACATGTAAAAACGTATCCACTCTAAGCCTTCTATCACCCACAACTTCCAATGTACTCAAACTTTCCAACACAACCAAATCTACAACAACCCATCATTCATCCTTCAACTTCCTGCAAATACTCTCAAATCATCTAAGGTACAATTAATAAACTTAAGAACTTATAACAAGACAATAAACACATCACGGATGACACTTTTATGGGCATATTTAACAACACCAATCACAACATAACTGTTTCCAGAATTTGGCCCAAAGAGCATGACTTTACTCAATCAACAACAACAAATACATATGGTAGAGCATCTAACATAAACAATTCAAGGTTACTAATGTGTGATCCGAATTTTCTCTTTATAAGACATAGGGCCTATTGAATCAAAATTTGCGTAAAGCGTATAGAAAGATCACTTGTCTTTGTTTCTAGATAGTCTTACGGGTGTGTGTAGCAAAATTTCGTGATGAACCTAGGATTGACCGTTCCTTCTTCTTCATCTTCTTTCTTCCTCTCTTTCTTTTTCTCTTTCCTCTTCCTTCTCTTCCCAGCCATTTCCCCCTTTCTTTTTGGCTTGTAACCAGCGGTTTCATGGTATTAATGGGGAGTTGTGCATGATTTGTGCAACTCCCTCAACATTTAATTGAGGGAGGCGCAATTTTGGCAATTTTCTAATTTTTGCTTTATCCACTTACATTTTATTTCACTAACCCTCATAAACCTATATAATTACTATAGTTGTATTTTAAGTTGTTTTAAATTTATTCCACGTCTGGACTCGAAAAATCACAGGGTATGACATTCCACCCCTCTTACAAAAAGTTTCGTCCTCGAAACTTACATACCTTAGGTGAAGAGTTGAGGATGCTTATCCTGCATCTGTTCTTTAAGTTCCCAAGTAGTTTCTAGTTCAGTGTGATTGCTCCACTATAGCTTCACATAGAGAATTACCCGTTTCCTCAACACTTGTTCTTTGCGGTCCACGATCCTCACCGGTACCTCTTCATAGATAACATCATTACTAAGTTCCAAAGGTTGTGCTTTGAGCACATGGATCGGATCCGTCACATACTTCCTTAACTGTGATACATGAAATACCTTTTGAACTTGCGTCAATACCGGTGATAATGCCAACTCATATGCTAAAACTCCCACCTTTTCAAGTATCTCATAAGGACCAATAGAACGGGGACTTAACTTGTCTTTCACTCCAAATTTCATAATACCCTTTAGTAGATGATACTCTCAAATAAACCTTTCCACCTACATTAAACTCCAAAGGCCGTCGTTTAGAATCCGCCCAACTTTTGTTGCGGTCCTGAGCCGACTTGAGTCTTTCTCGAGTGACGCTCACCCTTCCTAATGTCTTCTCGAGTAGTTCAGGTTCGGTGATGGTCCTCACACCGACTTCATCCCAATAAACCAGGGACCCGCACTTCCGTCCACACAGCGCTACAAAGGGAGCCATATCGATTGCACTGTGGTGACTGTTATATAAGAGAACCCCATTAACTTCACTATTCCATCTCAACTCCCTTTGAAACTAGGACACAAGCTCTTAACATGTCCTCAACGGTCTGAATAGTCCCCTCAGTCTATCCATCTGTTTGAGGGTGACAGGGTGTACTCATCCTTAATTTTGCACCCATGGCTCTCCAAAATATTGTCCATAGCTTGTGAGTAAACTGTTGGTCTCCGTCAGACGCTATGTTCATTGGAAAACCATGCAGGCTGAAAATTTTGCCCATATCTAAATAAACAAACTTATTAAGAGATAAATTCCTTAAGACAGATAGAAAATGTGCAACCTTGGTTAACCAATCCACAACCACCAAAATCATGTTATATCCACTTATTTTTCTCGGTAAACCAGCCACAAAGCCCATCGTGATACGTTCCTGTTTCTACTCTGGACTCTCCAATGGCATCAATAATCCACCAGGTCGTTGGTGTTCATCCTCAACTTGCTGACACACCAGACATCTCTCAATGAACTCCGCAATATGCTTCTTCAATAACCTTGAACTGTGAGCCTCCTGCAACTTTCTTTCCTTAGCTCATTTAAATTAGGTACCCACAGTTTTCTTCTAAACCGTAAGCTCCCGTCCTCATTGACCTGAAATCCATCAACCTGGCTATACCTCAGTTTCCCAGCAATATCACCCACAGTCTTATTCTTCTTTTGAGCTTCTTTCACCAAATCCATCAAACTCGGGGCGACGGTCAATGATGCAAAAACATTAACTATAGAGTCAACCAAATCCAAGCGAAATTCTTCTATTCCTCTCTCAAGTGGTGACTGTCGCGCATGGTTAGATTTTTCTGTTTTATACATCGGCCACTTTATTAGCTTTTCCTGGATGGTAATTAATGGTCAAGTCGTAGTCCTTTTGTAGTTCCAACCATCTTTGCTGCCTCATGTTTAGCTGTCTCGAGGCATACGCGTTAACTCATTCGTGTTGCATCAAAACACAAACTACAAGTGAAATATCAAACTAAACTCGATTTGGATAGAAAATCATAACTTATGCTACAGTATACGTACTTAGACCGTTTTTGTTTCGATGCATCACTATATATCACAAACCCATCATTGAACCAATACTAGAGCTGTGGTTCACCTGCTCTTAAGCTCCGTGAAGCTTTTCTCGCATTTTGCCGCTCACTCAAACTTGGACTTCTTTTGAGTAAGGCAACCGAGGGGTACTGCTATTGTTGAGAATCCCTCGGCAAACTGCTTGTAATGACTAGCTAGACCCAAGAACTCCACACTTCAGTGACACTCATGGGTCTAGACCACTCGCTGATAACTTCAACTGTTCTAGTGAACCACAAATACGCTTAGCGAATCCTTTTGACATGAAAAAGTGGTTCACGCCGCTATCGAAAAGTACATGGGAAAATATCTTATTCACTAAAATTGTACCTCACATAATGTCGGTGGCTTCCTAATATCAGTGTCAGTCATGACATGGACGCGGGCATTCATCCTCGGCTGTTGAGCCGCTTCTTCCATAGCATTCTTCCTCATTTCTGGGCAATCTCTAATGAGATGACCCACCGGCCCGCATCGATAACGTACCCCTGCCAACTTCCCACATTCACCGTCATGGCTCTTATTGTAATGTGGCAAACTCCTACAGCCTGCTGTACAACTGAATTATGTGGTGGAGGTCTCTGAAAATTTCTGGACCGGCCTCTCTTCTGAATCTTGACCCAACGTCCGGTCTGCCACCAACCCTAACCTTCTCTCTTGGCCTCTTACTTCTGCCAGAGTATCCTGCACCGGCCTCTCTTGCCGCTACTCTGTTGAAATTACTCTCGACGCGAAAGCACGCGTACAACATGTCCTCGTAGGTTCTCATCCCCGCATTTACAATTGCTGACTGAATTCTTGAGTCCAAACCTCGCTCGAACTTTGTCATCTTTAAGAGATTATCAGACATAATCGCAGGAGCGAATTTACCCAAAACATGAAAATGGTCGGCATACTCCGACAAAGTCATCCGACCCTTTTTTAGCCTATCGAACGCCCTTATCTTGTCTAAGCTTGCTGTCTCGGTCACGTAATACTTCAGAAAGGCATCACATAATTGTGTCCAAGAGATCGGTGGGATCCAAAATTAAAATTATTATAGAAAGTTAAATGATATACGCGCTCGCACACACCCAACCCAGATCATACTTAGACTCTAGATAATCAACACTTATATCTAAGGATCAAACTTAAAGGAAAATTACATCATAAATTGGTAAGAAATCATGAACCTAAGTTTTCGAGATAGATCTGAAGCCTAGGCTCTGATACCACCTGTAGCGCCCTGGCCCGATACTGAATATCGGTACCAGTGCACCCGCCGTAGCCTACTACGAGAACTACGAAGCGTTAAAACAGATCAAGCACACGTCACCCATGACGTAAGATAAATCAGCAGAAACATCGTAGAATTAAAAACTTCAATAACAATAATATTCCAAATGAAACATAGCGGAAATAAAACGTGTCAGGGAGAGTGTCTAAAGTATCCTTCGATACAAAGCTTTAACAGTAAATCCTTCAACTAAAAGATAAGGACTGTAAGCCTGTCCATTTTAGTGACCATCGTCCCAATGAGTCCACTCGCCGTTATCTTCTACAAAAATCATCTCATACTTTGACTCACCTGAAAAGCAGATAGAGTATTTGTTCTTAGCGAAAACATCGCTAGAAAGTAACCAGTCTATACACCTTACGGGATCACACACGACGAGTCATCAATACATAAATCAATGCCCAAAATAAGGTTCTCGGGTTGGCAAATAGCATCTTTATAACTACTCATCAAGCCAAATAGGTCACGTAAATGATACACAAAAATGGAACCAACACATATTGAGCAAAACATACTACATAAACAGAACATATGCGAATGTCACTTCTTGCATGTCAAATCTTATGCTTCGTGTAACATGATGCATGTACTTCTTCAAAACCACACACAAAACTCGTGCATATGTCTTCTTTCGTAAACATGTTATGTGTGTCATTTCACAAAACTTTTCATAATTCTTCTTATCATATTCTTCACGTAGCAGAACTTTATACCCTGTAGGTGATCAGTCCATAGCAAACAAAACTTTATACCCTATGCTGAAAGGTCCACGACCCCATAACATATAACTTTATACCCCTTGCTGATAGGTCTACGGGCCCATAACATATATCTTTATATCCGTGATGATAGGTCCACGGCCCCATACCATATATCTTTATATCTGTGCTGATAGGTCTACGACCCCATAAAATACTTTATACCCTGTTGTCGATTCAAAGGTCACACTTTTATATCCTGCTTTCACAGGCGTGACTTTTATACCCTGCGATTAACCCCAGCTATAGTTTGTCTTTTGAAAACTTTAATCTTCTTTTGCAAACACATGTTCTTTCGCAAAACAATTCTCATGTCAAAATGCAAAGTGTTCATTGTCGTGATGCAGAATGCTCATGTAACATCATATCAAACGTGTAAACATGCACACATACTTTACATATCAAGTACAAAGTCCTGAACATCTATCACACCCTGCTCGTACCATTTCATGTCCTTTCATTATACAAAACTCATATCGAGTTCACACTTAACCTTGCTCATTCATACTTCCTCAAACATACCTTATTCGTACCATGCCCTTTCATATTGCTAACTCACTTCGAATTCATACCTAACTTTACGCATTCACACTTAATGTTTACAACTCAAGCACACCTCATTTGTACCACTTCATGCCCTTTCGTATCGCAAATTCACTTCGAATTCATACTTAACCTTACTCATTCACACTTAATGTTTGCAACTCAAGCACACTTCAAAAACACTTGTACTTTATGAGAAATGGAAGAGAATAAAGATATCTCACAAACATAGAGCGCTTAATGGGTCAAAAGAAACTTCCAGTACACTTGGAACGCCTTCAGGAGGCACCTAAAGTTACTTGGAGCGGCTATTCTAGGCGTTCGAAGTGTTCTGGAATGTGCTGGTATACATCGAACGCCTACATGAAGCGTTTTATGTGACATCGAACACCTTCTGAGGTGTTCGAAGTGTTCTGAAATGTGCTGGGACACATCGAACGCCTACATGAAGCGCTTTATGTGACATCGAACACCTTCTGAGGTGTTCGAAGTGTTTTGAAATGTGCTGGGACACATCGAACGCCTACATGAAGCGCTTTATGTGACATCAAACACCTTCTGAGGTGTTCGAAGTGTTCTGGAATGCACTGTGACACATTGAACGCCTACATGAAGCGCTTTATGTGACATCGAACACCTACTGAGGTGTTCGAAGTGTTCTAGAATGCACTAGGACACATTGAACGCCTACTTTAGGTGTCTAATGTCATATTGAGCGCCTAAAGTAGGTGTTCGAAGTGTTCTGACGATTCCATAAACTATAAAATTCTACAGTAACTTCCCCCTCATCATCTTCCTCCTTCATCCCTTTCATGTTAACACTCCAAAATCCATCTTACCACCTAAATCCATTATGCTTAATACACAACTAACATGGATCGATTCTTAAACATGTAAAAACGTATCCACTCTAAGCCTTCTATCACCCACAACTTCCAATGTATCCCCAAACTTTCCAACACAACCAAATCTACAACAACCCATCATTCATCCTTCAACTTCCTGCAAATACTCTCAAATCATCTAAGGTATAGTTAATAAACTTAAGAACTTATAACAAGACAATAAACACATCACGGATGACACTTTTATGGGCATATTTAACAACATCAATCACAACATAACTGTTTCTAGAATTTGACCCAAAGAACATGACTTTACTCAATCAACAAGAACAAATACATATAGTAGAGCATCTAACATAAACAATTCAAGGTTACTAATATGTGATCCAAATTTTCTCTTTATAAGAACATATGGCCTATTGAATCAAAATTTGCGTAAAGCGTATAGAAAGATTACTTGCTTTTATTTCTAGATAGTCTTACGGGTGTGTGTGTGTAGCAAAATTTCGTGATGGATTGAACATAGGATTGACCGTTCCTTCTTTTTCTTCTTCTTCTTTCTTTCTCTCTTTCTTTTTTTCTTTCCTCTTCCTTCTCTTTCCATCCATTTCCTCCTTTCTTTTTGGCTTGTAACCAGAAGTTTCATGGTCTTAATAGGGAGTTGTGCATGATTTGTGCAACTCCCTCAACATTTAATTGGGGGAGGGGCAATTTTGGCAAATTTCCAACTTTTGACTATTTATCCACTTACATTTTATTTCACTAACCCTCATAAGCCTATATAATTACTATAGTTGTATTCTAAGTTGTTTTAAATTTATTCCACGTTGGACTCGAAAATCACGGGGTATGACATAGTCCATAAGGAGGCATAAAGCTTGTATCGATGATTGATCCATTGTACCCAAAGGGTGTCCTTTTTCTTATGGAGATCCCATAGATGTTTTGCTAATAATGACAATTTCCACGTTTTGAGGTTGAGGACCCCCAAAGCACCCTCCGTTTTAGGCATGCAAATTTGTTTTCAAGAGACAAGAGCCTTCTTATTCCCCCTATCCGATGCACCCCAAAGGAAGTGTAGCAAATCCTATTAATTTGAGCTAAAACATTCATGGGAATAGGGAGCACACTTAGCCGAAACAATGTATGCCTTGAAGTACAGTTTTGATGAGTAACAGTCTACCGGCATAGGATAGAGTGGATGATTCCAAACATTTACTTTTTGGAGTATTTTTGAAATGACTGGAGAATAATGACGAGATTGCAGTTTATAGCCAGCAACCGGAATACCAAGATACCTAAAAGGCATAGATCCAAGGGTGAACCCAGTGATTTCCTGTAGTGGTTGAGGATTTTGCACACCAGCAAAAAGATACTAGATTTGGAAAGGTTTGGTAAAAGGCCAGAGCAGTGACCAAAGGTTTTGAGTCTATCCATGATCAAGTTGGGTGATGTGTTATCGGCTTTGGTAAAAATCACTAAATCATCAGCAAAACATAGGTGCGTGATGAGGTTATTCTGACATTAAGGGTGGAATGAGAATTCGTGATCCCAATGAAGCTGCCTAAGCAGTCGTGAAAGATACTCCATTGCAACGACGAATAAGAAAGGAGACAGAGGGTCCCCTTGACGAAGGCCTCTTTTTCCTTTAAAAAACAATGAGTGACTCCATTGATGGAAATAGAATATGAGGCGGTGGTAACGCATTCCATAATCCAATGTACGAAACGAGCTGGGAAACCAAGGCCTATCATAAAGGAATTCAAGAAATCCCAGTTAAGGGAGTCGAAAGCTTTCTGAATATCTACTTTTAGCATACACTTTGGAGCGGTTCTTTTCCTATTGTATTCTCTTAAAAGTTCTTGCACTAAGAAGATGTTTTCCATCATTGATCTGTCTTTGAGGAAACCAGATTGGGCTTTGTCAATTATTTTGGACATAACAGGTATCAGCCTATTTACCATAACTTTGGAGATAGCTTTGTAAATAACATTACAGCACGAGATAGGACGAAAATCTGTGACACAAGTAATGTTGGTAGTTTTAGGGATTAAAGCAATAATCGCATGATTGAGTTGCTTAAGAAATCTTCCATTCCGAAAGAATTCATGGACGGCGCAAGAGTGTCACCACCAACTATGTCCCAAGATTTGATAAAGAAATCGGAAGTGTAGCCATCAAGTCCGGGGGACTTGTCCTTGCCAATTGCAAAGATCGCATTTTTTTATTTCTGCATCTGAGATTTCTGATATAAGGGTCGAGGCAGAAATGGGGGAAAGTTTGGGGCCAAGGTTGAGAACGGCCTAAGAGATGGGGGCCGATTCTTGTGAGGTACCTAAGAGATTTTGAAAATGGTTTACAAATTGAAAGCCAAGTTCATCCAAGGATTCCATATGTTGGCCATCAGATTTTTCGATTGATGCAATTAAATTCCCAGCTTTGTTACGACGCAGGATCGAATGAAAGATTTTTGAATTACGATCACTGAGATGGATGTACGAACTTTTGGCTAGCTGAGAGAAGTATGAATTTTCAAAGGCTAAGAGTGTGCGGGCCAGCTCTTTCTTTTGTTGTAAGAGGGACTTCCATTCAGGGGAACCCTATGAATGGGACTTGGAATTTTGAAAATCGTCAAGATCATTCAAAGCTCTTTCCACCCTTGATGAGATATGGAAATTTTTTTTGTTTCAGAGCTTGAGTGGTTTTTTGAGGTTTTCAGCTTTTTGGCAAGTAGATACGATGCATTACCAGGGATGTGGGTGCTCCAAGATTCTTTCACAATATTAGTAAAGTCAGGGTGATCTGCCCATATATTGTAAAATTTGAAGGGGTTATGGTTGTTAGCAATATGTGAGTGTAATGGGAGAATTGTAGAGGAATGATCAGATAGACAGCCGGATGCTTTAAAGAGCATACTCGCATTGGGGAATGTCTCAAGGAAGGGACAGTTTCCCAATGCTCTGTCTAGTTTGGACTTTATAGAACCATCATCCCAGGTAAATAAAGAACCAGAGAAAGGCAGTTCAACCAGCCCAGATTGTTGGTCTTTTAGCTGATAGTATGTAACAGGTCTACCCCCAGCCTTCTCATCCTTAGAAAGAATACAGTTAAAATCACCAAGAATTATCCAAGGTTCATGTGTAACTATGCTTTGCTGCAGTAAGGTGTTCCATAAAGGCCTCCTATTAACTATAGAGTTGAAAGCATAAACAAAGGTAATTGATGAGGCCAGAATCGCTCACCAGGTGGATCAGAGACGATCCTTGCCGTATGACGTCAGCCCTCCGTTAGGGGTCTGTCACGGGAAACTGAGAGGAAAAGGTAACGTTAGAGGTCCCAGGGCGCTGTCCTGGGAAAAACCCTCTGACGCTCAAGTCAGTTGTGTGCATTTTAGCGTATAGCTTATGCTGGAATAAAGGCTGTATAAAACCTGTTTTGTGGGTCGGCTAAGGTGTAGGCCGAGCCCAGATGAAGTCTATCAATCACTTACCAGAGACTTGGTCTTCTACTGTTGATGAAGCCCTTGTTTTATAGCCGTTGAACCTGAGATCTGAGTGTCCCAAAATGGATGTAATGACGACCCCTGGCCGTCTGAGTGTCACTTCTGGCTTGCATGATAGCCACGTGACAGCTGGGGGTTGCTGTGCTGGCAACTCTCCCTTGCGTGGTTGACAGATGGAGATATAAGGCTGCGATGTCTGGCAGTCTTTGACTGCATGAAGGCCATGTGACACCCCGTGTCAGGCTAAGGTGTCAAGTTTGCTGTGCGGCAGGACTCTGCTTGGGCGTATTGTGGCCGAGCTAGGTCCGGCCGAGATGCACTGTGGCTGGCTGAGGCCTGGCCGAGTCCCACTGTGGCCTGGCCAGAGCAGTTTGGGTTTGGTATCTTGGTCTTAAGTGCCAGTCAGAGAATGATGATCATGCTGGCAGGGGCCCAGGCTCCGAGTGAGCCGGGCTACAGGAGTCGACAAGAGCTGAGAAGATCCTTGTACTAATCATAGTACCTCAAACTACCTTAAAGGTGGTTGCTTCTTGGGGACTTCGGCCTCTGGTCAGAAATTATGAGGACCAAGGTCGATCAGTCAACCATCTGAGTCTAGGTTACGTTGACTGTTACTGATTAACCCGAGTCTTGTCTTTATCCATGCAGGTGGATTTTGATCTCATCAGTTTGCCCTTAGATTAGTTTGGCCGAGCTGAACAGGAAGGGCAGACTAATCAATTCAGAGTATTTAATGCGCTGTCGTGTCGAATTGACGTGTCGACGGTTCGTTAACATCCAAGGTTGCCGAGATTATAGCTCGGAAGAAAGTCCAGAAGACCAGAAAAGAACCCGTGGTTGAGATGCCCCCTATATTTCCCCTGCAGAGGATACTCTTGCAGCTGAGCCAGGAACTGGGCTCACGTTGGATGAGGCTGCTATGGGTCAGCCCATTCTGGTGGGATCCGAGTCTGCTAGTCCCGATACTTCAACTTTACACTTTTTTACTCTGGTTCTGTTGAGTTTAGATACTAAACCTTTGTTGTTGGTTCCTTTTCCGTTCTTGGAATCTTTGCCAATAATTCTGACACAAAGTTTTCAAACTTGTTTTCGTCGAGTTTTTGCGTCGACTCTGTGTTTGGTAGACTTCTTATTTGCCGAGGCCAGGAATCTTGCTGTTCTGCTCTTTCATTTAGAGCTTTTTCATTTTTTTTGAGCTACGCTTCCCCACCTGTTCTGGCCGAGGCTTGAAGTCGGCTTTGTACTTGACAATTTTTTTTTGTTTCGGACAGTTTTTATAGAAATAAACTTTTTAAGCTTTAAAATGTAGAATAAACCTGTCATTCCGCCGAGCTGAATCAAAATAGACAGCATGAATCCTGCACTGCTTTAGTCAAGCTTTAAGCTTTTAATCCAAAGTTTTGTACTTCGGTGCAGTTCTGCCTAGTCCTGCTAGGTCTAAAGAGGTGTATGTATACTGTGACGCTTTACCTCTGCCCTCCTATGTCGGAGGATTTATGAAAGCCTGATCATATAAGTTTACCTTTTGGCGGGTTTTTGCCTCGGACCTGCCGAAGTCTTGCAAGTTTACCCTTTAGCAGGCTTTTGCCTCGGACCTGCCGAGGTCTTATAAGTTTACCCTTTAACGGGCTCTTGCCTCGGACCTGCCGAGGTCTTATAGGAAAACCTGTTCTGTGAAGTGTTCGAGCTCTGCTCAGACACCTTATTGTTGTCGGGGTGCTTTGACAGAACTCTCCTCATATATGGGGATTAGACGGGGAGGCTATAAAATTAATGTAGCGATGGCTGAAAAGTCAGCACCAAAAGGCTACTCAGCGATATCCGAGACAGGGGCCAGCAACGGTTCCCAAGAGGAGGGATAACCTCTCAGCTCCGTGATGGTGTAGAGGATATTCATGGACTTCCTGCTGGTGGACCTTTTAGGCCACCAACTCCTGAGCTGTATCAAGCATCTCTGCCGCCGTTTTAGGCTGCGGTGATTGAACCGGAGGTTCAGGCCCTCCTTCTAGCGCCAAATGATGAGGCTGGAATCGCTCACCAGGTGGATCGGAGACGATCCTTGTCGTATGACGTCAGCCCTCTGTTTGGGGTCCGTCACGGGAACCTGAGAGGTAAAGGTAACGTTAGAGGTCCCAGGGCGCTGTCCTGGGAAAAACCCTCTGACGCTCAAGTCAGTTGTGTGCATTTTAGCGTATAGCTTATGCTGGAATAAAGGCTGTATAAAACCTGTTTTGTGGGTCGGCTAAGGTGTAGGCCGAGCCCAGATGAAGTCTATCAATCACTTACCAGAGACTTGGTCTTCTACTGTTGATGAAGCCCTTGTTTTATAGCCGTTGAACCTGAGATCTGAGTGTCCCAAAATGGATGTAATGACGACCCCTGGCCGTCTGAGTGTCACTTCTGGCTTGCATGATAGCCACGTGACAGCTGGGGGTTGCTGTGCTGGCAACTCTCCCTTGCGTGGTTGACAGATGGAGATATAAGGCTGCGATGTCTGGCAGTCTTTGACTGCATGAAGGCCATGTGACACCCCGTGTCAGGCTAAGGTGTCAAGTTTGCTGTGCGGCAGGACTCTGCTTGGGCGTATTGTGGCCGAGCTAGGTCCGGCCGAGATGTACTGTGGCTGGCTAAGGCCTGGCCGAGTCCCATTGTGGCCGGGCTGAGGCCTGGCCAGGGCAGTTTGGGTTTGGTATCTTGGTCTTAAGTGCCAGTCAGAGAATGATGATCATGCTGGCATGGGCTCGGGCTCCGAGTGAGCCGAGCTACAGGAGTCGACAAGAGCTGAGAAGATCCTTGTACTAATCATAGTACCTCAAACTACCTTAAAGGTGGTTGCTTCTTGGGGACTTCGGCCTCTGGTCAGGAATTATGAGGACCGAGGTCGACCAGTCAACCGTCTGAGTCTAGGTTACGTTGACTGTTACTGATTAACACGAGTTTTTTCTTTATCCATGCAGGTGGATTTTAGTCTCATCAGTAATAAATAAAGACTTTGCAGTAATTAGGCATGTAACACGACAGAAAATCATTTATGCATCAAAAGAAACTAGTTGTATACCGGTTTTCATCGGATTCCACATGAGGAGAATCCTCTTGCCAGGGTGGGAACCGAAGTTGTGCAAGTGTCCCCAACCATGGAATCTTGCAAGTAATGCGGCAAGCATTCGTTCATTTAGCCTTGTTTCTAAAATTGTCATAAGGTCTATGTTAGACTTATGGACGAAATTTTGCAACCCTTTTTGTTTAATGGGGTTGTTGCAGCCTCTTATGTTCCAAAAAGAAAGATTTATTAATGGGGATTGCATTTTTTCTTTTTCTTCTTTTTAGAAGACTTGTATGCAATCATACCCATGCGTTAAAAATACACAAAAATTGTTTCTCGATGACCAATGATGAAAATTGCGTCAAGCTGCGTCGATCAACTGCTACTTTATTGAGTCATCTTGCTTTATTTCATCATATTCCAGAGTTAAAAAAGAACGTGTCCTTGATTCCATTGGAAATGAAAACAAAACATTTGAGTATTAATATATTCTTTGTCTCGAAAATATTTTACAGTTGATTTTTAACATAAGTGTGTATAAATTAGGTCAAAAACTCAACTATGATAGCAAAAAAATACATAAAAGGATTATTTAATCGGTGACGTTCTTACCATTTCGAAAGTCGTACACCCCTGGGCCTATGAGCTCCATCTGCATGTAATGGCGTGGATCTTTGGTATCAGCTTGAGGAAGTTACGAACCCAAGTTTAAAATGGTTCAAAAGGAATCACTATAGTTATATTTTGACTTAACCTTTTTCTTTATACAGATAAATAGAGTATATCTAATAGGTTGATTAGTAGTAATTTTTGAACCATAAAAAAACTGCTACAGTAGTAATTATACATGTTTCTCAATGAAATATTTCTTGGTTTCATATGGAAATTTGATTTATATATCAAGAACTTACCTTCCACTGATCCTCAACGACAGTTTTGATAAATGCTTCGTTCACATAAGATATCTTGGAAGCCATTACAGAAAGCATTGGAAAATATTTGCAATCAGATTGGTTAATCTTGTCCAGCTTCACTCTCTTGTCTAGATGTCCTAGGGCCGAACAATAGTTAGCATATTCTTTACGTGGAATCACCATTTTCCATAATTGCACGCAGAAAAGTTCACCCGATTAGTCTCCCAGCCATCTACAAGTTTAGATTTATAAAGACAACCAATTAAGATATTCATATATCTCAACACACGCTATCGTCATGCGGAAGCAATAATGCTATCTAGACATAAATGCTAAAGGTCTGAATCCGACTCAATTGGGTGTTGGATTACAAGCCTGGTTTACAATGGGTTCCTTGTGTGAGTTTTGGCAACACTTTACTAATATAAAAAACTGCTGAGTTTCTGATTTGTAACCTCCACGCAGCTTCATAAGGCTGAAAGTGGAACCCCTCAGACCAAAGATTTAGCATTTTGCTCCCACAAATGTTAATCAAGCAAAAGTAGTAACAATGACGCAGGATACTTGTCCAGTCTCACATGTTGAACCAACCCAAATGAGGATGCGCGTTCTTATGCTAAACTTTACGATGGTTTGTGGTTAGCTACGAAGCAGACGACGACAACATTATCTATTACTTTAGAGGTTTCCGTCATAGGAGGGTATGATATACGCAACTATACCTATGTGTTAGAAATACAGAGGTTGTTTTCCAATGACTCATAATGAAAATTGAGTGTCGATCAACTGCTACTTTACATCCAATTTAGTAGACATTAACCAATTACATAGTAATTATAATAAGGTGACATGTTAGCTTAGAAATTAAGAGCGTACGTTTAAAACTATGTCAACCCATCTAATTATGATAAATTTATTAACTAATGGCTAACTTCATTGATTGCATCGTCATTTACTGGTAACAAGTGTGCATAAATCCCTTTAGAGATCGGAGCACACATCAAGTAACACCTTGATTTTAGTGTATTATATAAGGCATTAAGCACCTATTTTATTAAAATGATAAAAGATACATACTGAAGTAATATATATGAGGTAAGATGCTGCAATAATATCTAAATGAGTTTTGACTAATATAACAATTATCTCCTTTTAATAGACGTAACAGACCTAACTCTAGGCAAATGATAAGATATCGGCGTTTATTATTGGCATGCAAATCCTCGAATTATCTCCCTTCATATTATGAACATCCAATTCGGATGCCAACACTGAGCTTCAAGATTTTGATACGGTATTGGTTCACTTTCATTCGCTGTTCTTGATAGTCCCTCTTTTTTTCGTGTTCTCTTTTTTTCTTATCTATTTGAGTGCGCATATTGGATCAACTTATAAGGTTGCAGTTTTATGACCTTGAAGGTCACAGATTCGAGCCGCAGAAACAGCTTCTTGGACAAAATGTAGAGTAAGAATGCGTACATCAGATCGCAAAGCGATCCAGTCCCTCTCTAGATCAATACCCAAACGTGGAAACCTAATACACCGGAAACGTCTTTTTTTCTTCTTTCTCATCTATTCATCTAGACCATTCTTTTCTTTCTCATCCATTTATCCAGATCATAAGCAAAATCCACTGCCTTCCCTTTGGAAATCGAGAAAAACAGTATTACGTCAAGTACTTCACTTAATTATCATTTTGAAAATTGACTCTTCGGCATAGACTATTAAATCCTTAGCTCGGTTGTGTTGTAAGGTACGATATTAATATGGAATTTTTCTTCAGTTCAGGAATCTTAAACTCATGGAAGAAAAAAATAATTGTGACGAGAAAGAAAAATAACTAAAAACCCTGGTTGTCGGGAGTTTCTTCCCTTTAAGCAGGAGCTGGGTGGAGGCAACAAAATGAGTGTGAGATAACTTTTCTTTCCACTCTATTTGTTGCCTCCAAAACATGTTAAAATATTTTAAAATGTGCTCCAAACTTATATAAAAACTTGTTTGATGTTGTTTGGGAGTTTGGAAGATGTTTTGAACACATTGAACTTAAAAGGGTCACTTGGATCGATCCATGTGTAGGCCGGATCAAACCAAGTGAAAGCTAGAATAAAGTTGATGTTCTGTTGAACATAGATCGATCACATCGATTGATTGATGTGGTGTGGATGCAAAGCTGGAAACTCTTTGTCCAACATAGATCAATCACATCGATCAATCGATGTGACATCGACCGATGTTGGCAGGATGCAAAGTTGGAAGTCTCTATCCGACATCGATCGATCGAAGTGACATCGATCAATTACATCGATCGATCGATGTACCAATAGTCAGAACTTTTTATTTTGAATTGCATCTTTTGATCCAAGGTTCATCTCCCTTTACATATGAACAACATGCAACTGACTAGGGGGAGATCTGAACTGCTGAAATGAGTTCTATTAGTTGTTTTTAACACAACCCAAGGCCTATATATAGTAGGCCTTGGTATATTGAACATATACAACAAATCTTTGCAAAACTTTGAGAATTTCAACAAATTTGTCTTCTTCATCTCTACTCCACCATTATCAACCTCTTCTACATCAATTTCAAACTCTCTCTAGTAGAGCAAACTAAAGAGAGCAAGCCGCTATATCTTGGGAAGCATTAGTCTTGTTGTCTACCTTGCTCAAAGGTAGATGCTAAATTGCTTTAAGGACAAAGTTATCTTGAAACTCGTCTTGGCTTCTGTTCTGATCATTTTCTTTTTTGGTTTGTTTATATTCTACCATATTTTCTAACAATCTTAAATCAATTTACTATGGCTACCAAACAAGCTCTTCCGGATATGTCGAAGATGGAGCCATTTGATGGCAAGTTCTACAAAAGAGGGCCAGCAAAAGTGTTGTTCTTCTTGGAAATGCTCTCTGTTTCATACGTGCTCAAGATGGACAAACCGATCGACGAAACAGAGGCACGCAAGTATAATTCAGACAATACTACTTGCAGAGGCTATATTCTGCACTTCTTGGCCAACTCCTTGTTTGACATCTATGTCAAATTTACTTCAGCAAAGGAAATTTGGTCAACACTAGTGAGAAAGTGTGATTCACAATACTTCTTTTAACCCATTGTGATAAAGTTCTTAAGAGAACTTTGTTAAAGTTGTGAGGTCGCAAGAAGTTGTTTTTGCTTAGAGCTGTAGTTGTTGTAGTTGCACAAAGGTATTTTGTGCAAGAACTTGTTGTTGTGGTTGCTTACACTAAGTTGTTACTGCAAGTATTGTTATGGTTATTCTTATTAGCTTTAATAAGAAGAGTAGTTGTTGAAAATCCACTTTGGCAACAAAGTGGTAGTGGAGTAGAATCATTTACGATTCGAACCACTCTATATCCGGTGTACTCATTCATTGTCTCTCATCTCCTATTCTTGCTTTGATTTTGAATTTCATTTGAGTTGAGCCAAAGAAAAAAATTCGGCAAAATTGCCCAACACTCTATTCACCCCCTTCTAGAATGTGTTACGGACCTAACACAGGAGTAGTGTGAATGTTAATTACTTTTCAAAAGCGTTTAAGTTCTCCCAAAGAGGTATGTCTACTTCCTGAAGTCTACCGGAATGGTGTTGGAAGAAAACTTTCCAACTAAACTTGGTTTAATGAAGTGTTACAGTATTTGAACAATCTGCTGATAAAACATTGGTCTCTCGTCTTCTTAGAGGCTCATACCATATAGAAATTCTATAAAGCATTAAGAAGAGAACGGAGGAGAAAAACATTCATCATATTTTTATTCACATTGTGTTGTAGTATATATACACTGCTCAACTTAGAGAGAGAAGCAACTTTCTCTGACGGCTCTTTCTAAGAAAATCATCCAGAAGATGACATAGACAGAATGAAGTATGATGAGGCAGAGATCCTCTGAATGAATCAGAAGTGATCCTTGTAATTTGTCGTTAACTCCCCGTCCAAATCCGAGAACGAAACTTGAGAAGGAAGAGAAATGTTATAGGTCCAGAGTGCTGCTCTAGGATAACTCTCCGACGCTTAAGTCAGTTATAAGTATTTTTAGTAGGTAGTTTATGCTGGAACACAGGTTTAGAATGAACCTGAGTCAATATCTCAATGAGAATGAGGCTGCTTAAGGGTAAGCCGAGATGGTGTTTATAATTGTAGTTGTAAGTTCTGAAAATTGCATCATCAACGTACAACGGCTATAACTAAAAACTATTTTCTACAGGATGCTGTCCGCTGCATTGACAGGGTTCTAGTCCTTAAAGATAACAAAATTCTACTACTATCACCTTTTGCTTTCCCAAGTAAAAAGACGGTCTCTAACGTTGTAATTGTTTTCTTCTCTTCTTTTTTCTCGACGGTCTCTAATGTTGTTTGTTGTTTTCCTCTCTTCCTTTTTTCTTGTATAAATGCTTTGTCCTTTCAGATGGAGGCCAAAAGGAAACCACCAGTTGAAGCAGAGCTTGCTAAAATCCGGCCTTTGGTTGATGTGGCCAAAAGTGTTTATGGTGTAGAATTGATAATTTATTGATGACCTCAACAATGGAGATTACAAGAGTATATATAGTGAGTCTAGCTAGCATCTTTACAGTATATGTCAAGCATCTTTAAGGTATATTCTAAGCATCTATGGTATATTCTAAACATCTATAGTATATGCCAAGCATCTATGATATATTCTATTTACAATATAAGAAAATGCTCAATCAAATAAATACACATTTATTTATCCGTTAATACTGGCGTCTTCAACAGCGCACCAGCTGCGAGACAGGTGCGCCTATGGCTGGGTGCAGATGGAGGAGTTGTGTGTGTCGATCTAATTGAAACATTTTCGTGGCCTGCACCAAAACAGTGAACACCTAGATGTCCTGTCAACTGCTGCGCTTAAAGGCATTCATGGCGAACCAGCACTTCAGTTTCTGGTCGACCGTGTGTCAGTGTGCCGATGCATGTTGGCGGTGGCTGAGGTGTTTGAAGATGGCTATCACTTATCCACTGCTCTGTATGGTCATGCAAATCAAATTGTTGCTACAAGTTCATGGATCCAAAATGGAGGAATGTGTATTTCTTGATCGTAAATTTATTCCATGCTGCTGTTGTTACAAGTTAGAAGTATAGTAGGAGACTTGGATGTCTTATCGGAAAGAGATCACAAAGTTATGCTAGACGATGATCAGATGCCTGTATCAGACTTTCCGTTGCAAAATGTGGCATGACTATCCCGTGGTTGGTCCTGGAACTCAACTCGCGCCGGAGGCGATATGATAGTTTATGGGGCCAATTAGGCTCGAGTTTCGTTGATTTTTAGAAGGACGGACCTTGTATCAACTAGTAAGGTTGTTGATTTGTAACCTTGAGGTCACGGGTTTGAGCCGGTTGCAGAAAGTGTATGTTAATGCTGTGTAATCACATCGCGAAGCGATCCGGCCTCTCCATGGACCCTGCGTAAACGCGGAAGCCTAATGCACCGAGAACGCCGTTGTTTTTTTAGGACTCCTTGTTAGAACTAAATCTATCCCCTCCCCAGCACCCGGCCCTTCTTGGATTTCTGATGCTTAATGTAATGTAAAGCACGATATCATCCTGCTGAATCATGAATCTAGTAGTACAAATTGTGAGATATCTATTCTTTTTATATTGAGGATACTAAATCACTGAATCTCACCATGCGTACTATATTGTTGTCACGCTTCAGTTGATCTAATAGAATTAAATGTGATGACTTTTGTTTAAGTTGACCAAACCAGGTCTAATCAAGAGGACATTGTTGAGCGTTTTCTTAGCCTTGAACTATGTCTAAACAGAAATCCTCGTCGCAACTGATGGTAACTGTTATATCAATTGAATGTAGCTTAAACATAAAATTGATTACCATACTTGCTTAACAACAACAACATTACCCATTGTCTTAGAAGCTCCCGTCTATGGCAGAGTATGGGAGGTCGGATATACGCAACCATACTCATGTGTTAGAAACACAGAGGTTGTTTCCCGATGATCCAAAATGACGCGTCAAACTATGTCGATCAACTGCTACTTCACAATATAAGAAGCGTATCAAATTTAGTGAGTCATTTTATTTTATTCCATCAATAAGGTGTCAGTTAACTACCTTTTGACCAGTCTAAAATTTGCTTTAACAAAAGACAAGGCGAAAGAGAGAGAAACCCACAATAACAACAAGATTACCCCATTGTCTTAGAGGCTCCCGTTTATGGTGGGGTATGGGAGGGTCGGATGTACGCAATCATACTCATGTGTTAGAAAGAGACATGTGTTATTTTTCGATGACCTATAATAAACAATTGCGTCAAACTTTGTCGATCAACTGTTATTTCACAATATAAGACTAACATGGAAGAATAACACTGGACTAGAAAATAAAAGGTATAATATTGAAGTCATAGTTATAACCTACAGGAACTATCCAACAAGAAGGTTAGCCCATCAAGGATCGATATACACATCTTGGGTAGACGAGGAAGATGATACACAGGAGTTTAAGACGAAAACCAAAAGTAACGCTCATCACAGGAAAACCTTATCTTTAACCACAATAACAATATTACCATATTGTTTTAAAGGCTTCCATTTATAGTAGGGTATGGATGTGTTAGATGTACGCAATCATACCCATGTGTTAGAAACACACAGGTTGTTTTCTGATGACCCATAATGAAAATTGCGTCAAACTGCACCGATCAACTGCTACTCTACAATATAAGAAGCGCAACCAATTTAGTGAGTCATTTTGCTTTATTCCATCATATTCCAAAATCAAAAAAGAATGTATCCTTGACTATATTGGAAATAGAACGTGAGAAAACCTTATCCTCAAGGCTTTCCCAATATGAGGTAAGAGTGGCTCTCAACCTTCTACAACAACAACAACATTACTCATTGGCTTAGAGTCTCCCGTCTATGGCGGGGTATGGAGGGTTAGATGTACGTAACCATACCCATGTGTTAGAAACACGTAGAGGTTGTTTTCCGATGACCCATAATGATGCGTCAAGCTATGTCGATCAACTGCTACTTTACAATATAAGAAGCGCAACCAATTTAGTGAGTCATTTTTCTTTATTTCATCATATTCCAAAGTCAAGGAAGAGTGTCTCCTTGACTCGATTGGAAATAGAAACAACTCTCGACCTTCTAAGCCCAAAGAAAAGGTTTCGATTTTCACCCTTCGAGTGACTACTGATTTCTGTTTTTTTTTTTGGTGAACGTCTACTCTCTACTACTTATTTTTCTGGAAACAAGAATGACTATAGTTGAAGAAGCTAAACGTCTTCATTTCGTTCAGTCTGTCTTTTCGTTTTTAAGCTAGTGGTACTTTTCTGGAAACAATACTAACTATGGTTGAAGAAGCTACGAGTCTTCTGTTCGTTCAGCTTGTCATTCCGCTTTTAAGCTAATGCTACTTCCTCTATTCAAACAACATGGAGAATCGTCAGAATGCAGGCTCAATTTCCTTTGTTGCCATTCCAATTGCTAGTCTCTTCAGATTTTAATGCTAAATTAGAGGCTTTGTCGTGAGTGTTTTTTCTTATCAATGATAGATCTCTTTATTTATATGACTTAGGTGTCTCATATTTATAAAAAAAGGGCCTAGTGACAGCATAAATGGATAGCGGAATCCAAACTCACACAGATTGTTGAGAATCCGTGATTAAAGAAAACATCCCGTGAATAAGAGGATTTGTACAAAATTAGGGAAGAACTGATTTGATTGATTTAATTGTAATTAGTATCATTGTAATTGATTAGTTTCCTTGAATAGGTGTGTAGTAATTCTATAAGTGACAGTGTAAAGATGAATACATAATCATCGAAGAAAAGTTTTCCATACTGAACCTACAGTTTTTTCTTAATCTTCTTCGCATGGTATCAGAGCAGGTTTCTTCTAAAAGAACCTGATCCGCCATTTTCGAAGAACTTTTTGTCTCAGAGGAGTATCTCATCATAGCCATAACCATCCTCTGACCAAGTACCATACCTGTTTAATCCGTGCCATTTTAGGCTCAGATTAGTATCCTCATTGCCCATGTTCCTTACCTCGACCTTGCCTTAGATCAATCCAGCTCTGTTCAAACCAGTGTATCTGCAAAAACGTAAGCCAACATGCCACAAACACCAGAAAGCTCAGAAACAAAACCAGAAAGTTCAGAGACAAAACACCACTTCCCTGCCAACTTTGACCTATCCGAACAATTTGCCAAATTTCTCCAACAAAGTATGAACTCCCAAACATCTGTACCAACTCCATCGTCAAATCTGGTACTGAAAGTCAAACTGACTAGCACAAACTACCCACTGTGATGCAGACTGATGAAAATAGCCCTGGGAGGCAGGGGAGGAGCAGCCACATCACTGGGGTTCCTCCATCCCCCCTGGCCAACTGACCCAGCCTACTCAACATGGGAACAGAGTGATCAGCTAGTGTTTACTTGGATGATTGATAATATTGATGTTAGTCTAGTAAACAACGTGTCAAGATACTCAACCGCAAAGGCACTTTTGGACGGGTTGGCAGTCACGTATGGGTCAGGTGGAGATCCACTGCAAATTTTTGATCTCCTTAAACAGTGTTACACCATCAAACAGAGAAATCGACCGTTTGAAATACTTTGGGACCAGTTTCAAGGCTTATGGATGACTATAGATTCCATGGACCCAAATCCAATGGAATCTCAAAAAGATATAGCCATCTATACCTAGAAAATCCAGGAACAGAGACTGTATCAACTGCTTTTCAGTTGATGAACGCTTTTCAGACACAAAAAAGGAAATTCTGAAAAGAGAACCGAGACCCACAGTTGAGATGGCGTACAATGAGCTACGTTGTTCAAACATCCAAGAAGGAGTGCTTGTTGTGACCCCATCAGACACTCAACCATCATTTGGGGTAGGACAGAGCCTGGTAATGAAAACCCCAGACCACAGCAGACAGAGGAAGGGACCAAAGGCTCCACCCCCATGCTCAGGCCAGCCATCACGGCGTGGGGTGGAGGACAAGGCTCACCTGGAGTGCAGCCACTGTAAACAAAAGGGTCACACTAAAGATAAGTGCTTCAAGATCCATGGGTACCTCGAATGGTGGGATGAATTTTGCAAAAAGGGGGAAAGCTGCAGTGACTCAATCTAGTGAAGGAGAGCCTGGCAGCTAAGAGCATGATAGAGGAGAAAATCAGAGAAGAAAAGCAGTTGCAGCCATGGCAATAGCGGGTGCAGAAGGAACGGGAGAAAGAGACGAAGGGAGGCCGCCGCTGGAGGTAAAGGGGTTAGGGGAACCCTAACCCCAATTTCCCTTTAAATACATCTGTAAATAATTTAATTGCACCCTACACCCCTGTCCTCAATGATAATATTCAATCTAACCCCAAGTGTTCTGGAGTGCACAGGTTGGCCCCCAACTCACAAATTGTTCATCCGAACCCCGCCAATTTCTGCAATGTCCTTCTCAGCCCCAAATATCTCACCCATATACAGATCATTCCCAAATTTCTGGCATAATGACAAAACTACCCCCTATTATGCCTCAATTACCCAATCAGTCCCAATGTTATACCACCCAAGGAAAAACCCAGTAGATATTTGACTGTGGGGCCACGGACACAATGACCAATGACCTTTCAGACTTCATTACACATAATCCTCCAATTAAAACTACTGTTGAGACGGCCAATGGAGACACCATTCCAGTTGCTGGAGGCGGCTCCATCTCTATTACCCCCACTATCACACTCAAGATTGCATCTATATCCCTGCTTTATCTACAAAACTACTATCTGTTAGTCAAATTACCAAAGAGTTGGACTGTATTGTTATGCTGTATCCTAATTTTTGCCTTTTGCAGGACATTCGTACGGGGGTGATCTTTGGGCGTGATACTGAGCGCCGTGAGCTGTACTTTGTTGATGGCGTGGTGCAACAGGGACAGTCTAATCTTGCTACCGGGACGGTCAATCGACAAGTGTGGTTATGGCATCACCGGTTAAGGCACCCTTCTTTTGGTTATTTACACCGCTTGTTTCCTAGCTTATTTACTTCAGCCCAAAATAGTTTCACCTGTGATACATGCCTCTGGACGAAACAAACTCGGACGTCCCATATTGCTAATAATACTCGTGTTGATCATATGTTTACTTTGATTCACTCTGATATCTGGGGTCCCTCTCCGTACAATACACCCCTTGGATTTCACTACTATGTTATCTTCGGGGTTGAATAGTGGGTGCGGAAAATGTGGTTTTTAAAATTAGTTTGAACCACAAACCCAACTTCTGAAAACAGTTTCTGTTTTCAGGACCAGTTTTAAAACGTTTTGAAAAGTAGGTTGTAGGTCTTCAAAAATTCTGAAATTTGGATAGAACTTAGACTCAGATATTATGAGTATCTCCTAAAAATTTCAGATTTAAATTCAACCTTTAACCCCTTAAAAATTCGTCGGTGGTCAGATTGCGCGAATCTGCCAGAAACGTTACACTGTTTTGAAAACTTAATTCCTATTTGTACACAACCCCAAATGCTCTGAAAATTTGACCACTAACTCCTTATACACTATATTTAAGTGGGTTGAAACAGTTTTGCAAAATTCTTTTGGGAAGTAGGTCAACTACAATCAAAGTCTCAACCTTTGCAAGTCTGAAAATCAGACTGCACTAGTCTCAGAACTTTTGATGTTTGATTGACTTATACTTATCCAAAAGGGTTGAAACTCATGCCAAATTAACCCTAGAACGTGTTTGTATATTTCTGGAAATTTTCGCAATTTTTGAAATTCGTTAACTATTTTTACGATGCGAACAAGAAGGATAATCAGTGCAGTAACTGAAAAGTAAATGCAGAAAGTAAATAGCACCAAGAATTTTATACTGGTTCGGTTATAAACAACCTACTCCAGTCTTCAAGGAACACCTTCCTTGGTTCACACTAATCACACACACGCAATACACCTTACCACAGGGTTGATAGAGTTACACCTAACTCCAACCCTTTACAAACCTTGTATAGCGAATACAATTTGCACGAACACCACCACCTCGCAAGAATGAAGATTGATCACACCTTGATCAAACTTTTACAAAGATATATAATGAGTGGTGGTCTATGTCAAGCCTATTCAAGATTGAAGAATATGAATACAATAGGCTTACAAGAAGAGAGAAAGAAAGAGGATGTAGAAGAAGAAGAGCTAGGCTTTTTGATCACTTTGATTTGCAATACTTGTTCTTGTTTTGTTTGCTCTCTTCTATTTCCTTTTAATGAGTGCAGTCGTCCCCCTTGTAGTGCCTCCCCCTCTTGAAAATTATCTTTTAAGTTCTTGAGAGAGTGTAAGACATCATTGTGACAAGGTCTTGCTTACTTGGCATCTTCTTATTGGATGATCATTTAGTCTTCGCTTACTTGGCACCTTCTCATTGGATGAATGTTGTCATCATTGATGACTTGGAAAAAATCTGAGAATTACACTTAAACATGTGCCAAAATCATCACAAAATAACTTCCATAATTCATGAGATACATCATATAAATTGCAAGACAAAAAATCTCACAAAATTGACCTAGAATTCGCCCATTAAGTGACATTGCCATGCTGAATTTCCAGCATGTGCATCATCCAATTTTATTCAAAATAATGCCAAATTTGATTTGATTTTTCTTTAAAAAATGAATCACCAACTTATGGTAATTGTTCCTATCACATGAGAAATGAATATGGACACAATTATACTCAAGAATTCGGCCACACCATGTCTTCACACATGCTGAAAAATTTCAGCATGTGTGATATGTAGAATATCACACTTTATTAATTTACATAATATTCAAATCATTTCCATAACATTCTCAATTAATCCTCATGATTCAAGACACAAAATGTAGCTCATTAAACATGAGAAAATCGCCCATGTTAATGCACACATGCTGAAATTTTCAGCATGTGCTACAAATGTGACATTGTTTGAAATGTTACCTTTTGTAGCTCCTTCCTTTATGTCATCAACATTGTATGATTGATTCTTGACCAATCAATATGCCAACAAGGCTCCATCTCAGCTATAGGTGGCGTTTCATAGAGTATGTGTATGTGATGAAATTTATTTTTGCTAACATTGTAAAATAATGCACATTTAATAATACAAACATGTTATATTCCAATCAGCCCTTAATTTAATTTTCTAGAATACTTTAAGATGTATAACATATGTAAAAATTGTCTAGATACGTGTCACATAATGCACCAAAAACGTTCCATGTGTTGTGTGCGTAGAAAACCGAATTTTCGATATTTATCGATTACCCGATTTTTCTCTAATTTAAATTCCAACTTTTGCACATGCTATATATATTATGTTATACATAATATATATAATATATACTTTAAATCTCAGCACTTGGCTGGTCTAAAGTGGTACCATTAACATGTGACAAAATTAAACTTGGAATCTTCACATTTTGGCCTTAATGTGGAATGATTTGTGTGTGCCAACATGGAAAGTATTTTTGGCTGAATATTACATGTAGTGCACGAAATTTTCATCCATTTTTGAAGTATAGGGGCTGGCCATTTATTTATGGCAAGTACGTGACACGTTGGTGAAGTTTCGGTATTCGCCCGATACGACAAATTTCGGTTTAGAACCTTTTATCGTGTCGTATTTAGTTTTTCATCACCATATCTTATATCATATGATATAAGACCTAAATATACTCATAAATATGAGTTAAGTATAGTGGTGTGACGTTAACGTACGTACGTAAAATATATAACGTGTCGGTAGTACGTTGGAATACATGTGTATGTGCCTTTTTCAAAAAATCTGAAAATATATGTAATATATATGTATATAGGCGTGTATCATTAAAGAGGAGAGGAGGAGAAAACTTTCCTTCCTTAGCCTTGTTGCTTTTGTGCCTTTTCCAAATGTGGCTTCCTTTAATGAACTACTTAGTTTATTAAACTAAGTACTTCACTTAATGAACTAGTTTAGTTCATTAATGGTGGCACCTGAAAATAGTATAAACACAACAAATGTTTGCCATATGATGTAAGCTTTAGCGTCATGGCTCGTTAGTACGGCAACATAATATATAAGCTAAATAAGGCAAGTAATGGCAAAGTATCATGCATACATGTACACGTTTATATATATCATGCATTTAAGTCACTTATTTTGAAATCACTCAAACCCCCTTATCTCTACAATCTTCGTGGATGACTTTTCTCGTATGATGTGGTTATATGTTATGAAACACAAATCTGAAGTCTACCAGAAATTTGTTCATTTTTATAATATGGTCCACTCTTAGTTAGATACAAAAATCAAAATTCTACGCTCCGACAATGGCAGAGAATATCTCATTACTGATCTAATTCAGTCCTTTCATACTAATGGTATTGTCCATCAAACCACCTGTCCATATACTCCTGAACAAAACGGCGTTGGAGAACGCAAGAATCGTATTCTTCTTAAAATGACTCGGGCAATGATGATCGACTCCCACGTCTCGGTGAGTTTCTGGCCGGAGGCTGTATCCACCGCCACTTACCTTCTTACCGACTCCCAAGTAAAATCCTCAACTACCAAACCCTGATTCAAACCCTATCTACTCAACGTGATATACCCTCCATCTTTACCCTGCCTCCGCGAGTGTTCGGGTGTACGGTCTTTATACATACTCCCAAACATGAGCGCACTAAAATTGACCCTTGTGCTGTAAAGTTTATTTTTGTTGGCTATGCCACCTCTCAGAAAGGCTACCTCTTCTATAATCCCTAAACCCACCGTATTCACGTTACCACGAATTGTATCTTCCTTGAAACAGAATTTTATTACCACCCTCCATCTCGGGTTCAGGGGGAGTGTATGTATCCAGGTGATAGAACCCTCGATTGGTGGGTGCCAAAATCCACTTGTCCGATAACTGTTCCAACACAGCAAGTAGATGGCACCGACTGTGCTGCAGCTCCCCACAATGTAACACCTACGACACCTGTACCATCTGGTGATGCTCCTCTGGCGAATGAACTACAAGAGGTCAGAAATTTTGATACAAGAGATGAACAATTTGATTTTATACCTGCAAATGACCCAAGCAATTGAGAAAATGATCCTAGCTCAAACATGCCTACTAATATTTCCAATGTCCCCATAAGTACTCCAGAAACTTGTGCAGGTGATAATATTATCATTGAGCAACAGAAGGTGCGGGTCCTACCCCACAGGACAAAACGAGGAGTACCTCCTCAGCGATGCTCTCCTACTCAAGTGTCAAAAACCTCAAGGTACCCAATAACTGCATCTTTAGAAAATGTATCTGATCTGGCTCGAAGTTTCTTGGTGTCTATGTATTCAGAACAGGTACCGCCAGATTGCTGAAGAGGCTCAGGACCAACCAGCTTGGAAAGACGCCATGATAGCTGAAATGCGAGCCTTGGAGAAAAACAAAACATGAGAAAAATGCGTTCTTCCTGTTGGAAAAAGGTCAGTCGGATGTCGATGGGTATTTACAGTCAAGCACAGAGCAGACGGAAGTATTAAGCGATATAAAGCTAGACTGGTGTCGAAAGGATATACCCAGACATATGGCATCGGCTATTCAGAATGTTCTCACCTGTGGCCTGTATCGATACCATCCGAGCACTGTTCTCCATCGCAGCAACTCAGAATTGGCCGCTTCACCAGTTTGATGTAAAGAACGCGTTTCTTCACAGTGATTTAGAGGAAGAAGTATATATGGATCCTCCTCTGGGTTTTTCTGCAGGGTTCAAACCAAGAGAAGTTTGCAGGTTGAGGAAGGCATTGTATAGGCTCAAACAGTCTCCCCGAGCCTGGTTCGGCAGATTCACTAGAGTAATGAAAAAGGATGGTTATTGCCAGAGCAATGCTGATCACATGTTGTTTGTCAAAAGGAGAAATGGTCTGATAACATGTTTGATTATTTATGTTGATGATATGGTGATTACTGGAAATGATACTAAGGAGATATGTCGTCTCCAAACACATCTGTTCACTGAATTTGAGATGAAGGATCTTGGAAATCTGAAATATTTTCTTGGAATTGAAGTCCTAAGGTCAAAGACAGGGATTTATATATCACAGTGAAAATATGTCTTGGATTTACTGACAGAAGTAGGAATGCTCGACTGCAAGCCGTGCGACACACCCATGGTCGTAATTCATAAGTTGGAACTAATTGAAGGAGCACCGTCCAAAGAAAAAGGAAGGTATCAGTGATTGGTTGACAAGTTAATCTACTTATCGCATACACGACCCGATATTGCATTCGCAGTAAGTGTGGTAAGTCAGTTCATGCGCAGTCCTCAGGAACATCATATGGATGCAGTAACACATATTTTACGCTATCTAAAGGCGACACCAGAGAGGGGTATTGTATTTCGAAACAATGGGCATTTGAATATTCATGCATATACGGACGGTGACTGGGCGGCAGCTTGACAGACCGAAAGTCCACTTCTGTGTATTATTACGCTCGTGGGCGGAAACCTTGTAACATGGAGGAGCAAGAAGCAAAAGGTTGTCGCTTTATCCAGCGCTGAGGCAGAGTTCCGTGTAGGGATGTCAAACGGATAAAACGAATACGGTAACACAGTATCCGTATTCGAATTCGTTTTTGTCTAACTATATCCGAATTCGTATCCAAATCCGGACGGATATTTAGGAAGTCATCCGAATTCGAATTTGTTCGGATTCGAATTCGGTGCCGGATATCCGAATCCGTATTATATCTATTTCAAATTTGTTCGAATATCCGAATCCGGATATCCGAATTCGAAATCAGCAAATTTACAACAGTGGTATACATATTTTCATATATATTTTTTTAAAATTTTAAAAATAAATAGTTTTACATATTTTATTATATATTTTTATTTAATTTTAAAAATATCTATTCGGATACGGTAATGACTATACCATATTCGTATTTGTTTTTCTAATACTATTCGGATACGAATTCGAATACGGTGAAACGAATGTACAGCTCTTACCATATTCGATTCGGACAGCCGAATTCGAATTTGGATGTCGGATATCTGGTAAGTTTTGACAGGCCTAGTTCCGTGGAATTGTGAAAGGAATCACCGAGGTACTTTGGATTTAAAAATTGTTCAAAGACATTGGGTTACAAGTGGGTCTACCTACGCCGTTGTTCTGTGATAATAAGGCATCTATCAATATATCTGAAAATCCAGTGCAACACGACCGAACCAAGCATATAGATATAAATCGACACTTCATCAAGGAAAAGTTAGAAGGTGGATTGATTAAGTTGTCTTATGTACGCTCAGAAGATCAGTTGGCAGACGTGTTAACCAAAGCAGTCAATGGGAGGTCATTTGAAGCCATCTTATCCAAGTTGAACGTTGTTGACCTTACCGTTCAACTTGAGGGAGAGTGTTGAGAATCCGTGATTAAAGAAAACATCCCGTGAATAAGGGGATTTGTACAAAATTAGGAAAGATTTGATTATTGATTTAATTGTAATTAGTATCATTGTAATTGATTAGTTTCCTTGAATAGGTGTGTAGTAATTCTATAAGTGACAGTGTAAAGATGAATACATAATCATCGAAGAAAAGTTTTCCATACTGAGTATACAATTTTTTCTTAATCTTCTTCACAGGAAAACGTTTTCCAACGAAGCGGATATACAAAGAGAGGTTGTTAGCCCTAGGGTACAACCTATACTCATCCTTATGCTTCAGTGGATGAATGCGACACGAACATGATCAAATGGCGTAGGTTCTTATTTACGATCAAATTCTGCTCCAATTTAAATTGAAACATGAATTTCAAAACAGGCATGAGCAAGACCACCTTAGCTAATTGTTCGACCCTATCTGGTTCCTAGGGAAGAAAGAGAGCCCCCACCGGAGAGAGAAAAAGCTTAGCTTCTAGAACAAACAAGAGAAGATTGACCAGAGCTAGAGAGAAAATTGAATTCTGAAAAAATATCAATCAATCATATCGGCACCAAAAGCCTGTCAAACTAGCAACTGAGACAATAATTAAGAATTGAAAGAACACAACTTCCTTCAGTCTATGAGAGCTGGTTCGCGTTGGATCATATCCTGATCGGGCAGTCCACACCCAACTTCATTTCTTCAAGCTTGCACTGGCATTTACCTATATAATCTCCCCCACAACCCCATGTCGTCACGCCTACACCTGTACCTGATTTTTGTAACTTGAGTCGTGCCAAGTTGCAGCTGGCACTATTGGACCTGTCCTATTAAGCCTTCAATTATCATTAAGAGAAACTAACCACAAAACAAAACCAAAAACGGATGTGTTAGCTGAAGCACCTCAAACGAAGAACGCACAGCAGAGAGTAACTGGAAGACAGCACAAGACAACATTCCTTCAACTATATCCGGCAACCCTTTGGCTTAAAGTAAGCCAGATGTTTAGTATAATATTCATTTCATCATCCAGTATTTTGGTTGCCAAATAACTACTCCCTATGAATTCAAAGTTCAACTGAGATTCGAAAATTCAAATTACAGAGGTAGTTTGTTTTAGTTCTCAATGGGCATCGACATCAAAAGTAACATAATGCATAAATCATTTACTCTTCGCTTGGAGGCTCTGAGCAATTCCCAGAATGGCAAAGGCGGTCCACCATAGCAGATTAGATAGGTCTACTTAAGTCCGAAATGCCCATTAAAAATCTCATCAGCAATGAACGGATTAGAAACTGACTCTAGGAGTGCACATTTTCCATCAAAAGAATAATCATGAATGAATGCTTTAGGTTAGATGAATGCCACACTAGTTGTGCTTCTTGGCACGAACAGTTGAAGGGACACTGTCCTCTTTCTTAGAACCAGATGCCTCAGGCTTCCTTGCCCAAGCAGGAGCTCTGTCAGGCTCATAACGGCAATCATAAAACAGTTCTTCTCCAGCACCGATGCGTTCCTTAGTAAATATTCCCACTCTGTCATCTCCAGCCACAGTAATTACCTGCCAAGCGATAAGTGTCACAAACTGAATGCAGGTAGAGGATAATTTCTGTGAATCCTGAATCTTAAAACATCTAAAGTAACGTACCTTTGCATAGCAATTTGGATCAGGGGAGTGATTAGCAAACTTCAGTTTGTCTCCTTTTCGATAGGCATCGAGCACAAACTGACAAACCAGAGAAGAGGTTAGCATTAAAGAGGGTAAAGATACACGCTTACTACTTAGGATTGTGAACAAGCCTTGGCAACACGACCTAAGACGGTGAATCAACGGTGAGGACTTCGTGAGGTATTTGAATTGGACTTCAGTGTGAATGATCTAAGGAGTTTTGTGAACAAGCTAAATGGTTTTGTGAGTGTACTGTTGGAAAGAGAATCATGTACAATCTGCTATATTTGGTTAGGCTCATTTAGTTAAGATTGTAATCACATCTAATCATATTTTTGTGTATCAATCATGTTTATTTTGATTACCGTAGATTAAGGGAAGAGGAGGTTATAAGAATACCTAATGTAATACTTCGTTGAATCAATGAAATAAAAAAGAAGATTTCATTCCTATCTGTTTCAATTTCTAGCATGGTATCAGAGTTTGGGTGAAATCTTCGGACTGCAAAATTCCAAGGATTTATCAGAAGCTAAACAAAAAAAAAGAGAGGAAGAGTGATTCTTGATTGGACTCAGATAACAGGATCAAACCTATGTTTCATCCTATCAAAAAACCTGTGTTTCATCACGGTCCAGGATACCTTTCTCGGACAATTGGCAAACATACCTTTTCTCAGACCCTCTGACCGGAGATACAGTAGCTCAGTGACCATCATCACTGCTGCATCTCAATAAGTGAAACATGACAGAACCAGGGTCTTTAGATCCCAAAAATAACGAATAGGCTATTCAGCTAGTCAATCTACTCAAAAATAATCTTGGTGTCCAAACAGGGGTCACCATTTCCGAAGATTTATCCATAGGCTTCATGTTCAATGGAGCAAATTGCCACTGTGGGCAACGCTCATAAAGAAGACAATTGGTGGACAAGGTGCAACTGCACATATCACAGGCATACCTCAACATCCAGTTACAACTAACCCAGCGTACCACCAGTGGGAACAGCGTGACCAATTGGTGTTTACATGGCTAGTTCAGAATATTGAACCTAGCCTAGTCACCAATGTCTCGCAGTACCCTACGGCAAGAGCTCTATAGGAAGGTCTTGCAACCACGTATAGCTCTGGGGGGATACTTTTCAGATATTTGACTTGTACCAGAAAGCTCACTCTATCAGATAAGGAGGAGGTTCATTAGAAGACTGTTGGAATCAACTCCAATCAGTTTGGGTGGCTATCGATGGAAGAGATCCAAACCCAATGAAGGATCCAGGGGACATTGCCATATTCAATCAGAAGAAACAAGGAAAGAGGCTGTTTCAATTATTAACATCTATTGATGGGAAATATGAGGGGTTGAAGATGGAGCTTCTCAAACGCAAACCTTTCCCCACATTGGAGGTAGCGTTAGCAGCCCCAGGAAGAGGAGCCATCGTCGTCAGCGCAGGAGAGGGCAGCCCTGAAGTCACCAAAGGCACAGAAGGCTCCCAGGAAGACAATGGAGAAGAAGGTAAGGCGGGGAAGAAAAGGATGGACGCAGCAGAAGAAGGGGCGGGGGAAGACCCAGAAACTTCCTCCCCTAACGTTCCAGAAACATCAATTAGGGTTGGGAATATATTTCCCAACCCCTTACTTGCTGAATGGACAGATCTGCCATTACCTTCAACCACAACCCTAAACCCACCAGAAAGTCCAAATTGCCCCTATAAAAATTGTTTCCCAAGTCCCTTGTCTTTACCTTATTGCTCCCAAGTCAAACATATTTTGTCCACAATAATTCAGGCTCACATCTTTCGCCTAGCCTCAACTCAGCCCCACATTCTCTGTCCATTTTCAAATTAGTCCCCCAATTTCCAAAGTATACTCATTTACCTCAAAAAGGTGTTGCTTTGACAACTAAACACTCACGGTGGATCCTCGATTGTGTGGCCACCAGCACTATGACATATGACCCCACTGATTTTTCTACCCTTAACCCTCCACACAAATCACTTATTGAGACTGCTAATGGTGATCTCGTTCTGGTTCAAGGTGTTGAGAGATATGTTTGGATAATTTTCAAAGTCATGTTTTTATGTGGTGAATGCATAAAAATGTCACACATGTGTTATAAATGATTAAGAGTTGAAAAAGTTAAGAAAAATGACATCGATCTCTCAGGTTGTTGCACTTCGATCGATCGATGTACTTCGATCCCTCACATCGATCGATCTATGTAAGGCAGAGAAAGTTCAAGACCTTACTGTGAGACATCGATCTCTAAACCTGAGACACATCGATCGATCGATGTATACATGGAACTCTCACTTCGATCGATCGGTGTAGGTCAAAGACAAACTTTGAAACTTACTGTGAAACATCGATCTCTGAAGCTGAGGCACTTCGATCGATCGATGTCTAGGGTTTTTAGAAATATTTTTCTCAAATGTGATAAAGTGGTTGTTTTCATTTGTTCGTGATTTATATATGTTCATTATGTGGATATTATGTGTTTTGATGATTATAAATAACTTGTGACTAACGTGTCTTGGCAGTTTCTACAACTTACCAAAAAGGACAAAATTGATATTATGAGTTTTGTAGGAACATGATATGGTGGAAATACTTCAAGGACTTATTCTCATCTTATTTATCATGACAAAGGTGTTATTATATTTATTTCTGACCATCGGGGTCATTTCTGGAGTTTACTCTCGCATTTTGGTCATTTTATCCCTGAGGGTATTTTTGATATTTTCACTCAAGGAATCTCTTGAGTATATTCTTATCTTCATTTTGGAGTTGAGTTATGATTATCTTGAAGATTATATGGTGTTTTATATTATTTTTCTCAAATGATCATATTATCGACGGTATAAGGATATGTGACGAGTTGTGATGTCACATTCTATTTCTTTCTTGAAGACTCTCTTCTATATGTTATTGGAGTATATTTATCATCATATTTCAGATAATTTAAACGTTCAAGGTGTGAAAATGATCACAACATACAAGAAGAAATAATGGGAATTTTGGTGTTATATGTTGACATAATCTTGTCAACTATTATTTGTTGATTTCTTCTTCGAAAATCTGAGTTGATATACATATATGCAGCCTCAAAAACATGTATTAACAAGTGGAAATCATGGTGTACTCATTTTATGACTTGGTGACAAGTGTACCAACCAAAAAGAAGCTAGTTGGCAAAAGTGCCAACTTGGAAAGTTTGAATTGGTAGCCAACGGCTACTTGGCTATTCTTGGAGCTGATTTTGTTTGAATCTTTCAACTCCCACATGCCTATTCTCAAGACAAGGAGTTGAGGGGATAGTGGAGGAATATGCCATTCTATCTTCTTCTTATTATCTTCATATTGCAAAGGATAAATCAAGACAATTCCATGTGGAAAATTGGCCAATATTAGTGTTCCAAGGTGAACCAATCATTTTGCTTGATGTTGCCAAGTGTACAAGGACAACCAATGATGTGAAGACACTTAAGCATTGATGATGTAGATGATGACACATTGGAGGTCTTATCTTCAAGAGCCATTTCACACTATAAATAGGAGGCAAAGGATGAAGAAGAAGAACACACTTGAAGCTGACTTGAAAGCTTTAGTTGATTTGTCTAGCTATCGTCTTCTTGTCATTCTTATTCCATTCTTTGTAGCCAAGGTGTTCTTGTTGTATTTGTTGGAGAGCTACAAGCCTCTTGAGCTTCATTTGTAAGATTTATTAGTCAAATCTATAAGGCTACATCAATAGGTGATAGAGGTGTTGCAACCAAGAGTTGCATAGAGGCGTTCATCCAAGTCTTGAATAGGGTTGGTGTTTAACCCAAGGATCAAGCTTGGTTCTTGTTGTAATTTGGTTCATACCATAGTGAAATCCAAGGAAAGGTGTTTCTTGGGACTGGAGTAGGTCACATTGACTGAACTAGGATAAATTCTTGGTGTTCTTATCTTGTTTCTTCATTTCTACATTCTACCCGTTTTTCACTGCAGATTTCACACAACTTCTCACGTTTTGAAAAATAGATAAACACTTTCAAAATTCGTGATTTTTGGTGGAGTTATAGTTTGTTTTTAGCTTTCATTTGCAACAAGAATCACTTGATTTAAGCAAGAGAAAGTTAGTCTCTCAGTCGTTGCAAGATAACTGCTCCAATCTGGCTGCAATCTGATCAGTTTTGAGAAAACTTGAATTTTGTTTTAACCAAGAGTTGTTTAAGGTCAAGTCCTTTTGGAATCATAAACAAGACATCCTAAGGAGTGTTTTGATATAAAGTTCAATCTTTTTGGTTAAGTATTCAAATAGAAACACGTTTTCCAATTTCAGCAACATTCTGTCCAATTATGTCCAGATTGACCATCGGAATCTTTTTATTTGTTTGAAGGGTCAAACGATATTATTTTTTTCTAATATTTGGAAAGAGTCTTGTCAACACATTGAAGTTAAGTTTTGGAAATTTTCATAATTTTTGGAGTTGTGTACAAAGATTTTTGAATTTTTCAAAAATGGATTTTGAATATGAGGTGGTCTCAGATTCTGTTTTCAAAGGGGATTTTTATCAAGGGTAGTAGTGTAATTTTTGCTAACCACTATTCACCCCTTCTAGTGGTGTTTATTGCAGGTACACGGTTCAACACAAGGCGCTGGACCCGTTCAACTCTTCTAACACCTTACACTTAAAAACAGTTTATATGTTCCGCATCTCTCTTCTAAATTGCTATCTCTCAGTCAAATTACCCGAGAGCTTGATTGCACTGTTCTCATATATCCACGTTTTTGTCTTTTGTAGGATATTTATTCGAGGGCGATAATTGGGTGTCGCATTGAGCACGAAGGTCTCTACTACTTGGACGAGGTAGCTCAAACGGGTCGGTCTATGCTTACCACTGGTACGGTACATCTGCAATTGTGGTTGTGGCATTTTCGGTTGGGCCACCCATCTTTTGGATATCTCAAAACTCTGTTTCCTAGTTTGTTTCCATGTTCAGATACGTTATTGACTTGTGATAGTTGTATCCAAGCTAAACAACACCGGAGTACTTTTCGTCCCAATAATACTCGAGTAAATTCTTGTTTTTCACTTATTCATTCTGATGTTTGGGGATCTTCACCGGTACGTACCCCACAAGGTTTTCAGTATTTTGTGACATTTGTTGATGATTTTTCCTGGATGACTTGGGTCTATTTTTTAAAGCATAAGTCTAATGTTAACAATCGGTTTTGTGATTTCTGTCAGCTGATTCAAACCCAGGTCGAAGCATCTGGTCACCTGGTTGGTTAAATGCTATTAATGAAAATAGTAATTCATGATTCTTAACAATAGGTCATGGAGACCAATATAATCAACCTATTCAAATTATTCGCTCTGATAATGGCGGAGAATATATGTCTCAAAACCTTCAGTCCTACTTTCAAGAACGTGGCATTATACACCAAACTATTTGTTTTAACACTCCACAACAAAATGGAGTCGCATAACGAGAAAACCGTATCCTTCTTGAAATGACTCGTGCCATGCTCCTCGAGTCACACGTACCTGCATACTTCTGGCCCGAAGCTGTCGCTACTTCCGGTGTATCTATTAAATTGCCTTCCCACCAAGATCCTCGAGCACCACACACCGTTACACACCCTCTCTACCCAGGTGCGTATTCCATCAATATTAACACTTCCACCCCTAGTATTTGATTGCACTGTTTATGTTCATGTCCCCAAGACAGATCGTACAAAATTCGATCCATGTGCCGATAAATGTGTCTTTATCGCGTATGCCACTCATCAAAAAGGCTATTGTTGCTATAATCCTAAAACCCGACGGATTCAAGTTACCATAGACTACACTTTTCTGGAGACTGAGTATTACTATGATTCCCAGTCTCTGTCCCAGTGGGAGAGTCATAACAGTGGTCCACTCGACTGGTTACACAATCACAAGTTGCCAGAGACTGTCCAACAAGGTCAAGTCGATGGCGCCAATGAGCACACCTTGGAAAATGTAGAAGAGCCTACTCTGACAGAGTCACCACATGAGTCTCCTTTGGTGAGTATTCCTCAAGAGGTAAGTAATGCACCTATTATTGATACAGTTTCTGAAGTTTCCAAAAATCTCTCTAGTATGCCATCTGAACCACAGGTCCACAGACTACCGGCTAGGTCAAAAAGAGGAATACCACCACGGCGATACTCTCCTAATTGTTTAGCCCGGACTCCACGATATCCAGTAACCATAACTCAGGGGGAGACGGGCAACGGCTTATTCACAGCTTTATGTCAGGAGGCCATACCAAAGACAGTAGAAGAGGCACGGACAATGTCACATTAGCAGGATGCTATGAACGTTGAGAATCTTGAGATGAAAGCTCTCAAACATAATGAAACTTGGGGAAAATGCATATTGCCTCAATGAAAGAAGACTGTTGGCTGTCGTTGGGTCTTCACAATAAAGTGCAATGCAAACAGGACGATTGAACGATACAAGGCTCGGCTCGTGGCCAAGGGATACACTCAAACGTATGGGATAGATTATTCGGAGACCTTCTCACCAGTCGCAAAGATAAATACCATCAGGGTATTATTCTCAGTGGCAGCAAATTGGGGTTGGCAACTCAATCAGTTTGATGTAAAGAATGATTTCCTACATGGAGAATTGAAAGAAGAAGTTTATATGGAAGCCCCTCCCTGTTTTACTGATGAATTTGGAGAATAGGAGGTCTGCCGACTTAAAAGGTCTCTTCATGGGCTGAAAGAATCTACGCGTGCCTGGTTCAGGAGGTTCACTTCAGTAATAAAAAATTTGGGTACAAACAAAATTATGCCGACCACATGCTGTTTTTTAAGAGGAGAAGGAAATTGATTACATGCCTAATTATCTATGTAGATTACATGGTTATTACTGGCAATGACCAGGAGGAGATTTCAACACTTCGAGAAAGATTGTTTGCCGAGTTTGAAATAAAGGATCTGGGCACATTAAAGTATTTCCTTGGGATAGAAGTTCTTTGTTCGGAGAGAGGAATCTTCATATCGCAAAGGAAGTATATATTGGACCTACTAACAGAAGTTGGAATATTGGAGTGCAAGCCAAGCAACGTTCCAACGGTAGCCAACTTAATAGTGGGAATTACAAAAGGAGAACTGTTTGTAGACTGAGAGCAGTATCAGCGACTGGTAAGAAAGTTGATATATTTATCTCATACACGACCAGACATCGCTTACGTTGTTGGAATCATAAGTCAGTTCATGCATAAGCTACAGGAGGAACATTGAAAAGTGGCATTACGTATTGTGCGATATCTCAAAGGTACACCTGAACGAGGCATATGGTTTGAGAAACATGGACATTTGGACATAGGGGTTTATACATACGCAGATTGGGTAGGTAGTCCTATGGATAGACGGTCTATGTGCGAGTACTTTGTTGCTGTAGGGGGAAAACTTGTTACTTGGAGAAGTAAGAAGTAAAAAGTAAAAAGTGGTATCCTTGTCAAGTGCTGAAGCAGAGTTCAGGGGAGTCACCAAGGGTATTATGGAAATCTTGTGGTTAAAAAAGTTGCTTCGCGAGTTGGAGTTTTCTCAAAAGGGTCCGGCTCAACTAAGGTATGACAACAATGATGCGATTAATATCTCTGAAAATCCGGTACATCAAGATCGGACTAAGTATGTCGAGATAGATAGACACTTTATTAAAGAGAAACTAGAGAGTGGCATAGTTGAGATTCCATTTGTTTATTCTGAAGATCAGTTGGCCGATATTTTGACCAAATCAATGACACAGAGTGTGTTTGAAGAAGCCCTCAGCAAGTTGAATATCAGGTGCACAGATGATTCAACTTGAGGGGGAGTGTTGGAAAGAGAATCATGTACAATTAGCTATATTTGGTTATGCTCATTAAGTTAAGATTGTAATCACATCTAATCATATCTTTGTGTATCAATTATGTTTATTTTGATTACCGTAGATTAAGGGAATAGGAGGTCATAAGAATACCTACTGTAATACTTCGTTGAATCAATGAAATAAAAAAGAAGATTTCATTCCTATCTGTTTCAAATTCTAGCATGTACTCCTTCGCATGGAAATGAATCGGTTGAAAGACATTTCAATTTAAAAGGAAGAGGCGACATCCCATGTTAACTACCCAAAATTTCAGTCATTCTTACAACAACAACAGCATTACCCCATTGCCTTAGAGGCTCCCGCCTATGGCAGAATATAGAAAGGTCGAATTTACGCAACCATACACATATATTAAAAACACACAGAGGTTATTTCCCGATGACCCATAATAAAAATTGCGTCAAGCTGTATAGATCATGTAGGAAAATATTAAGGAATATGGTTTAGACTTGAATAGGATTGAATGAAATTGTTTGCATTGATTTAGACTGTTTACATCAACCTTAATTTATAGTACAAAGTATGGAATCAGTTACAGAAGATCCTATCTACGTGATTGGACTTATTCTGTTTTGATCTTGATTTGATATCACCTTAACCTCCCATATCTCCCAAATAAGGTAAGTTAGGATCTGATTCAACACTCCCCCTCAAGTTGATCAGTGGGGTCACCAATGCTCAACTTGCGAAGAGTTGCTTCGAACACTCGTCTACTGACTGACCTTGTGAGAATATCCGCAAGCTAATCTTCAGACCGAACAAATGCCACTTCTACTATCTTTGTATCAAGTTTTTCTTTTATGAAATGTCTGTCAACTTCAATATGTTTTGTCCTATCATGTTGCACTTGATTCTCCGAAATACTGATGGTTGCTTGATTTTCACACTTTAGCTTTGCCGGATGTTGAGTCGGGAACCCAACTTCCTTCAACAACTTATCGATCCACAACACCTCCACGATTCCTTTAGAAATCCTTCTGAACTCGGCCTCTACACTCGATAAGGCTACCAACTTTTTTTTCTTAATACGCCACGTGACCAGGTTCCCCCTACTAGTGGAAAATATCCTGAGGTTGACCTTATGTCACTTAGGTTTCCTGCTCAATCAGCATCTGTGAACACTTCGACTTCCAGATGTCCATGGTTCTTGTACCATATTCCTCTTTCGGGAGATTTCTTTAAGTATCGGAAGACTCGCATCACGACTGCCATATGTTCCTCCTGTGGCTGGTGCATAAACTGACTTACCACTCCAAATGTGTATGCTATATATGGTTGTGTATGGGAGAGATAAATCAACTTTCTAACCAGCCTCTAATACTTTTCTTTATCCACTGTCAGAACTCCCTTCTTGATTTGTAGCTTTTGATTTACCATCATAGGCGTTTCACTTGGTTAGTAGTCCAGCATTTGTACTTCGGTTAATAGATCCAGCGTGTATTTCCTTTGGGATATAAACAGTCCCTTTTTTGACCGGAGCACTTCTATTCCAAGAAAATACTACAACTTCTCCAAGTCTTTCATCTCGAACTCCGTAAATAAACTATTCCTGAGTCGAGCCATCTCTTCTGTGTCGTCACCTGTAATAACCATATCATTCACATAGATTATGAGGCACATGACTACTTTACCTGGCCTTTTTAGGAACAATGTATGATCTGCGTTACTTTGTCTGTACCCATTCTTTTTCATGACGAGGGTAAATCTTCCAAACCACACTTGTGGAGACTATTTTAGACCATATAGTTCTCTTCTGAGTCTGCATACTTCATTTTTTCGAAAGTCGTGTGCAAAGCCATGCGGTATTTCCATATAGACCTTCTCTTTTAGTCCGTCGTGTAGAAAGGCATTCTTCACATCGAACTAGTGCAACGACCATCCCTTATACACGAAGATAGAGAATAGAACTCTAATCATATCAATCTTGACCACCGGGGAAAACGCTCTGAATAATCGATCCCATATGTCTGTGTGTACCCCTTTATCATTAGTCTGGCTTTATATCGCTCAACTGTACCGTCTGCCTTATACTTCACTGTAAACACCCACCGACATCCCATGGGTCGCTTTCCTACCGGCAACACACACTTTTCCATGTTTGGTCCCCATTTTCTTTGCTGATTGCTTCGTTAACGTTTTGTGGAAGTTTTTCAGTGCACAGGGATACAAACAAGGCCTTCCCATCCGATACTGCCACTTTTACCGGATGCTTAGAATTCCTGGTTGTCCTCTCAGGCGAATATCTCTGGGGCGGAATACCTCAACTTCGTCTCGGAGGAAGAATGTGTACCTGTTGCTCATTTGGGGACTCAGGGTTTTCAATGAGTTCAACGGATTCAGGGGAACTATCAATAGGAAATTCAAGGGATTCAGTGGATTTAGAGAATGACTTACTTACCTCGTGCGGGATATCTACGGAGAGAGATTCACTAGGTGATTACACTTGAGCTTCAGGACTATATACCATCGAATGAGCATTCTCGGTGGCACCACCTACTTCTCCTTGTTGGACATCCTCGGACATGCTGAGATTTTGAAACCAGTCGAAAGGCTCACTACAGGTCTCCCCCTAGGCCTGAGTACAGTGTTGAAAATAATATTCAGTTTTAACAAAGACGTAATCAAGAGTAACGTGAACCCGATGGGTGAGAGGATTATAGCACCAATACCCTTTTTTGGCGGGTAGCGTAGCCTACAAAGATACATTTTTCATCACACGGATCAAGTTTGGTCTGGTCTTGTTTGGGAACATGGATGTATACAGTGCAGCTGAATATTTTGGGAGGAAGAGTTAGTATAGATGGTATGTTGACTTGGGTAGCCAGAGCTTGAATAGACGTTTGTTTATGTAAGGTGCGCGTGGGTAGTCGATTAATAAGATATGCAGAAGTAGCTATAGCCTCGGGCCAAAAGGTTTCGGGTACACTTGCCTCAATTATCATGGAACGTGCCATTTCAAGTAATAATCGGTTTTTTGGCTCAACAACGCCATTTTGTTGCGGAGTATTGGGACATGAGGTCTGATGAAGGAGACCATTGTTTTGGAAGAAGGTTTGTAACTGATGGGAGAGATACTCACACCCATTGTCGGAGCAGAGAATTTGTATTGTTTTTTGAAAACTGGGTCCGAATCATGTGGAAGAAACGGATAAACTTAGTTGGGACTTCAGATTTATGTTTGAGGAAGTAAACCCATGTCATGCATGAATAATCAGCAATAAAGAGCACAAAGTATCTAAAGCCCTGTGGTGTGGGAAACAGTGCCGGTCCCCACACATCAGAATGAACAAGTGAAAAACAAAAGTCAACTCGAGTATTATTAGGATGAAATGTGCCCTTGTGATGTTTGGCAAGGATACACGTATCACAAACGGAATGTTTATTAAACTGAGTAAATAAATTAGGAAACAAAGTACGAAGGTTACCAAATGAAGGGTGATCCAATCGCCGGTGCCATAACCACAGTTGTCTATCAGTTGTCCGTTGGGAAAGCATGAACCGGCCTTGTTGATCAACCTCCTCTATGTAGTATAGTCTGTGGCTTTCAGTGCCACGCCCAATGATCTCCTGCGCATGAATGTTCAGCAAGAGGCAAAAATCAGGATAGATAAGGACGACACATTGAAACTGTTTGGTAATTTGACTTAATGACACTAATTTAAAGGACAGGAACATAGAGGCAATGTTTGAGGTGTAGGGTTGGAGAAAGCGTGATCGTACCACTGCCATGAACCGGGATTAATTCACCATTTGCTGTTTCGATATGTTTTAGGTATATCAGATGTAGTGAGATGGGTAAAATCTTTGTGGTCGAAAGTCATGGTGTCAGTGGCTCCGCATTCAAGGATCCACTGGTTGTGCTTATGGTGGGATGAGTTAAGCTGGGTAGAGGTATGAACCGGGTGAGGACTGGTTTGTAAGTGGTTGAGTTGATCAAGGGCCTTTATGCAATTTGCATGGCTGGAATTAATTTCGGGAGAATAAGGCAAGGGTCTTTTCGACAATTTTACTGGATGAGGGCTGATATAAGGCAGGGGCATTTCTGGGATTTTAAGTTCAATAGGGCTACTAATTAAAGAAAGGGGTAAAATAGGAACTGAAAGATTTGGGTTGGAGGATATAAAACCCCCAACCCTACCTGACAAACCGCTGTCTCCTTCTCCATTTCGCTGGCTGCTCTCAGTGCTGCCCCCTTCTTCTTCCGCTGGCTGGCAGTGGCTGACTGTGATTCTCCCTTTAGTGGTTGTGCCAGCCTCTTGGTTAATGCCCACTGCTGCCACTCCTCGCCCCATTCCCTCTGAGCTCTTCAGTCCAGCTTGTTTGCTCCCCTACCAGTCGGGGTACCCCACTAATTCAAAGCACTCCTTCTTGGTGTGCTTCCGCTTGCCACAGTGGGTGCAAATTTGCTTCAGTTTGTCCGTCTTTTCCCCTCCTCGCTGTGATGTTTGTGGGTGAGGAGATGGTACATTCCTTCGGCCGTCAGACCTACCCTGCATGCGCAGTCCAACACCAATCCCCGGTGATGATTCTTCAGAATCTGAGGGGATTCCTCTTAGTATATTCATACGTGCCTTTTCTCTTCTGATTGCAGCATACGCTGCTTTTGGTGAGGGCAGTGGCTCCCTTTTGAGCAGCTCCCTCTTGACAGCTTCAAACTTCTCCTCCACGGCCATCAGTAGTAGGTATAGACGTTGTTCCTGGATCTTATCGTTGTAGATGGTGATGTCTCTGGGATCCCTCATAGGATTGGGGTCCCTTCGATCAATCTCCATCCACACCTCCTGGAGCTTATTCCAGCTCTCCTCCAAATTGTTGCCCCTCTATATGATAGAATTAGCTCGTTTATGCAAGTCAAAGACTTGCAAAGAATCTGTGCCGTGCCATATGTTACTGCTAACCCATCCCACAACACCTTCGTTGTTGGGTACTGTGATACGTTATTGATTAAGCTTGGCTCAATATTCTGCATGAGCCAGGTGAAGACACAGTGATCACTTGTCTCCTATTGAGGAAAGTTCAGGTCTGTGGGAGCCGGAGGAGGAGGTGCTGACTCCGTCCCCTGCCCCCCACTGCTTTCATGATCAAAGTTGCCCAAAGCTGATAATTGTCTCTACTAAGTTTGATTCCAATGGACAGACTTTCGGGATTGGGACTTGGTGATTGGAGATTTAAATTATTCCGTAGCAAATTATCCAACTGGACGGCTAACTCACTGTTTTCTGGCTTATTTTCTTCAACGCCTGACATCGATATTGGACTTTATTGCAGGTGGCTGCATGGTGGACAGGTACTGTGCTGTTTTTTTCCTAGAGGCCGGACAGATATATGGAATAATGATGATCAGTTCTGAGTTCCAAAATTCTTCTCAGATACTGACAATTTCTGCGGTTTCATTGAATCTTTTTTTGTTTTTGCTGGATTTTTGTGTTGGTGTGTTTTCTGATTTGGACGGGTATTGGTATGGGATTTACTTAATCAAGATAAGGATGAAACTTGAATTTTGTGAGTCCAAGATCCACCTGCTCTGATACCATGTAGACTTGAATAGGATTGGATGAAATTGTTTTCATTGATTCAGAATGTTTACATCAACCTTAAATTATAGTACAAAGTCAGTTACAGAAGATCCTATCTACATGATTGGATTTATTTTGTTTTGATCTTAATTTGATATCACCTTAACTCCCGTATCTCCCAAATAAGGTAAGTCAGGATCTGATTCAACATATGTCACCAAAAACGGTATTAACAAGAAGAGTAGAAAGTCGAGACACAACGTGAGTTGCTGTCCTTAAAGCTAAAATGCATCCACCACAAGCGAGGTAAACTACGTGGCACAAGCCTTCCAGGATATTACGGCTTCTTCCTTTCGTTCGTCTACAAGACGAAGATGAACCTGCAGAGAGAAGTGTTTTATAGTAGAGGAAGAAAAATAGAGGATTGGAGGAGAAACAATGTTGAATTTTTTTTTAGAATTTTGCAAAAGTTATATTTTATTTAAGATAACAAGGCCTATTATTTATAGGCCTTTGGTTGTGTAAAATACGACTTTGAAAACCTATTTCAGCAGTTTAATTAACCTCCACGCCTGTTGTATAACGTTCATGTATGAAGAAAGATGATTCTTGGATCAAAAGATGCAATTCAAAGTGAAGAGTCCTGTCTTTTGATACATCGATCGATGTCACTTCGATCAATCGATGTTGGATAGAGACTTCCAACTTTGCATCCTGCTAACATAGATCGATCGATGTTGGACAGAGACTTCCAAATTTGCATCCTGCTAACATAGATGTATCGATCGATCCATGTAATCGATCTATGTTGGACAGAGAGTTTCCAGCTTTGCATTCACGCCATATCAATCGATCGATGTATACATCGATCGATTGATATGATCGATCTATATCCAACAGAACACTCAACTTCATTTCAGCTCTGACTTGGTTCGATCCAACTTACACATGGATTGATCCAAGTGATTTCTTTCAAGTTTAAAGTGTTCAAATCATCTTTCAATCTCTCAAACAACATTTTACATGTTTTTATATAAATTTGGAGCGAATTTCAAAGAACTTTAGACGTACTTTTTCCAACAATCCCCCACATGCTTCAAACTTATATATAAACATTTCCGAATGTTATAAACCAACCTCTCCATTATCAAACAAAGACAATGGCACATAATGGACAATTGTAGAGAAAAAGGGGTTTGAGTGATTTCAAAATGCATGATTTAAATAACGTGTTACAAAGAAATGCATGACATATTTTATGACATGACACGTTGTTGCATAAAACTTGCCTTATATAGTTCATATATAATGTTGTCGTACTAACGAGCCATAAAGCTTTAAAGCTTACATCAAATGGCAAACATTTGTTGTGTTTGAACTATTTTCAGGTGCCACCATTAATGAACTAAACTAGTTCATTAAGTGAAGTACTTAGTTAATTAAACTAAGTAGTTCATTAAAGGAAGCCACATTTGGAAAAGGCACAAAGGCATCAAATTGAAGAAAGGAAAGTTCTCCACTCCCTCTCCACACATGCTACACGCCATTTACCATATATATATATATATATATATATATATATATTCAGATTTTTTTAAAAAAGACACATACACATATATTCCAACGTACTACCGACACGTTATATACTTTACGTACATACGTTAACGTCACACCATTATACCTAACTCATATTTATGAGTATATTCAGGTCTAATATCATATGATACAAGTCATGGTGATGACAAATTTATTACGACACGTTAAAAGGTTCTAAACCGAAAATTGTCGTATCGGGCGAATACCGAAACTTCGCCAACGTGTCACGTACTTGCCATAAATAGATGGCCAGCCCATACACTTCAAAAATGGCCACAAATTTCGTGGCTTACATGGTATGTGCAGCCATAAAATCATTCTATGTTGGCACACACAAATCATCCTCAATTAAGACCAAATTGTGGAAATTTCAATTTCAATTTTGGCACATGTTTTGGGCGCCACTTTAAGATCAGCTAAGTGCTGAATATTAAAGTTTAATTTATGTATATTATGTGTAACATAATATATATATAACATGTGCAAAAAGTTGGAATTCAATTAGAACAAAATCGGGTAATCGACAAACGTCGAAAATTCGGTTTTCTACGTACACGACACATGGAACATTTTTGTCATGTCATATAACATGTATCTAGACACTTTTTACATACTTCATACATTCTAAAGTGTTCTAGAAAAATCAATTAAGGGCTGATTGAAATATAACATGTGTGTATAATTAAATGTGCACTATTTTACAAAGTTTGTAAAAACAAAATTTCAGCACATGCACAATCATTTCACACGCCTAAACCAGCTATGTTGGAGCTTATGTGGAGCTTTTTTGGCATCTTGATTGGTCAAGAATGAAGCATGCAATGTTGGTGACTTAAAGAAAGGAACTACAAAAGGTAACATTTCAAATCTTGTCACAATTGTGACACATGCTGAAAATTCAGCATGTGTGCATATGGATGGCTGAATTTCTCCCCTTTATGAGCCATATTTTGTTGTCTTGAATCATGTGGATTAACTGCGAGATGTATGGCAATGTTTTGAATATTCTATGGAAATAAATAAAGTGATATTTTCAAATATCACACATGGTGAAAATTTCAGCATGTGTGTAATGTATGTTGGCCGGTTTTGAGGCACTATTGGTCATCAATTTTCATTCCAAAAATGATAAGAATGTCTTGTACTAAATGGTGATTGATTTCTTGGATTAAATCAAAGTAAACTTGGCAATATTTTGAATAAAATGCAAATGTTACACATGCTGAAATTTCAGCATGTGCAAGAGACATAGTGGCCGATTTTTTGCATGGCAAATTGGAGTTAATTGCCTAGATAATTTTGTGGGATGATCTTATGTCTTATGGTAATAAGTTTATGGCTAATTGGCACATGCTTTTTGAGGTTTAATTTCAGATTTATCTAGTCATCAAGTGATGACAACATTCATCCATTCAATGAGCGCCAAGTAAGCAAGAGATTAATGATCATCCAATGAGGAGATGCCAAGTAAGCAAAGACATGTCACAATGATGCCATACACTCTTCCAATGACTTAAAAGATAATTTTCAAGAGGAGGAGAATGCTATAGGGGGCGGCCAACTTGATAAAAAGGAAGGAAGAAGAGCAAAACAAAAACAAGAACAAGTCTTGCAAATTCCAAGATCAAAAACGTGTTCCATCTTCTCTTATACACTCTCTTTCTTTCTTCTTTCTAAAAGCCTATTGTACTTATATTCATATACTTGAATAGGCTTCATATAGACCACCACATATTCTTTTCATTGTTGTAAAAGATTAATCAAGGTGTGATCAATCTTGCACTTGCAAGGTGGTGGTGTTCGTGGTCATTGTATTCTCATACAAGGTTTGTAAAGGGTTGGAGTTGGTGTGTAACTCCATCAACCCTGTGGTAAGGTGTTCTTTGTGTTATGTGATTAGTGCTAACCGAGGAAGGTGTCCTCGAAGACTGGAGTAGGTTGTTTATAACCGAACCAGTATAAAATTCCTGGTGTTATTTACTTTCAGCACTTACTTTCAGTTTCAGCACTGTTTATTGTTTTTAATCACGTTGGTAAAAATAGTAAACGAATTTCACAAATTACGAAACTTTCCAGAGTCATAGCCTCACGTCTTAAGGTTCTTTTGGCGCAAGTTTAAACCCTTTTGGACAAGTATAAATCATTCAAACGTCCAAAGTTCTGAGACTAGTGCAGTCTAATTTTCAGGCTTGCAAAGGTTGAGACTTTGATCGTATTTGACTAACTTTCCAAAAGAATTTTTCAAAACTGTTTTAACCCATTTAAATATAACTAATAAGGGGTTAGTCATTAAATTTTCAGAGCATTTGGAGTTAAGGAAAAATAGGAATTAAATTTTCAAAACAGACTACCAGTTCTGGTAGATTTGCGCAATCTGACCACCAATGATTTTTCAAGGGGTTAGAGGTTGAATTTTGATCTGAAATTTTTAGGAGATATTCAGAACATCTGAAGCTAAGTTCTGTCCAAATTTCAGAATTTTAGAAGACCTGCAACATAGTTTTCAAAACGTTTTAAAACTGGTCCTGAGAACAGAAACTGTTTTCAGAAGTTGGGTTTTTGATTTAGAACAATTTTAAAAACCACATTTTCCGCACCCACTATTCAACCCCTCCCCCTTCTAGTGGTGCCTTGCAGATCCTACAACAATGACTCGCGTCTTGAATTGCCACTTAGTAGAAGAAGAAGTATATAAACGGAAATAAGATGACATTGACGTCTTGAATCTTACCTCTCTATTGTTTATATAAACTTACAACCGATATGTCTTTAACTAGCTTCAGGCAAGTTCGGGGTGTTGTTTATATAAACTTACAACATATAATTATGAAGGATTTGATAAGATTAGATTAGATTAGATTAGATTAGATATCTTCACTCTTTATCAATACTGTGGTCGGCCCGACTGTGTTCGACCAATATTGCAGTCGGCTGATCAGTCCATGGTCAGCCTTGGCTGGTCAACGCTGGTCAGCCTCTGGACTCAGCCTCGGCTAGTCGGCTGGGCTAAGATCCTTAATGGTAGCATAAAAGAACAAGACGTAAAAAAAACTATTATTGTTATCACGGTGTCTTATACACCGTGATAATTATGATTCAAATGTGTATGACGCTGTGATGAACGGTGTATGTTTTAAATCAACAGTATAATATCATAATGGTGAACACATCATATATGCAACCCAACCAATAAGGACAAAAGCAAATTAAATTTTCGTCTACCCACAAAGCAAATCTATCTCTACAAAACGTAAATGTAGTTTGACGCAGTTTGTCCAAATGTTAAGGCCGGGTCACAAAATCAATTTCGGGCCTTATCCACGAATAGGTCGGTGTATAACTTATGGGAATCGGGTGAGACAGATTTAGCCCATTATGTGTGGAGCAAAGCCAGCATATATTATTTTGGTGTCAGAAAATACCATCATAAGTCATTACTGTTTTATCTCTATATACAACTTATTTTTGTACAATGGTAATCAGTTATTAGAATAAAGAAATTGTTGTATATTAGTCTTCACTTTGTTTAAGGATGTCAAATTCATGTTAGAATACAAGAAACTGAGATTTAGTGTCACAATTCTAGGCCAAACAATTCTAGAATACAAAAAACATGTTAGAATACAGATCTAACCTCTATGTATGTACATGTGTTACATATTACAGAGCGATTGAAAGAAATACGTGAGTAACAACCTTTTTTTTGGGAACAATGTAAATAGTATTACCCAAAGGACCGAGGAGTACCCAAACCCGCAAAAAGCACCAATATGGAGGTGCAACCCTTACAATGCATAAAAGTGACAAGGAACATACTCCCAGTCACAAGCCATAGCGAAATAAAACTAAGCACCAAAGCAACAAACTGTCTGGCTCGATTTACATGGAAATGACAAAATATACTGCATGAGCAACCTAGCGCGTAAATCGAAAGTCCAAAAACAAGAACGGCTATAGTCAGAAGTGAACAATAGCACTAGGGGAGAATCTGGGGGTATGAATTGTGCATAACTCTATACACATGTGTACAAATATGCCTAGTTACATCAGCTGGAATAAAAGCAACGTCTTCAAAAAAAATTTTGTTTCTGCCATGCCAAATGAAATACACAGTTGCAGCGATAGAGACCTTCACAGCCTTAAATCTAGGAGACTTAAAGTTCGAGTGAGGTTGGAAAGAGTAGCAGGCATGTTGCACCAAGATAAGATTGATTGTCAAACTTGTTTTATCAACGAGCATTGAAACAAGAGATGCCGCATGGTTTCCAGACTAGTATCACAGATCGAACAGAATTGATTTTGGACAAATGACATATTGTCCTTGGTTGACCACCTACCTAGAGCAGCAAGCCAGAGGCAAAACGAGTGTTTCAAAGTGATGACAGGATCCCAAACAATGTCAGCCCAAGGAACTTTTACACCCTTGGGCCGAACAAATTGGTAAGCAAGCTTGGATTTGAAGAAGTCATTTGTGACCCATTGACCCACAATACTATTCTTAGATTGAACTAGTGTATTCCGAATTTGTAGCAATTTTTTAAGAAGTGGGGAGTCCGATTTTGAAATCGGTCTAGTCCATAAATTGGCATACAACTTGTATCTGTGATTTATCCATTGTATCCACAGGGTGTCTTTTTTCTTGTGCAAATCCCAGATATGTTTAGCGAGTAACAACTTGGAAGAACAAGTGGGAGTAAAATAAAAGCAAACCTAATATATTTGTCGTCAATTAGGTTGGTGACACTGACGTTATACCTGGGTCTTATTAGCTGATGTTTCGACACTCACTAAAATATGTGGCCCTCAATAGTGATAGTCTTATCGCATTCTCTACGGACAAAGCCATCGCCTTTCTTTATTTGGAAAGAATTTCCCTCCTCTCTTCCTCATCACTCTTGCCGTTTGTGACAGCTGCTGACAAAAAAAAACCCCAAGTAGTTATTCTGATTTTCTTCAGTCTTCTCACCTTTGGTTCTACTTTAAACCAAAATAATCAAAAAGTGAAATCCATCATCCGAGGGCGCACCGCTCCAGTCTCAAGGAGAATGTATGGAGGATGCAAATCTAGATTAGGTAAGATCTTACGGAGTGACTCACACTAGCTATCCTCCCACAAACTAGGCATTCGGTCTAGCATCAGAGGAACACTCATACTGTGCGTGTCTTTGGAATTGAACTCTTGATCTTATAGAGCAAATCCCAACCCGAGTACTAACTGGAGTATGCACGAGGGGCGAAATAACTAATATCCTAAGATCTAATTGAAGTGTTTTCTTCGATGGAAAAAGTCATACCTGATCCTGAGGGTCTCTACGACTCAGTTCCAATGAGTTTTGTAGAAAATGTAAATCAGGTCGTTTAGCTATAGGTGAGAGCCCTAGGACTTTGTGTCCACAAGGTATATGAGGCCAAATCTGCTCTGGTGTAAGAAGGTGACAGCAGAATCCTAACAGACACATTACAACTGCCAAGATTCGAACCGGCAACTTTGGATGCAATCTATCACTCAATTACCAGCTGAACTATATCATGGAGACTAATGTAAGTTTTTTCTTAACTTGCGACACTAAGGTCACATATTCGAGTTGCGAAAACAGCATCTTACACAAAGCGTATAATGAGACTGCGTACATCAAATCGCGAAGCAATTTGTCCCTTATCCAAACCCGTACAAATATAAGAGTCTAATACAACGGCAACGACTTTTAATGCAATACCAGCCCATTAAAATCGAAAGTAACACCTGACTTAATAAATTTGATAGACCCGATCCGTCTATCTGACATATCATGTTTAGTGTGTTTTTTTTTTTTGAAAACTTGTACCGAACACTAATTGATCAATGACCACGATCTGTCTATCTGACATGTCATGTTTAGTGTGTGTGTTTTTTTGAAAACTGCTAACTCGTTAAGGTGATCCGATCTGTTTGTTATCCCTAATGCGTTAAGACAGCCTATTTTAATATAATAATGGGTATAACGTTGTACAATAATTTGAAAAGGCAAATGGGGATGTTGTGGACTGACCTAATTTTTTGGGGAAACCAATAAATATGAAGGTTGACGTTACTAAAGATAAAGGGCACGTGTAAGGGACGAACGGCCAGAAGAATTAGGACTGTCGTGGCCAATTGGAGACCTCACCATAATATACTTATTATAATAGTAACGGTTTATATTTTGTCAATCTTTCCAAACATGGAAACCCTTGAAAATTAACGTTGGAGAATCCTATGACAAAAAAAGTGTGCCCCCCAGCTTTTTCCACTCTCCCAAAAATGCCCTTCCCGATGCTTTCCTCTCTCAGCCCTCACCAACCATGTTTACTTTCGTGCTCTGTTTAATTGTATATTATAAAATCAAAATTTATTAAGGCAACTTGGCGTAGAGTCATCAAAAAATGATCTCGGTATGTTTTTGTAATTGCGTATATCCAATCTTTTCATACTTTACTATAAATGAAATCCTTTAATATAATAAGATAACGTTGTTGTTACTGGATTTTATATCTCTTTGTTTATAATAATTGGACAGCACTGTAGTTCGGTCAGCCGTTCGGCTTATTCGTGTTTGTAAGTTATTCAAATAAAATTAAAACTCGAATCTAAATATCAACTCATCCTTTTGGTATATGATACATCTCATATGCAAAACGTTGTATTCTAACATCAAAAGTCCATACTAATTGAGTTCCAAAATCATGATATGTACTTGTATGATACTATGATATGATAGAAAACAAATTACTCTATCCGTATCAATTTGTTTGTCCAATTTTGACTTGCAGACAGTTTTTTAATTACTTGGGGCATTTTTTTTATTACTTGGGACATTTTTTTTCCCTCCTTTACTTATACATGGGAGGAAGATATGACTTTGACTCTGCTTGATACTAAAATTCAATGACGTTACCTTAAAACTTAATTCCAATCCCTTTTTATTGTGACTTGGTAACCAATGAAGCCTGAAGTTCAATTTTCAAGCATATGGAATTAGATGCAGATATGTTCTCCCTACTAAATAAAATTGCAGTTATATTTTTTGGACTAATATTAGCCTTTAAGTCAACTATTCTTGTGAACAAGTGCTTAAGACTTGTAGCATACAACTAAAATATAACCGGTGTAGCTTAGTTGATACTAGAATGGTATATTGCAATATATAAAGTTGCCAGTTTGATTCTTGGCAGCCGCACTGTGGCTTGATGGCTTTTGGACATCAAGGACCTCCCATCTAAAAGACAGTTAATCAAATCTGATTTACATTGTACGTAATATTTATCAAAAATAAAACGGTAGAAGCCTTCAGAATCAGAGTATGACATTTATCACTACATAATACATTTAATCACTACATAACAAATAAGTTATAGGCCTCCAGGGCATGGTCCAGTTGATATTCGGGTTAAGGTTTGTTCCAAGAGGACAAGAGTTCGATTCCAGGGACACTTACAGTGTGGATGTTCCTCTGCTGAAGGCCTGGTTTGTGGAGGACACATTGTGTGGGTCACTGCTTAAGATCTCACTTAATATAGGAGACTGTTGGGTATCTGATTTACATCATTCACAAATGTTCCTTGAGACTGGGATGATAAAAATTTCCAGAGTGAGAGATTTTATCCAATGCTCCAAATAAGACAGAGACCTTTAGTTGGAGGCAATATCAACGACAGAGGCACAATGATAGATTGCCGAAAATAGAAACAGGCAACATCATGGTGTTGAATTGCAAATAGTGGGTGCACTAACTTCATATAGCAGGTCAATTCAAAATTCTCAAAAGAACACTTTTATTGAATCTGCTGACATTTTCATGGATTTATAATCTATATAATAGAGTTGTAACAACAACAACAATATTTTTCAACGACAACAATCATACTCAGTATTTTCCAACGACAGCAAATATAATAGAGTTGTAAATCATTATGAATTAGAAACGTCAATGATATGACGAATATGATATATATAATATGCATATAGTGGATATGTTTTGATTTGGTGAATAAAGAAGTAGATTTTTTATCTGCTATGAAAACAGAGGCTTTTTATGTCCTAAAAATATTGTTTTAGTTTTATTTTAGTTTTTTTTTTTCAAAAATATTCTTCACTTTTCAAAGGTATGAACATATTAACCGTTAAAGTTTTTACTACCCTTTATAGCATTTACATGATAATTTTTATCTACATCAATTAACCAATTAAAGGTGGAATAAAAATAGTGTCAAAAATAATTTGACTTTCTAATATTGTGTCCAACTCAAAGTAGGACAATATTTTTCGAACGAATAAAAGTGGTTACCTAGAAAATAAATTGACGATTTAGTACATCTTTTGACCTGTAGACTTGGACAAGGTTTTGAAAATCTTTGAAATATCTATGTAAACTTATGCCAAATTACGACCGTACTAAATAATCCACATACTAATATGCGGGATAGGATCACCTCACCGCAAAAGGAGTGTGGTGACGTGTAACCACGCGACACGTGGCAGCAAGGGAGGGTGGTGAGACCCCTTATCTAGCCTCACCACCCTCCCTTGCTGTCATGTGTCGCGTGGTCACAAAGGAGATGGGAAAAGTTGGGTGAGAAGATCTTAACCTCTAATATGCACCATTTATGGATGTCGTGTAGACTTCATACAAATATTTGTACGGGTAAATTTACAGGATAAAAACGTCATAAGTGACCAAATTCAGAATAATGTGATGCTACATTTCAAATAATCAGAATCCTCGTCGGTTACAAAAAAGAGTATGCCTTTCTTTTATTTAATTTGCCAAAAGACTATAACTTAACTTAAGGTTGGCAAACATGTCGTGTTTCGTGTTTCGTTTTTTTAGGATTTCGGGTATTAACATATCAGACTCATATCTTACCCGTTTGCTTCGCGTGTACGGAAGTAGATATCCAAACCTATACATGTCAGGTTTAGTATCGTGTATCAGGTGTATCTACAAACTTGACAAGTACAAATATTTTAGGTCGTGTACGGGTCATTTCGTGTATTTTTCAGGTATTTTCGGATTTCGCATATTTTCAGGTTTCATCTATTTGAAACGGCTACTGTTACAATATAACATATAACCAGCAGTTTGATCCATAAGAAAAATATCATCATCCTCATCATCATTCGTACCCAGTATATCCCAATGACAGCAAAAGCTATCGCTAGGGTCTGGAGAGGGTAAGTGGCAGGTAAACAATATCTCTATAGAGAGTTTGCTTTCAGTGAGACCCCCGGCTCTATATGTACCTGCATAAATGACACAATAATAAAGATATGATGTGCTGGTGTGTTGGTGAAGGAATTCAGGAAATATAAAGAAAAGTCTGTCGATATTAAAATACACATAACATGTATATGTACATATAGTGCAAAATAACGGTAAAACATAAACAAACAAGTGCAAAGTCAACCTAAAGCGTATATAGTGTCTACGCTTATCTACGTTCCTAAATATACTCTAAGGTGACCCTATATATTACCTATACCTCGTTAACCTTAATCTTATATCTCCATGAACTTCTATCCTGGACCATGTCCTCAGAGAGGTGCAAATCTAGTAGGTGGTGCCTAATATGCTCATCCAGTTTTATCTATTTGTACACGAAACCTACCAAGGCTATACCCATACATGCGAGGAGCGTGTCAAGACTGGGTCGTGTTTTCATGTCGTGCCTGAGATTGCCACCCCTACCTTAACTTGAAAATTTTAGTCCTTTTATTCAAAAAATAAATTATAATATTAGTCAATTTGATTTGAATGACATATCATTAAACACTAACCCAAATGTGCAGTCATTTTTCTTTACAACTTTCTACATATCTTTTCAAGCCAATACTTATTGATTTTGTATTGAATAAGACATAGTCCAAATAACGAAGCTTTGCAGACCAAATAATACTTAAATCATGTGTTAAGTCAAATTTTATTTTACTCAAAACTAATCACTAACAATTTTATTATAACAACCTCCAAACTCAACCTATATTTCTTATAACCCCGAAAATTCTCCACCATTATAAATATTCAATTGTAAGTTGGTCAATCTTGGATAAAAATGTTGCTCTTCATGTTTCGATTGTCCGTTAAAAAAAATCCATCTTGTTTCTTGCAATCAAATTAATCGGTTACTGCAACTTCAAATTTATTGGCTTTTGTCTATGGTCGGGTTAATTGTATCTTGTTGTTCATGATTATACTCTAATATTTATAATATTCACTACAAAAATTGCTAAGAGTCTAAGACATATATAAAATTTAATTTTTAAAGAATTGAAAGTTCACCTTAGTTTTGGTCTATTTACTAAAAAAGGCTAAAACGACCTTGGAACAAACTGTCATTTCCTGACTCTGTAAGTTCCCACTGTCCCAGCCTCAAAGAGAATTGTAAAGGATGTAAATTAGGAGTTCAACGGCCTCTTAGGTTGAGTGAGTACTTACGCAATGATCCACACAAGGTGTCCCGCAAACTAGCATTTGGCCTAGCAGCTGTAGAACACCCACACTGTATATGTCGCTGGATTCAAACTCTTGACCTCTTAGAACAAATCGCAACCCAAATAAGAAGTGTACTATGCCTTGGAGCTATGTCAGAACGACCTTGATGTTATCAGAAGATGGCATCTAATAAGATAAAATTAAACTATTCAATTGAGTTCTCTATAGTAGACTTGAGATACCCTTACTAGATCTCTTCGGATTTCTCTTTCCGTGGAAAGAATCCATCCATGTTAAAGAACAAAAAAAATAATTTCGTTGGTTCTTGAGGCAGGGGTGCCAAGAAAGCTGGAATTACATGTATATATTCTTCTCGTCTTAAAATATAAGTTTATTATGACTTATCAATATAGTGTAACTTATATTATGTTAACACCTTTTCATTTTTAATGAATTCAGAAACACACTCTTCTTTAACTTTAAAATATGATGGAGTAAAGTAAAATGACTCAGTATATTAACAAGTCAGAATGAATTTATGTTGTAGGGATGTGAGGAGATACGAGAAATAAACAAAATTGAGGTAGGACAGCATCATTTGATAGTGTCTTTTGCTTCCGTCCACAGAAAAAATGTCATAATCTTGCAAAGTCGAAAAATATCTCAATCATTTTCAATTTTATATTTCTTTCGCCAGAAGCATCGACAGGAAATATGTTTTTATAATGCCATTTTAAAAAGCAGGAAAAACAAAAGTGGAATGCCTCCTCTCAATTTTTTTAATCGATGATGACGCCCCAGATGATGAAATCTTCACCTATTTCTTTATTCAGTGTCAGCCCACTATGATGTCCAAACATTAGACACTGCAAATCTGTGTTTCATTAGTTTAATAATCTTGTACTAATCGAGATTAAGAAGTTATTAATATTATCTTTTTCTCGTCGTTTCTCCGAGTATTTGCAAAACAGCTGATGTTATCGGCTAGTTATACGCTTGAGTCGTACATTGGTATCATTATTGGCGTATTTTACGGTGATCAATGAATAGCTATTAGATACTGTATGAGTAATATATTAACCAATAACAAATATAGGAAACTGAGAGATTAACATATGTGAGTGTGTTTAAAGCAGGGTTAACTACCATTATTTTCTCTTATTGTTCGATTTGTACTCTCTTTGTCCTACAAATATTGTCACACTTGATCAAATATACGGCCGATCAACCATCATGTAAAGTCATATTTTTAAAGTATTTTGTATATTTTATGAAAAAAATTATTTTATACATTATTTATAGGAATTTAGTCATAAATAATGTAAATAACTATTTTGACAAACTATTTTTTTAAATACTTTGAAGATTTTGTTTTACCTAATGTTTGACCAAATATTTGTTTAATCAGGCGATACAATTATTTTGGACGAAAGAAGTATATATTACCATGCATGTTATTACTTTTATTTCTTTTTAAGGATTAAAGTTCCCTTCATGAATCATGTTAATATATGTATAGAAAAAAGAAATAAAAGGAGCATCTAGTTTTCCACCATGGATCAAGATGATAGTTTAAATGGATAACTTGAAAGTTTCCATCATGACATATTCTTATATTTGTATACATATTCTTGGATGGTAAAGGATGTTGGCATGAACTTGAATTCAGACTGTAACAATCCAAACTAAAAGGAACTAACTTAGTTGATGAGATCTTTGTGCTTCATAACACATGCAAATATGTTATATTCCTCAACTATTGGAGTAATTTATATTCTATCTTTTTAGAGAGTCTAACTGTGCAATTTACATAAAACGACAAAATACATCTCATCCCATTCATGAATGGTAATACAAAATACATATTCTATCCGTCTTAAAATATAGATTCTTTTAAACTTTTCAATACAATATAAATTACATCATATTGAAAAGACAAATCAGACTTACATTTTAAGACAGAAAGAGCATTTTATCTTGGGAGCAAAGGTGAAATCCTGAGGGTGCCCACCGTTCTAGCCCCATGGAGCATTGTGGAGGATACAAATCAGGTACACAGCGGCCTCCGAGGCTGATGAGGACTCACGCAGTGACCCACACAAGGTGCCCCTACAAACTAGCAGAAGTGGAGCACTCCCTCAAGGTGCCCTTACAAACTCGCAGAAATGGAGCACCCACACAGTACGCGTCACAAGATTCGAACTCTTGCCTTCTTAAAAGCAATTCTCAACTCGAGTACCAACTGGACTACGCTCTGGGGGCGAAAGAATATTCTATCTCATTTTAAGGATGCAATCCCCATGACATATCCCAGTGATTCCAGGTAAGGGTTTCGAAAGGAGCGTCAGGGGTTCGAACCTTGCCAAAGTCAAGAATGTTTGAACCCTCTCCAGGCTAGCTGCATAGTGTAGGAGCACTATTGGTTCATGGAATGACCTCATAGGCTGACAGGCCAGCCCGTCGGTTTCTACTTTGGTGTCAATGAGCTCCTTGTGCTGTCCCTGTGCAACAACAAACTTCTACTAGTGGATTTTGAGAACCTGATTTACATCTCTATACATCCTGTGAGACCGGAGATGACAAGAACTCTTAATGGTTGGGGTTAAACCTTTTTAGTTTAAGGATACAAAGTATAAGTTGAGAAATAGCAAGCAAGGAAAAAGACGTCCCTGAGAAGGTACGTGGTTAAGTCCCTCTCGTCATAATAGTCCCATGCCTCACTGCTTTTAACTCACTTGAACTGATTCAAAGGACACCCCACGATGTTGACTATTCATTTCCGTCCGCTGAAATCTCCCACACCATTTTCTTCCCTTCTTTTTTTTTCCCCACATCTCCTTTCACTTTCTTTGATGAGGGAGTGAGTTCTCCCCCCACCTGTACCAGAGGCCCCTTAGCCAGGTGGGATGTAAATCGAGGGATGTGCTCCACCGGCAGCCCTGCAAAAGGGAGAGGACACACGAGACTCAGCCAGCCCAGAGGCAACCCTTGTAATATTTCAACAACGATTGTCTCCACACGGACTCGAACTCGGGACGTCGGGGTTCTAGCCCCAATCACCTTTGCCACTTACCACTGGACTATGCCCCTGGGGGCTCTCCTTTCACTTTCTCATTCGTCTTTGTTTAGTTTTAAGCAAAAGCTTTTCCCTCTCCTCATCTTTCACCACATTTTCTCAACTTGGTAATCCATTGGGTAACTCAAGTTCACTCTCAAGATAAGGTTAATACATGGCCAGGCTAGATCATACAACACACAACAGATACCCAGTATATCCCAACGACACAAAAAGCTATTGCTAGGGTCTGGAGAGTGTGAGAGACAGACAAACAATGAAGATTGAAATTGGATCTTGTTTCTTTTACCAGTAAATACTATAATCTTTACTATAGACCATATTCCTAGTATGATGCTATAAAATAATAGAAAAAGAAAAGTATTATGAAATAGTATTTATTCATAATCACCCAAAAGTTAGTACTTGCTGGTATTTCTTCATTTATTGGTAAATTATCAAAGAATTCATTTGCACAAAACCTAAGATGATAAGTAAAAAGTATTAATGCTCTTAGTTCGTACAAGAGGCATTCACCAAACTAATGGAAGTACTAATGTTCCCATAAGCTTAAACAAGAAAGATAGTAAAATTATTCATGTAAGAAGGTAACTTATATGGAGCGGGATCTCCTGACCCCCGCGCGCCTCACCCTCCTCGCGACCGCTCGCCACGTGGCACACAGAAGGGGTGATGAGGCTGGGTGGGGATCACCCGCACCCAGCCTCACCACCCCCCTGTATGCCACGTGTTAGCGGGTAATTTAATACCCTCTAAAGAAGGGTCAGGCGATCTGAACCCAACTTATATATGGCATCCAAACACCAGTACTAACTAACCGGAAAGAGTCAAACAGATTATACTGAATTTCTGGCAGATGGTTGTCATTGAAATGATTAGAATTTAGAAAGCCAAGTTTTATGATGTCAATGATAATTAGTAGACATTTATAGACCAATAAGATAAAGATAAATTGACATGTGACATTAATTAATAAACATGTAAACCAAAAATCCGTCCTCAACCATTATGTTTTCTATTGATAGTTGAGCAACTAGTATAATTTACGTAATGACCACCATAAAAGTTGTCATTTGCTAGATATCTTAGTACAAAATAGGTAAAGTTGGAAAGCTTTCCTATTTCGACCACTACCCCCACAAACCCTCCCCTCCCTCGCCCAGGGTTATATTTAGTAGAACTCATAACAACGTTCTTGATATACTAAGTTTCTGTGTTTGCGCAGGGTCTGAGAGAAAGCCGGATTGTTTCGTGATTTGATGCATACAGTCTAAACCCACACTTTGTGTAAGAGGCTGTTTCCGCAGCTCGAACCCGTGACCTCAAGGTCACAAACTAACAACCTTATCAGTTGTTCCAATGTATACCCTCATTTAATAGAACTCATGCAGAAAATAAATACTATGACTTACCCTACGTTATTGTTGTTATTATTATAGTCAGAAGGTCTTTTCCTTCAAATATTTTAATATATCTTATACGATATGCTAAAGTATAGAAAATTGACCTGTTCGTGGAAAAAATAAATGTAACAATTCTGTAACTAATCATTGAGCATAGTAAAATTTATTACAAAATTGTTCCCATAAGACGAGAGGGTATGGTATATGATCTTACGAGAAATTTATGTTGCGAGGTTTGAGACAAGAGATGTTACTAAATAAGCTTTACCAAAGCACTGATCGATTTTTACGGAAAAAAATGGATCTTTACAAGCTTGAATAGATCATAAAGGAATAACAGCTCTCTCCAGGACATATCTCAGTGGTTCCAGATAGAAGGTTTCAAAGGAATGTCAGGGGTTCGAACCTTGCCGAAGACAAGAATGTTTAAACCCCTCCGGACTAGCTGCATAGTGTGGGAACACTATTGGCCCGTGGAATGACTTGATAGGCTGACAAGCCAGCCCGTTGGTTGTTTCTTCGGTACCAATGGGTTCCTTGTGCTATGACAAACTTCTCCTAGTAGGCCCAGAAAGCCTGATTTACATCCCTACACACTCTGTGATACCCAGAAAGCCTGATTTACATCCCTTGGGTTCCTTGTGCTGTCTCTGTGCTATGACAAACTTCTCCGCCCGTTGAATGACTTGATAGGCTGACAAGCTAGCCCGTTGGTTGTTTCTTCGGTACCAATGGGTTCCTTGTGCTATGACAAACTTCTCCTAGTAGGCCCAGAAAGCCTGATTTACATCCCTACACACTCTGTGATACCCAGAAAGCCTGATTTACATCCCTAGAATGTGATATCATGAGTGACAGAGACTCCTTAGTGGTTGGGGTTCAACCTTTAAAGGAAGAGAAGCTTCCCAAACGTATCTTAGAGGACATTTAAATAAGAAATCCTCTGAAAAGCTACTAATAACAACAATAATAAATAATTAAAGGTGGAGAGGCCATGATAATCATAAGGTGGTCATGGCTCATGAGGGTCTCAAGAGAGGGTAAAACCCATTTTTCTCTGGGCAATTTTGTGATCTTACTGTCTGCTGTGAGAATCCTGATGATGCTGCAGCAGTTCCATAATGTATTGGAGGATTTGATTGTCTGTTTAGATTGTTTGTTACGAGACACAGATCTTCGTTTACTGCGGTTAGGCCGCCATAGCTGCTGCTCGGAAACTGAAACTGAAACTGCGATATAAACAAGATTAATCCATAAAGTTGCATAAACAAAGAAAAACTTTAAATCAACAACATTACTCTATTTCTTTAGAGACTCCTGTCTATAACGGATATAGGAGGTCGAATGTACACAACTTTACTCGTATTTTAAAAACATACCAAGTTTATTTTTCGATGACCAATAATAAAAATTACGTCAATCTTTGAGTCCATTCTTAATTAAAAAAGGAAATGGTTAACCCATAAAGTTTGATTCAGATTTATATGATGAAAATGAGGCAATTTATTCAAATTCACACACACATACATATATATATATACCACATCTCTTTCAGATTTATATATCTTTTTTATATATTTGCTTAAGTTTTGGTGAGTGTTTGTCTTATACACGCTGAGTAGTAAGTCTCGTTGAAGAGCAGTGAATCCTGTATACGTTAAGGTGTTTGTAGCTAAAAACCCAAATCAAATATAAACAAAGCATATATAAAATGGAAGATATGTTTGACAGATTTGCTTCATGCAGCTCTATATCATACACAAATAAGAAAAAAAATAGTCAATACAGAAAAAATAATAATAGAAAATTTTGACAAAGCATTTAATAATTAGGTCATTCCAAGAAATATATATATAAACACCGAAACTCATATGTATTTTATTGCCAAAGATGAAGATGTTTAATTACATAAATTCTATAGTATTACGACAGAACATGTAAATGCAACAATAAACCCATGTTAATAGACGCATACAGTATCATCATGATCTACCTGTTTCCATTAACTGCCAGTCAAGTAAAGCTCATTTTACCTATTTTAGCTATATATACCACGTCATTTACTATTACAAGACACATATAACAACAACGTTACCCCCAAGACTCCTGTCTATGACGAGGTATAGAGGTCAGATGTACGCAACCATACACATGTATTAAAAATACACAGAAGTTGTTTCTCGACGACCCATAATGAAAATTATGTCAAACTGTGACGATCAACTGATACTTCACAATAGAAGAAGCACAGTCAATTTAGTGAGTCTGCTTTAGTCCATCATATTTCAAAGTTAAAGAAGAGTGTGCTTTTAACTTCATTAAAAATTGGCACATTTATCACTCTCATTTAACATCATTACGCAATTATCCTGATCGAAAATTATAATAACTCGTTACACATTTTTCATCATCAACTAACTTTCATACATGCATACGAGGAGACTCGAACTTGAGCCAATAGGATGTCAAACATCCTTGGCCTTTCATGTATGAACTTAATGACTACATAACAACAATAAAGTCACCTCATTGCTTTAGAGGCTTCCGCCTGTGGCGGGTATGGAGAGGTCGGAAGTACATAACCATACACATCTGTTAGAAACACACATAGATTATTTTCCGATAACCCATAATGGCTACATAAAAATGTATATGAATTACCGGGTGATAACTGGATGAATCGAAGCGTGGAGGAAAATTTTGAAACGTGGGCCGTTCGCCGGCTATGGAGAACTGCTCGTACGTGTGCATTTCCCTAGCCTTTAATGCGCCGGGAGAATGAAGATGTGTTTGGCTAAGGAGCTGCATTGTTTCTGCCTCATTATATCTATCTCCTCTTGTAGAGCTGCCATAAATATCAAAGGGACCTGCCTGCTTGTTATTATACAACTAGGTTAAGTAACTATATATAAAAAAAATAGAAATTTTGCTAGTAATTGCTTAAGAAATTAAATAAATGTACTTTCTTGTACCTTAGACCTTAATCCTTGTTGTCTGAAATCACCAATAAAACGTTGGTCTGTTGCATTATGGACGTTGCTACCAAATTCTTGTCCATTTTGCTTTGCATTTGAATTGCCTAAGCTCAAATCAAGATTGTGATCTGCTGCATTACTCGATGACTCTACCAAAACATGTCTACCTTCAGTGAATTTGAAAATCTTTAACATAAACTATTACCCTAGCGATAGCTTTTGATATCGTTAAAATATACTGAGTATATGTTGATGTTGTTAAAAACTATTAAATATTGACTTGTGTACTTTATTTATTCCAACTTGAAAGACAAAAAGAATACTAAGGATTGAAGTTACAACAACATTTGGGAGGGTCGCATGTACGCAACTATACACATGTGTTAGAAACACACAGAGGTTGTTTCCCGATGACTCATAATGAAAATTGCGTCAAACTGTGTCGATCAACTGCTACTTCACAATGTAAGGAGCGTAAACAATTAGTGAGTCATTTTGCTTTATTCCATCATATTCCAAAGTTAATAAAGAGTGTGTCCTTGATTCTATTGGAAATGGAAATATATAGATTGAAGTTAATATGTGAAAATTTAGAGAAGAACATGGGTTTTGGGTTACCACAAGAATTGAGCTCATTTTCGTAAATGCTGGGATCAAAGTTGGTAACAGCATCCTTCCCATTACACTTTATGGCAGCTTTATCATAAGCCCTACGATGAGGATATATATGTAACTTTAGCCTCAGTGCAGTAGCATTCATATCTTTTCCTCTTTTTTACCCTTTGAAGCATTCCAAAATCCAAGAAAATATCTAAGCAATAAAGTTGAACATAACTCACTCACCTAGCAGCTTCCACCTCACTATCAAATAGACCCAAATACACATACCTGCAAAGAGCATCAATCAAACCATAAAAAGCTTGTTACACAATGTAAAAAATAGAAATGAGATCCTCTCAACGATAAAGCATTCACCTCATGACACGTGGCAGCGGAGGAGAAGGGGTTGGTGAAGCTAGATGCGGGTGACCTTTATTTAGCCTCACCATCCCCTACTGCTACGTGTCGCGCAATGAGGAGCACAGTAAAAGCTTTTGCGGTGAGGAGATCCTAACCCAAAAAATGGCTCCTAGAATAGCTTCTGTCATCTGAAAAACTCTTAGACTACTCATTACGCATTTTCTTCCATTTAGTCAGTTTTAATGTCGTCTAAAAGCTAATTGAACCATTCACACATATAAAAATCGTTTCTGATGTACTAGGCTCTCGCGTTCGCGCATGGTTCAGAGATAGATCGAATCGCTTTGCGATCTAATGTGTCTTCAAAATCACAAAACAACAACCTTACCAGTTGCTCCAAGGCTGATCCTCAACCATTCACGCATACGATCGTAAGAAATATAAAAAAATTATGGTTCCTAAACAATGGAATGAAAGAACATGCCGATTATATCTTAGTTGAGTTGGAAAATAGTTCTCACTTTTTGCCAAAGAATTGGCCCATTCGAGCTTCCCATCTACCACATTTGTGCAATGTGACACCTCTATATTTCGAGCTCCCTCTCGGGAAACCAGTGCTTTGTCTCCGAAGCACGTGCACAAATTCCTCCTTGGTTAGATTAGTCATCTGTTTAAAACCAACCAAGAAAACAAATTATTACAAACTAACCTAAATTTTTCCGCAATAAAATGACATGGAAAATTTTTTTTGCAATAAAATGACATGGAATTTCAGACTGTTGAAGATAAGGTAGCACATATTCTAGGTGGTGGGGAACAATAAGATAGCTCCATATCATAGTTCAAGTAATCGGATTGGAATTTAGTCCAAGAGGTCAAGAGTTCGAATCTAGGAGCACGCACAGTGGGTGTTCCACTGCTGTTAGGCCAAAAGTCTGGTTTACAAGGAACACCTTGTATGAGACACCTCGAAAGTACTCACCCAACCTAAGAGACCCCTATGAGACTGGGACGGTGGGAGCATTCAGCAAGGGACACCTTGTGTGGGACATTTCGAAAGTACTCACCCAACCTAAGAGACCCCTATGAAACTGGGACGGTGGGAGCATTCAGGATAGGGAATGACCTTTTGGTCCAAAAGAATAATAAGATAAGGCCTTTGTCTTAGCCCACTTGTCTGAACTCACAGCCATATATGAGATGACCTACCTGTTTCAAGTCGTCTTGGTAATCTGCCAAGCTGAAGTTTATGTCAGCTTCCACTCCTCTAAACTTAATGGCTGCTCTATCATATGCACTGCATAACACAAATTTCAAAGCTCACATATTCATCCCAAGTGAAAAAAATTCAAGAATTTACAATACTCATACATTATAATGCACCTCACCAATTCACATATGTAATAATAAAAGAGAGGGGGGGGGGGGGGGAAGGATATGAACATAAACTCACCGAGCAGCAGATTGTGCAGTGTCAAATCCACCTATAAAAATTTCCATGAAACAAAATAACCATTTTCATTAAATCAAAGAAATTCAATCTGTTAACCTAGATCAATTTATAGAAGAGAAAAACAGTAATTCATAAAGAACTTACCAAGATACACCTGTTTGCCACAATCCCTGTACCATAAAATAGCAGAAGCAATCATTACAAGGAAAAAAAAATAAGTATACAAAAACACAAACTTTAGTATGGTGTTTGAGGACAAATGGCATAATTTTATTGGATGAGTTTACCAAAGGCAACCGGGTTAGGGTTGGGACCGGATCTCCTCCCCGCCTGTACCTTCACCTTCTGTACATCGTCGCCCTACACGTGACACCATGGATGGTAAAGCTAGATGCAAGCAACCCTCGTCTAGCCTCACAAACCCATGCTGTCACGTGTATCGGGTGGACGGTAGGGTGAAAGTGCATGCGTTTAGGAGATCCCATCTCGTTGGGGTTTGATGTTCTTAAGACACTGTATAAGAAAGTTTGTTACAAAAATGAAAATTGTCTTACCAAATATGAGATTCCCACCGGCCAGTTCGCCGGTAAAAAGTAACCCCACGGTACTGGGAACTCCTAGACCTAGGTCCCCGGCGACTTTTCTTCAATGGTTGAGTAACGTCCGGTGACTTTCCCACCACGCCACCACTGACCGGTTCCGACTGACAAAATTTCACACCAACCCAATGAGCCCTGGGGAAATTCTGCAACCCCCCGGTACCTCCGGTGGGCCCTCCGTCATCAACCGGAAAGAACTGATGGGTCACCGGAGGCTCACTTTCCGACGAGCAATTATCATCTTGATAACTAACTGGAAATCCAAAAATCGCCGCTCCCTTTTGAATCCTTCTTTCTAATAGTTTATTTTCTTCATCTGAAATATCCTCTACGACAACAGCCGAGGAGCTCGAGTTCGAACCCGACCCGGTTACACGCTTCCCTTTAATGTCATCGTCAACCGGAGAGGAGCAGCCTTCTGATTCATCATCAATTTGCTGATCTGGTGAATCATTTAGATCCCACATTTTCTGAAATTGGTAACAATCAAGAAAGCAAAGCAAAATTGGATGATCAGCTGATTCAAGTCCCGAATAATAGCTTGATGAAGACCGAGAAATTTGTTGTTCGAAAAAGAGAAAAGGGAAAATAAAGTAGGATTTAGAGCAGGCTGTATATGTGATAGAACTATGTAGTTTCTTTCTTGGGAGAAACTAAATAGATACCACTAGAAGTGGAAGAATAAAATAATGACAAGCTGAACCCAAAAAATAATAATTATTATTATAATAGTTATAATTGTAATAGTCTGAGGTGCCAATAGAAAAATGAAGAGGGAAGGAGGAGGAGGAGAGAGAAAGAGCAGTAGTTACAGTTAGGAGATAGTAGTTTGCACTATTTGAGTAGAAGTTGAGTAAGAGAAAAGGTGCCGAATACAGCATAGACGAGGCGAGATTGAGAAGACGGGGCCGAAATCATTCAGCGGTTTTTAATATCCTCTGGTGATTCCTACTGTTTCTAAGTTTGTCTCTCTTCCACTTTCTTTCAATGAAGGAAAAAGAAAATCATATTTTGACTATGAGACTTCGACTAAATCTTATAGAGTTTTATCTCCAATTCAACGTCTTTTTATATTGATAAGGTTTTTTACCAGATAAATCATACAATGTGTCTAATGTAAACTAGACCAGCAATCTTTTAATCCATATATGCAGATACCATGATCTAAATTATTACTAGCTCATGCAATAATATTGTACTCACGCTGTGCATGTTATGATTCGAACATGTGATCTTCTAGTTGCAATGTTCCAATCCGATTGCAACTGAGTTATATACTGAGAGCCAGTCTCCTCCTTCACTCTTATCTATGTTGGAGTTTTATGGCCCAACCATCTATTCCACCTCTCTATGTCTTATATATAAAAACAAAAAGTTTTCTTTTTTCAAAAATAAGTTAATACACCAGCTTTTACTTATGAGACAAAGAGATAGAATAGAAGGTTGGGCTAGGAAATCATACTCCTGTCTCTACCTAAGTTTTTTTTTTTGTTTGGCAATAGATATTGTGTTATAAATTTCAAGTCAATATCTTCTCATAACTATTCTCTTTTTAACTCATGTCCAAAAGAAAAATGTTATACGAAGAATGTAGATGTTTAAGCTGATGATCATACAAGGATATCCTACAGTCATGCTGATCAGAACAGGAAAGCGAAGATGGCAATTGACTTGCTGCCAAACAAGAAATGATCAATCATGGAGGATAGGTCGTTCTCTCTCTCTCTCTCTCTCTCTCTCTCTCTCTCTCCCTCTCTCTCAGCTCAGCTGATCATCCAAGTGTATAGATTAATGTTATTAGTTAGTGTTAAGTGTATAGATTAGTGAATATTTTACATTACTCGTTATGGTCAGATGTTGACAAGAAAGAAGGAATTAGCCGTTGGAACAGTTGGTGGCTGTTATAGCCGTCGGAACTCTAGCCCATTGTATATATGTGTGTAACTCATGTGAATAAAATTTAAGCTTGACCTTCAAGCAATCCACAACGTATTCTCTTCATTTACACTCCTATATTCAGTTTATATATGGTATCAGAGCCCTGATCTAATTCAGACTCTGCATTTTTTAAATTCTGTTCTATAAGAACAATGGCAACGAATGAAGAATCCACTTTTGCCATTCAAACTGAACCTTCTTCTATAAGCGAAGGTGGAATTCATACAAATATTATGGAAGACTCATCTTCTACTATCACAAGCTACAAGCTCAATGGAGACAATTTTTTATCATGGTCCAGAAGCATATAAATGTTTGTTACAGGAAAATAGAAGGAAGAGTACCTCTATGGAACTATTGTTGTCCCAGAAGCTACTGATCCTAAATATAGAACCTGAAAATCAGAAAATAATATGATTATGTCATGACTAATACGTTCTATGGTTTCTGAAATCAGTGATGATTTTATTATATATGACACAACAGTTGAAATCTGTGAAGCTGTTAAAGAAATGTACACAAAGAAGGACTATATCTCTGAGTTGTATGATATTAAAGCTCAGATCAGAGATATAAAGCAAGGAAATCTACCTGTAAACAAGTATTTTACCCAGCTCACTAGAGCATGGAAGAAAATAGATGTTTTTGATACTCATGTCTGGTCAAGTCCAGCTGATTCAAAAAATTACCGTGCCATTGTTGAACAAAGAAAGTTATTTACCTTTCTAAATTGACTCAAGCCATAGTTTGATAGTGCTAGAGGTAGAAACATTACCTCTAAACTATTGCCATCAATAAAGGCATCTTTTGGTGAAATCAGACATGAAGAAAGAAGAAAGAAAGTAATGATGAGTAGTACAAATGTGAACTAAAATACTGAGGCATCAACTCTGGTTACTAACACTCAAAAACAAACTGGTAAATCAGTTGCATATGCAGCCAGGTTTGAGAGAAATAAAAGAATATGTTCTCTTTGTAAGAAACCAAGACACTCAGTTGATCAGTGCTATTATATCAAGTGATTTCCTTCTGAGAGGAAACATCCCTCAGAAATAACTAACTCTTGGAGAAATAATAATCAAGGCCATAATAGACCTGGTCACTACTCAAGAAGAGTAGATGATATAGCAACTGAAGGGAAAATACAAAACACAAGTACAGAAGTTGAGATGCCCACAAAAGAACAGGTTGACAAATTACTCAAAATATTGTGTCAACAACAAGCACAGAGTCATCCTATTCAAGCTTCAATGGCTAGCCATGGAACAGAAAGCAACAAATCTTAGATAGCTTATTCTGGTGCATCAGATTATTTGACATCTAATGGTAATCTTCTAACTCAATATCATGCCTTTGTCTTTCCTAAAGTTGTGCATATTGTGAATGGACTACAATAGAAGTATGTGGTCAGGGTAATGCCAAGATTAATGATTAATTGACATTATATTATGTATTATATGTACCTAACCTAAACTATAACCTACTGTATTATTGCTATGACTTTTACTTGATACTCCAAGCTGAGTGTGCATAGCAATGCAACCTTCAGCTTCAACTTCAAGTAGATAGAGGCCCCCTAAGTAATTAGTATTGCCAATCATCCTCTTCATAGATTTCTCTTGAAACATACATTTAGAGGATGAGAATAATGCATTACACTTACTGTCCTAAAGCTGAAGGTTGCATCGCTATGCACACTCAGCTTGGAGTATCAAGTAAAAGTCATAGCAATAATACAGACGTAATCTTGTTATGACATAATAAGCAAGGTCACCTAATTTTGTGTATCTCAAACATGTAATGCCTCATCTGTTTGAGAAGGTTAATATGAAAGAATTAGTTTGTGAGCATTGCAAATTGGCTAAATTAACTAAGACTGCCTATCCGGCTAAAACTTATCAGGCATCAGAACCTTTTAATTTGGTACATTTAGATATCTGGGGACGTTCTAAGATAACCAATATAAATGGTACAAGATGGTTTGTAATATTTGTTGATGACCACACCAGAATTACGTGGACTTATCTAATGAAACATAATCAGAAGTAGGAGATATCTTCAAGTCATTTTGCAATTTAGTTCACTCAGTTTAGCTGTAGAATTAAAAACCTTACATCTAATAATGGAGCTGAGTATTTTGAGAAATCAATAAAGAAGTATATGGATGAACAAATGATTTATTATCAAACATCATGCACCTACACACCATAACAAAACGAAATTGCAGAAAGGTAAAAAAGACATATGTTAGAAGTGGCTAGAACTATGATGTTTGCTATGAAAGTAGCAAAATTCTATTAGAGAGAAACTGTTCTGACAGCCACTTACCTTATAAATAGAATTCCATCTAGGATACTGAATTATGTGACTCCTAGAGAAACATTATTAAGAAGATATCCATATGCTAAAATGTTATCTGAACTCCCATTAAAGACCTTTGGGTGTACAATGTTTGTTTGTATATAGCCATATGAGAACTAAACTAGAACCTAAGGCTACTAAATGTATTTTTCTAGGACATTCAGGATCTTAAAAGGGATATAAGTGCTATTGTCCAAACAATAGAATAATGTATGTAACTATGGATGTTGTATTAAGGAAGAAAATGCATATTATGATAAACCATACCAAAGCACTAATGACATGAGTGCATCTGAGTGGACTATATTGGATATAAAAAAGAAAATAGATCCACAAACTAGGCTTGAAAACAATCAAATACATAAAATAGAATCCTCTAATGAGAATCCTGAAACAAGAACTACTGAAAATGAAGGACCACTAGACCACTTATAACCCAAGTATATAATAGAAGAAGAACACAGTTGCCAACTAGAATTGTTGAAGCTCTTGATATACCTGAAGAAACAAATAATAGACTTGAGCTGCCTATCGCTATTAGAAAAGGAACCAGAGAATGCACTAAATATCCTTTGCATGATTTTTAGGTATTAGGACATTGACACATCCTATCCAGAACCATTTGTATTATAATCACTTAGGAAAATAAATGAATGTCTCCTACATGCCTAAAACTATACAGGATGCCTTAAGTGTTCCTTCCTGGAAGATTAAAGTTCAGGAAGAAATGAAAGCTCTTATACAAAATAATACTTGGGAAATAGTCCCAACCATTAAAGATGTAAAGCCTGTATGTTGTAGATGGATCTTTATTATAAAATACAACTCGGATGGAAGCATCAATAAGCATAAATCTAGACTTGAATTTAAATGATTTACACAAGCTTATGGGATATACTACTTAGAAACGTTTGCTCCTGTTGCTAAAATGAATACTGATAGAATCTTGTTTTCTGTAGCTGTCAATTTAGATTGGGAATTGTATCAGTTAAATGTGAAGAACGCTTTCCTTAATGGTGATCAACAAGAAACAATATATATGTATCTACCTCCAGGATTTGAATCCCAAAACTAAATGTGTAAACTGAATAAGTCATTATACGTGTTAAATTAATCGCTGAAAGCATAGTTTTAGAAATTTAACACTACCCTAATGCAGTATCATTTTACTCAATGCCATAGTGATCATACTCTATTTGTCAGGAAATCCAGTGTAGATTTAATAATTGTCCTCATAGTTTATGTTAATGGAATTATCATTACAGGTAATGACGTTGAAGGCATTGTTTCAGTTAAATCTCAACTAGCTACTAAGTTTGAAATGAAATATTTAGGAAAGTTGAGATACTTCCTTGGAATGGAAGTTGCCAGGAATAAAAATGAACTATGCATAAGTCAGAGAAAATATGTCTTAGATTTGTTACAAGAAACATGCTTGCTTGACTATAAACCAGCAGCTACTCCTATTGAACCTAGATACAAGCCCATGGATCAATGAGACATGACACTAATAGATAAAGGAAGATATCAAAGATTAGTTGGTAGAATCATTTATCTCTCATAAACTAGACCTGATATATATTTTGCTGTTGGAAAGGTAAGTCAGCATATACACTCACCTACTAATGAAAATATGCAATGAATTCTAAGAATTTGCAGGTACTTGAAGGCTTCATCAGGACAAGGCTTGCATTTTAAAAGAACCAGTAACACAGGCAGTACCATATACACAGATGCAGACTGGGGAAGCTTAAAAGACGATCTTAGATCAACAACAGGGTAACTATCGTACCTATGGGGCAATCTTGTAAGCTGGAGAAGTAAGAAACAATCAATTGTTTCTAAGAGTAGCTCAGAGTCAGAACTGAGAGCCCTAGCACTTGGTGTACGTGAAGGGATTTGGCTTAAACGAGTCCTTAATGATATGAACTTACACTATAAATTGCCTATCAATATCTACTCTGACAACAACTCAGCTATATGCATTGGTGAGGATCCAATTAATCATTACAGATCTAATCATGTAGAGATCGATAAACATTTCATATAATGAGAAGATTGAAGAATGGACACTTATTCTCAAGCACATTTCTAATAAAGATCAGATAGCTGATTTTCTGACCAAGTCTGTTGCAGTAAAGGTGTTTAGATCCTTATTATTCAAGCTAGGACTGGTTAATATCTATGACCCTCACCCTGAGAGAGGGTGTAGAAGTTCAAGCTGATGATCATACAAGGATAATCCTACAGCCATAGTGATTAGAACAGGAAAGCAAAACTGGCAATTAACTTGCTGCCAAAACAATAAATGATCGATCATGGAGGATAGCTCGCACTCTCTCTCCCTCAGCTCAGATGATCATCTGAGTGTATAGATTAATGTTGTTAATAAGTGTTAAGTGTATAGATTAGTGAATATCTTACATTCCTTGTCATAGTTAGATGTTGACAAGAAAAAAGAAAGTAGCCGTTGGAGCAGTTGGTGGCTGTTATGGCCGTTAGAACTCCATATGATTGTATATATTTGTGTAACTCATGTGAATAAAATTTAAGCTTGATCTTCAAACATTTCACAACGTATCTCTTCATTTACACTCGTATATTCAATTTCTATAAAGAACATATACTTAGGTGAGTATTATATATAACACATGTAAACATAGACTTAGGTGAGTATTATATAGAACACATGTATTACATGTGTTTAAATGTTGTTTTAGTTTAGAAGAGACATTTAGTAAAAAAAAATATCTTCTAAGAGATGATTTCCTTTACAGATATGGGATTTGTTGTGTACTTTTCGCTGCATCAACCCGTATTTAATTATAAAACTACACCGTTTGTTAAAAATATATATTATACATCTATAATGCGTTGTGAAAGAAACACATAGTGAACTTGTAACGTGTGTCACGCACTACAAATATAATTTTTCATTATTATTTAACAAACAGGATAATTGGACAGCATTTTTCCATGCAACAGTTCCCATCTGGGTAAATTTAGGTATTACTAGGAAAAGTATAACTGGTTATAATTTAGAAATGATTCTAAGAATAATACTCCAACTTGTTTGGTTTTCTTTGCATTTGATAAGTAATTAAGGTTATTTAATTTTGCAATCACAGGTTAGTAGAGAATAACATTCGAAGGAGATTATAAGTGGTGAAAGGTAGGCTTTTCTTCAGTACTTTTTTTTTTGATGTTCTGACTATTTTATCTACAAGAAAACACCTATAAGAAGAAGAAAAAGACGCAGAAAATAGCTTAAAGATACGTAAAACCGCCAAAAGGTACGAATTCGAATATCTAGATGAGAGTTCTTATTCAAGAAAAACCTGTCTTAAGAGAAACAATAGATACCACATACACATATTTTTATCTATTGTTTACACGATTTAATTCTATAGGTTGAAAACGTCCAGGCTTGGAAGCTCCGATATTAAGTTATTACTTTGATCTGGTCAGGAATAAGTACTAGAGGAAAACGGTTAAGAGTTATGTTTGCACGTAAGAACACTTTGTGAAGAATTGTTTTCATTGATTTTCTTGATTGAGAAAGTTACAACTTATAGCCCTTGCAGCTATCATAAAAAAGGAAACAATATCAAACAATTATGTTGATTACAATTTTGCACTTAATGCTAATTGCTGATTTCCTTCCTCCCTTGATTTCCTCCTTGATTTTAGGCAACGTTTTTCTCACACTCTCCCTCAAGTTGTGTTGTCGGATCTCCGATACTCAGCTTGCGTAGTACTTCACGAAACACTACATTTGACACTGCCTTAGTGAGTATGTCCACCAATTGGTCTCCAGATCGAGTATAAGGTAGGCAAATGATTTCTTCTTCCAGCTTCTCCTTAATGAAGTGTCGGTCTACCTCGACATGCTTAGTCCTGTCATGCTGGACCAGATTTTCTGCGATACTGATTGCCGCCTTATTGTCGCACATAAGTCTGCACGTATTCTTAGGTGGAAACCCCATTTCTGTTAGAAGTTTTTGTAACCATAGTACTTCAGCTACTCCTTTGGCAATGCCCCTGAACTCGGCCTCGGCGCTTGACAATGAGACTACTTTTTGCTTCTTGCTCTTCCATATGACCAAATTTCCTCCAACTAGGGCAAAGTATCCTGAAGTTGATCGACGATCATTAGGATTTCTGGTCCAGTCAGCATCTGTATAGACGTGTATCTCCAAATGTCCATTCTTTCGAAACAACACTCCACTACCTGCCGATCCCTTCAAGTACCGAACAATCCGTAGTGCTGCTTCCCAATGCTCCTCTTGAGGCTTATGCATAAACTGACTTACGATCCCAACAGCATACGCAATGTCTGGCCTGGTATGTGATAGGTAAATGAGCTTTCCTACAAGCCTCTGATACTGTCCTCTGTCTACCATCTTCGATCCTTCTGTTATTCGCAACCCATGATTTACCATCATTGGTGTCTCCGCAGGTTTACAGTCTACTAAGCCAGTCTCTGCTAATAGGTCCAGGATATATTTCCTTTGGGAGATAAAAATGCCAGTTTCTGATCTTAATACCTCGATACCCAGAAAGTACTTGAGTCTCCCCAGATCTTTCATCTCGAATTCTCTAAAGAGCCGCTGCTTGAGCTCAAGTATCTCTTCCTGATCACTACCAGTGATGATCAGATCATCCACATAGATAATCAAGCAGGTCACCAAATCTCCTCGTCGTTTTAAGAACAGAGTGTGATCAGAATTACTTTGGCGGTAACCATACCTCTTCATTGCTACCGAGAATCTTCCGAACCATGCTCGCGGAGACTGTTTCAGGCCATATAGTGCTTTTCGAAGCCTGCATCCTTCGCCTGGACCAAAGCCATCAGAGAACCCCGGGGGAGCCTCCATGTAAACCTCTTCCTTTAGATCACCGTGTAGGAAGGCATTTTTAACATCAAACTGAAGTAAAGGCCAGTCAAAGTTGGCTGCTACAGAGAATAACGCTTTTATTGTATCAATTTTAGCTACTGGAGAGAAGGTTTCGGAGTAATCAATACCGTAAGTCTGCGTATACCCTTTAGCCACCAATCGAGCCTTGTATCTTTCAACAGTGCCATCTGCTCGGTATTTGATTGTGTACACCCATTTACATCCGACTGGTTTCTTTCCTAGGGGTAGCTTACATTTTTCCCATGTCGCATTTTTCCCTAGCGCCTTCATTTCTTCTTCCATAGCCCGCCTCCATTCAGGACACTTTAGTGCTTCTTCTACTGCTGTTGGTATCTTTAACTGATACAGTGACGTCTGGAATGATACCGCAACTTTGGATAGTTTTCTTTTTGCTACATCAGCCACTGGGTATTTTGTCTTCTTGGGAATATACTCAGGTTCATACCGTACTGGTGGCACTCCTCTGTTCCTGCGAGGGGGGAGTTGGTATTTTTCCACTGCACTTTCGTCGTTAGGCATATCAATAGTAGTACATGGATTTAGAGAGGTAGGTAAAGATGGGGAGGATTGACTTACCTCAGGATTTTCATCCGAGAGAGAGACCCCTAGTGCGTGTTCGGACAAGTCAGGCGTTACTATGTTTTCAGAGGTATCTCCACTGGAGGTTGTGTTCGAAGGATCCAAGAGGTCAATGGGTCTAGCCGAACTGTTTATCAGCCAGTCGAAGGAGTTGGAATTAGTGCAACTTTTCTCCCCCTGACTCAGAGACTAGGTGAAGTAATATTCAGTTTCAAGAAAATGACAATCCATGGTGGTGTAGAGATGATTGTGGACTGGATCATAGCACCGATAACCTTTTTGATTTACCCCGTATCCCACAAAAACACATTTAAGAGTACACGCGTCAAGTTTTGAACGTTGTGCCTTCGGAACATGCACATATACAGTACAACCAAACACTCTAGGGATGAGGCTAAGGTCGGTGGGACAGTTGTATGATGGGCGAGTACTTGAAGTGGTGTTTGGAGGTTGAGGATTTTTGTGGGGAGTCGATTGATTAGATAGGTTGCAGTAGCTACAGCTTCAGGCCAAAAATATTTGGGAACGTTGGATTCGATCATGAGGGCGCGGGTGATTTCTAGTAGAATTCTGTTTTTTCGTTCAGCCACCCCGTTTTATTGTGGGGTGTCGGGACAGATGGTTTTGTGAATGAGGCCCTTGTTAAGAAAAAATTGTTGCATGGAGTGGTTGACATATTCCCGCCCATTGTCTGTTCGTAGGATCTGGATAGAGGTTTGGTACTGAGTCTGTACATGTGCATAAAACGAGACAAAACGTTCAAAAAATCAGATTTTCGTTTAAGAAGGAATACCCATGTCATGCGTGTACAATCATCAACAAAAACAAGAATATAAGAGACACCAGTCCGACTAGGTTCCGGAGATGGTCCCCAGAGATCTGAATGTACTAATGCAAATGGTTTATCACGTCGGGTATTATTTTCTTGAAAAGAATGTCTGTGGCTTTTTGCCAGAATACATGTATCACAAGACAACTGAGACTTATTGTGGAACAACTTAGGAAATAACAATTTTAAGTAGCTAGTAGAAGGGTGACCCAACCGACGATGCCATAACCAAGCTTTTCTATCAACCGAACTAAGAGAGACCATGGCGGTACCTGTGTGATCTACCTCATCAACATAGTATAGCCCGCTTTGTTCAGAGTCACGCCCAATGATCCTCCTCGTCTGAATATCCTGCAGGAGACAGAAAGTGGGGTGTATAAGAACAATGCAATTAAGCTCTTTGGCAACATGGCTAATAGAAAGTAATTTATGAGACAACGTCGGATCATATAAGCAATACGAAGTTGAATAGTTGGGGATAAGCAAATAGTGCCCATCCCTTTTACCGGTGATAACCCTCCGTTAGCAGTTTGGATAAAGTGTTTGGTTGGTGTAGTAATGGCTGTAAAATCGGAAAGGTCGTAGGACATTGTGTCAGTGGCGCCACAGTCAAACACCCACCGAGAGGTCTTTGGAGGGTTAGTTTTGTGGGTAAAATAAGTCCAAGGGTGTTTAAGGTGCTGATGGGTTCTTGGAGGGCCAGTGTGTAATTTAGGAAAAGTTTGAGGACAAGGTAAATGTGGTTGAGAAAGCTGGGGGCGAATCTGGTGATTGGCGAAAGTGCAGGGGGCTAAGGACAATTCAGGAAGGGTAAACTGATCATTTGGCCATTTAAAAGGGTTTTTAGGGTTGGAGAGGGGATTAGGGCTGTCATTCGTTGCCCCCCTCTCTTTTACCTGGCGTCTGGTTTCTCTCTGCTCCAACACCGCTTGGTCCTGCCTCCGTTTCCCTTCCTGTGAATCCGGCGAAGCCTCCGGAGTTTTCATCATCTTCGTTGCTTGAGGTAGCGATGGCAGTCCTTAAATTGCCCGCTGCCCCACTGGTAGCGCCTCCTCTCCGTCCCCGTTTCCTGGTATCCGACCACCATTTCGGGTAGCCGATGATTTTGAAGCACCCGGATGCGGTGTGTCTTGTCCCTCCGCAATGGGTGCATTTCAGGTTAGATTTATCTTCATCTCTGCGGGAGGATGAGTTCACCCCTGTTGGTGATTCTGACCGCCAGTTGAGTCCTTTTTTGCCTGGTAATTTCGATTTGGAGACCAAGCCACTACCTAGGCCTCCTCCGCATGAGGGGAGTTCCCCTGTGATGGCCCTCCATCTGCCCGCATGATGCCCCTTCGCGTTGCTTCCCTCCTTATTTCACCGTATGCTTCTTCAACTGTTGGCAAGGGATCCCGTTTTAGGAGATCCCTTTTTTCCTGGTCGTATTCTTCGCTGACAGCCTAAAGGAGCTGATACAACCTTGTAGTTTGCTGTATTTGGTTGAACCTGGTCATGTCCTCTGGGCACCGCATAGGGTTTGGACTTCGTCGATCGATTTCTTTCCAAATGGCCTGCAATTGCCCATAAACTTTCTCAATAGGCAGATTCCCTTGCTTCAAACCGTTAGCTTTGACAGTTAAGTCAAAGATTTGAAGGGAATGGTCCTTCCCGCTGCTGTATGTTGCCTCAATGCCCTTCCACAGCTCTCTTGCCGTCGGGTAGTCAATGTATTGATTCACAATTTCTCCGTCAATATTTTCTAGAATCTACGTAAGTACTGTGGAGTCATTTTGACGCCACTTGGAATACTGCGGATCATCTTTGGGTGGAGGATTGGAGGTGATATGATTGAGCCGTCATCTCCCGTCTAATGCCAAACTCATTTTTCTTGCCCATGGGGCATAGTTCTGATCGTTTAATTTGTCCGTTAGGACAATCGGTTGGTTGGATTGATTTTCTGTGGGGTTTTTGTTTGGTGCTAAGTTTTGGAGCATCTCCATCACTTGAGCAAGGCTGAAGGTTTGAGAAGGGTTATCTGGTGCTCCCTCCGTGTGGGAAACACTGGAGGTGGAGGAACCGTCGTTCATGGTTGGGTTTTTCTAGATTACTGGTAGATGACGAATCTGCCAATCATTCTATCCCAGGGACGGAATGATGGCTCTGATACCATGTTTGCACGTAAGAACACTTTGTGAAGAATTGTTTTCATTGATTTTCTTGATTGAGAAAGTTACAACTTATAGCCCTTACAGCTATCATAAAAAAGGAAACAATATCAAACATTTATGTTGCTTACAATTTTGCACTTAATGCTAATTGCTGATTTCCTTCCTCCCTTGATTTCCTCCTTGATTTTAGGCAACGTTTTTCTCACAAGTTACATCAATTTAGTATTATCAATCATATATAATATGTTGATAAATCTTTAGTTACTAATAAATCCAATACTTTTATTGTTTGAAAAGGCAGTGTAATTCTTTGTTGCTCACTGATAGAAACTTCAGTTCGATAATTCAAGTATTTGTGCTAATGTGGAGTAATTGCTCGACATGTTAAGTAATTGCACACCATTAGCTCTTTTTCTCCATACCTACAAGAAACAACATGGCATCAAGGCCCGGGTGTACCCTAGAGGCTCTCCGATGCCTAAGTTTATCATATAGATGTATTAAGAAAAAAAAAGAGTGATAAGCGAAACCGTTTACGTGTTGTGGACGACCCATATTTACAGCTTATAGTATGCCTCATGCAATGACTTTTATACCCTCAGTGTTTGAACTTTACATGGTGAACAACCTAATTTAATGGATCAAGAATATCTGCCTTTGATTGGTCCGCTTTCCACATAAAATAAAATGTTATAGGCATAGAGACGCGTGTATGTCAAAGGAGATGAGATCTCCTCATCCTCATACCGTCACTCCCTTTCTCACCGTCCGCCACGTGGCAGCAAAGTAGGGTGGTGAGGCTAGATGACTGTCACCCGCATCTGACCTTGACCGGACGTCTATACTCTCCCACAGAATGACCTATGGCGGAAGCTCACAAGAAATTGATGGATTCTTTTTGTAATTTTCTGTTCCTTTGTCTTTTTTTTTTTTCATCAAACCTAATTATACTTACTCTTACTTTCTTTGTTACAGCCAAGACTTATGGAAGATATCTTTAACACGTTGTACGGTCCTCAAGAGGAAGAAAGAAAAACCAAGAAGAAAATAAATAAAACAACGGCTGACGAAGGCACCTCTGCTTCCTCCCAGCAGAAAAAGAAACGCAAGGCTAAAGAGGATCATCTTCTGGAGACAACCACTCAAAAATATAGATCAACCCTTGGCCGCAGAAATGGATGTCCAAAGTGTGGATCAAAATTTGGGGGTTCCGATATAGACATGGCCTCAGGCTTTGGAAGAAAATGAGAAGCATGTCATTCAAAGGGGATAAAAACTGAGCCCACTGCTATGCTAACCCATTCTCCCCCGGAACCGACTGTGCAACCTGTTGGATATCCCTCTTAGTTGGAGAGTCTGAATGACCTAAGGAAACTTAAGTCAATGGCTCATGAAATTATTGGGAGATTCTATGACATGTTGGTGTCTTAGAATGATGAGAAGTCTCATCGGTATCTTAAGCATATTGAAGGCTTAGAGAAATAGAAGATTCTAGGATGACCTTGCGCATTAGAAAAGGCATAAGAAGCATAAATAGGTGTGTTGAGACACACACAACAAAAAGGAGCAAAAAAAAAGGGCAAAAAAGGAGAAAAATAGAAAGAGACACAAGAAAAAGTGCAAGAGAGAAAAAGGAGAAAAGATAAACTCTTAGGTAATAGACAATTATGCCATTTCATGAAAATTGCATTCTTCGAGTCATCCACCGTTGGATCGTCATCAAATTTTGACAGATTATTTCCAACACACAAAGGTACATTTTGAATGGTGGATATGTGTTTTGGAGACCTCTAGGTCAGTTCGATAAGCACATTCGAGACAGTTTTCCTTGCGTGATAATTTCAACTTTGTGTTTTGTTCCTATCTTGTATCTTGTTGTGTTTCAAGATTGGTTGTTTAATCTTGATGATGGTGTATTATTCTAGTTGTGCCTAGAGAGAACTTGTTGTACCAATTATTGATTATAGTGGAGATCGTTTAAGTGACCTACGGGTCCTGTGGTTTCTTAGTCCTATTTTGGGAGGTTTTTGCACGTTAACAATTGTTTGTTTTTTGTTTTCGTTTGATTATTTCTCCATAGTTGTTGTATCTTAGAAAAGATTATTAATTATTCTGTTGTGCAATCCTGGTTTCTTCCAAACACAACCAGGTTAACCACTTGTTGGGACATCAAAATCAGTCAGAGAAAATTGTCCAAGGCGATGATCAGACCAACAAAATGTCCAAGTCATTATGCCGAGGTCAGTGTCTCAAGGAGCCATAGTAACTGTTGCGGAAGGAGTAGCAGCTGCAGTTGAAGGTGAAAATCTTGAGAACGCCTGTTGAGAAGAGTTTAAGGTGCATAGGTCCGGTGCTGACAATCCTCCTCAAGATCAGCAACTACCTACCCAAGAACCGGTAAGTCCGGGATCCGTCGAAGTGGGCATGTTCATCCCTAGTAGAAGTTTACCATAGCACAGGGACAGCACAAGCAGCCCATTGACACCGAAGGAACAACCGACGGACTGACCTGTAGCTTGGAGAAAGGTCAAACATTCTTGACTTCCGTAAGATTCGAACCTCTCCCTCTACTTAGAACCACTGCTATATGTCCTGGGGACCTGATCTTCATTTATCTTTGCCATAATTCAAGATCCGGAAGCTGCCTTTGCTCCCCTTTTTCCCTTCCGGAATAAAGACACTACTATTTCTAGAAAAAACGCTGTGAAGTGAGTTGCCAGTGCCATCACTCCCAAAGGATAAGAAAGCCTTGAAAAAGTCTAAACCAGTTGCCGTTCGAAGCGGCTTGCAAAGTTCATGCATTCATGAGTAATTTTTCCCCCTCTCTCTTTTGTTTTTCTTTACTTTACTTGAACCAATACAGGCTAACCCTTTCTTGTTTTATAGTTTCATGGGCCATTGGTGTTTTATGAAGAAGAACTTGATGAAGGTGAGGAACCCCATGACAAATATGTAGAGCTTCAGCAGCTCAGAAAAGCTTCTCAAGCATTTGACGCTACTTAGAAAGAAAACAAAGAACTGAAGGCACGATTGGATGCTCAAGGGAAGGTAACCATCTTGTCAGCCCCAAACCATGCATTGCTGGGGTTTTTTTTTTTATTTTAAAAAACACAACTTCCAACTAGGATATGGAGAGGCGGAAAATGTAGAAGGTTGCAGCTGAAGGGAAGGCAGCGAAGCTAAGTGCGGAAAAACACTAGCTTCAAGAGGAGAAATCAAACTCACAGAAGAGAACAAAACTATTCAAGCTGCTAAGCAAACTTGGGAGTCGAAAAAAACGATTGGGAAACTAAAACATCTGTATGGGAGTTTTCCCGTGAGGCTCTCGAGACTCGTTGTACAGAAACAGGTTCCAAAAGAACTGTTGACGAAAGAGGCCCAAAAAACTTGAGGAATGAACTCACGGACATGAGAAGACACAGAAGAAGCAGGAGTCGGCAAAGGCTAATTTAATCAAAAGCATGGAATTTTAGAAAGTCACAGCCGAAAAGAAAAAAAAAGACAACACTTTTTATCTCGAGATGGAAATAATTTAACATTCATTCAAGTCAATAAAACATTTACAGGGTTGTTCTCCTTTTATAGGAGTTGTTTTTCTGCCTACCGGTATTATTTTTTCACTTGCACAGTGGTTACTGTTTATCTAAAGTGTTTCCTGAAGTTTACAATGGTAACGGCTAGTGACCAGTTCTGCTTGACCACATGCACAATATAGTTCCTAAGGTATTTATATGATTGTGTATTGCAGCTCTGCTTCTGTTCTGCTGCTTGACTGATTTCCAGTTCTATTTTTTCTTTACCTCAGCTATTCCTTCTCTGCCTTGATCACCTCAGCCCGGCAGTAGTCCTTTGTTACCTCAGCTCAGTTCAGCTTCATATTTGCTCAGCTCTGCCACTCTTTTCTTCACCTCAGATCGGCAGGCTGACTTTAGTCACTTCTTTCCCCCAGCTCAGCAACTATTCTGTTCAAGTCGGTGCACCTCGGCTGAGCTCATTTGTACACTCTTCCTCAAGTTTAGTAGTATATATTTACACAACTAAGCTTGGACACTAAGTATTGAAAAAACTTTGTTGATACTGGATTGGTTAAGGTGTCTGCTATTTGATCCTTTATGGAGATGTATTCCACGCTGACCTCTTTTCCTGCAATTTTTTCACAGATGAATTGTTTGTCTATTTCTTTATGTTTTATTTATCATGTTGAACTAGAATTTCTGTCATACTTATGGCAGAAGTCTTGCCTCGATATGAAGGTCTTCAAGAACTCTTCTGATCCAAACGCCTTCATAGATTCATAGTGCAAGTGTCATCATCTATGCTTCTGCATTGCTTCTTGACACCACTGGTTACTTCTTGCTCTACCACGTAAGTAGGTTGCCCCCATAGAAAGGTTCCATAGCCAGTTGTTGATCTTAGGTCAGTTTTGGATCCAGCACACTCTAGGTTTGTAAATACCTTGACACTTTGGTCTAAGCTCTTCTTGAAATACAATCCATGTACTGGTGCATTTCTTGAGGTACCTGTGGATTCTTAATGCAGCTTGGAGGTGTTCGTTAGTAGTACTATATATAAACTTTGATACAAAATTTATTGCGTAAAAAATGTCAAGCCTAGTGTGAGATAGGTAGATTAACTTTCCAACTAGCTTTTGATAACTTAGTTTATTTGTTGGGTATTGTCCCACTGATCTCTTGGTTTATGTGCAGGTTCAACAGGGGTGCTTGCCGGTCTGCATCCGAGCAGACCAGTTTCTTTGAGAATGCCAAGTATATATTTTCTCTGGGATATATATAGTCTATTTTTGTTCCTAGCGATCTCCATTCCTAAGAAATATCTTAACTTACATAGATCCTTCATCTCGAATTGTTGTGATAGCTTTGCCTTAATACTTCCTATGCCATGTTTATCACTCCCTGTTATTATGATATCATCTACATACACTATCAGGACGGTTAGCTCCTTGTGAGGTGAAATTCTGGTGAATAGTGTACAGTTGCTATGACCTTGGTTAAATTTTAGGTCAGTCACAGTTTTAGTGAAAGTTTTAAACCATGCTCGAGGTGATTGTCTTAGTCCGTATAGTGATTTTCTTAGCGTACATACCTTATTTTTGTTTGTTTCACTATTAAATCATGGTGGTATACACACATAAACTTTCTCGGCCAAGTCTCCGTTTAGGAATGCGTTTTACATCCAGTTGGTGCAGCTCTAGTCAAAGTTGACTGTTATAAAGAAAATGACTCTTTTGATATTTAGTTTAGCAACGGTGAGAATGTTCCTAAGTAATCTATTCCGTACGTTTGTGTGAATCCCTTGGCCATTAATCTTGTTTTATATTTATTCATAGTTCCATCATTATTGTACTTAACTGTAAATATCCATCTACATCCTACTGGTTTTATTATTGCCGAGATAGAAGTTAACTCTCAAGTTTGATTTTTTTCTAAGGCATCCATCTCTTCGTGCACGGTCTTTCTCAATTCAGGTCGGCTAAGTGCTTCTTCTATATTGTTAGGTATGATCTTATTATCGAGTGACATACGAATGTTTTAAAGTTAGGATTCGACCTATTATATGATATGTATTCTTCAATAGGGTATTTGGTGCATATGGGATTCTTTGTGCATTCCCTTGTTCCTTTCCTTAGTGCTAGTGGTATGTCATCTATGTGAGTTTCAGATTCATATTCAGTAATTTCTTCTAGTGTCATCGTCTGTAGTTAGTTGTATCGGTTCTAATATATCAAGTCGAATATCTCTTTCTAGGATATCCTAATCATTGGGATTTACGTGAAAATCAGTTCCAGGTTGGGAATTGGTCGTGCTGACATGAGGTGTTAAGTTGCCAAGCTGCAATCACTATGCTTGCAGAGCTTCTAGGATTGAGCTAGGCTGAGTTTCATCTACACTGTCAATTGTTTTCCAATACTCGTTGAGACTTAAATCTCTTCCTTCAGTTAAAGGGTCTGTAAAATGCATTTGTTCATCGAAGGTAACATTGAGTGTCACAGACATTCTTTTTTTACTGGGCAGTAACACTTATATCCTTTTTGTAAGCCTGAGTATTCTAAAAAAATGCACTTAACTGACTTAGGATCCAGTTTTCTCCCAAGGTTAGACTGAACATGTACACATGCAATGCATCCGAACAGTTTGAGTGGCAGCTCTGTGAGTAGTGCCTAAGATGTATTTCTCTAAGGGTTTTAAAGGAAAGAGTTCTGGATGGCATCCTGTTTATTATTTAAGTGGCAGTAAGCAGGGTTCACCCCAATATTAATTGGATACATTCATTTTAAACATTCAAGTAGGTGTCTGTTTTTTCTCTCGGCTTCACCATTTTGTTAGGGGGTATAGGCAAATGAAGTTTGATGGTATATGCCATTTTCTAGCATGAAGTTTTGAATAGTCTTATCTAAGTATTCAACCCCGTTATTTGACCTCAATGTTTTAATGGTGCAGCCGAACTGATTTTTAACAAGTGAGACGTATCTTATAATAATTTTTCCCTCATCACTTTTATTTTTTAATTGGTAAACTCATGTAATCTAGTGTGATCATCTACAAATGTTATGAACCATTGTGCACCTTGATATTAGTTACTCTATATGGATCCTATATGTGATAATGAACAAGGTTAAATGATGCTGATGAATTGGTTAGTTTTACAGGGTAATTTTGTTTAGTGTATTTAGCTAAGTGGCAAGTTTCACAAATAAGGTCTTCAAGAATAGTTGAGCTAAATAATTTTGGCATTAAACGTTTAAGATATACAAAATTGGGATGACTCAGTCTGTTATGCCATAATAAAATATCCCATATGCATGAACTTTTAGGGTACAAAAATACCTGCGGTATTCTGACCTCTTAGCAGCTCGGATTTACTAATTAAGGCTCGGTTTTCTGACTCCAGAAGGAACATACCCACTATATTCTTAGCAATGTCAATCATATCCTTCATTTTGTTTTCCTGAAAACAACATTCTGTAGAAGAGAAAAAGGCTATGCAATTATTATCCCTATTGAGTTTGCCAACTGATAAAAGATTGAAGCTTAAACTAGAGATATACATGACATCTTTTAGAAGGATCTAATTATTAATCATTGTTGAGCCTATTCCAACAACTTCTAAGGAAGTTCCATTAGCAATCTTAACCTTCTTCGGTATTGAAAACAGAGAATAAGAGTTCAGAAGGTTACCATTACTTGTCATGTGGTCAGTTACTCCGGAGTCAATGATCCAAGAACTACTGGAGGTCGGCGGGACGTAGCCCGCCATTGTAGCTTGGTATGATTCAGCTCGTATACTCTGTCTGTGCAGCAAATTGATCAGATTAGCAATCTGATTCTTTGTAGGGACCTCAGCTTCAGCCACCTGAGCTGAGCTAAGCTATGGTGGGTTGTGTTTTGCCAAGCTATGCCAATGACCTTGTTTGGAACACTTTATCCCGCAGCGAATGGTTTTGGTTGAGGACTTCAGGGTGCATTACGGGACTTCAGAGGTGGTTTCCCTTCTCGGACCAGCTTTGCTTGAAACTTCCAACAGACATCAACTGTATGACCTTCCTTCTTACAATATTTGCACACTTTACTTCCAGTTGAAGTAAAGTGTTGTTTAACAGCCAGCCCAGATGTTTCCGCTAGTTGTTCAGTGTGCAGAACTAAGGTCTCCTTACTTAGAGTACCTCCCATCATGACCTTTTTTCGGCTTTCTTCATGTTTGATTTCTACAAAGGCAGCCTTCAAGGTCGCCAGTGGTTTTGTACTCAGAATCCGACTTCAGGCACTGTCGAATTCTGGGTTTAGTCCGGTCAGAAAGCCAAAAACTCGATTCCTTTCTGTTATCTCTTTGTACAATCCAGCATCAGTAATACAAGACCATTGATGTGTTTCAAAGGAATCAATCTGCTGCCACGCCTTTGTCAGTAGTGTATAGTATTTGTGCATAGCCAAATTGCCTTGTTTAAGCTCATGAAGATGAGCTTCAATTTCATAGAGTTCTGAGATGTTGTCCTGCTTGAAATACATCTCCTCGACCGCAGCCCAAACTTCTGCAGTGTTGTACATAATGAAATTATCAGAAATGTCATGTGGCATGGAGCGTATCAACCATGACATAATCATGTTGTTTTCTGAATTCCACAACAGGAATTGTTCCATATAGATATTTCTCCTTGCCTTTGCCTGTTATGAACATCTATATCCCCCAAGACTATGAGAGGTGGTTATCTCTATTGAGCTTGTGGCTGGTGATGACAATGTAGGAATCATCAGTGATTTGAGGACCACGTACGACTCCTGATGCCTGATCAGAAGTGAGGTGGCCTCCGTATATTCAGCTGAGCTGAAGGAAGTAGACATTTTGAAGAAATTTTAAGATTTGCAGTGAAAAATAGTATGTAGGCAGTAATAGAGAATCAGAATAGCTCTGATACCATGTCGAGGTTGAAAGAATTTAATATTCATTCAAGTTAAGAAAACATTTACATGGTTGTTCCCCTTTTATAGGGGTTGTTTTTCTACCTAACGGTATTATTTTTCCACTTGTACAATGGTTACTGTTTAGCTAGAGTGTTTCCTAACGTTTACAATGGTAACGGCTAGTTACCAGTTCTGCTCGGCCATATGTACAATATAGTTCCTGAGGTAGTTACATGACTAAGTATTGCATCATTGCTTCTGTTCTGCTGCTTGACTGATGCTTTGCCTCGTCACCTCGGCTCAGCATCATTATTCCAGTTCTGCTTTCTTTACCTCAGCTATGCTTTATCTGCCTTGATCACCTCAGCCCGGCAGTAGTCCTTTGTTACCTTAGCTTAGTTCAGCTTCATGGTTGCTCAGCTCTGCCACTCCTATCTTCACCTCAGCACGGCAGACTGACTTTAGTCGCTTCTTTGTCCCATCTCATCAACTATTCTACGGAGGTCAGTACACTTCGGCTGAACTCGGTTCACTTCGGCTGAGCTCATTTCTACCGCTAAAAAGTGGAAGGCCAAGTGGAAAGAGCATCATGCCAGCCTTTATGACTTCTCCAGGGAATATCAAAAAATTTCAAACAAAAGGAAGTACACATAGGAAAGTGTTGAACAGGACAAAGCAGAGATTGTTACTTTGAAAAAGCAGAAAAAAGGCCATCACCAAAGAGTTTTTAGCTTCTCATAACTTTAATCACATTCTATCTTTGGAATATAATCCCACCGTTTATGCCGAAAGGATTTACAGAAGGGTAAATGAAATAAAAAAGGATTACCCGAAGATTTGTGTAGAAAAATACAACTGTATGACCCGAAAAGCGCTTCAGAAAAACCAAATGATTGAGATTGAGACAACCAGTTAGAAACCTCTATACGATCGTGATCTCCGTAAATATCGACAAAATGTTCTTCGTCTCCCCATCGGAAAAGATATGATGCGTAGGCAGTTGAAATTAAGGAAACCATGGTCCGAATGCTCCTCTTTCAGATTCTTCAGTTCATGAAGCTAGCATGAATCTTGATGATGTTGCTAACGGCGAAAACAAGAGCCTCAAAGATGCTGACGACCAGAATCAGGCGCAGACTTAAGGCAAGAAATCTTTTTGATGTAAGCTGTAACATTTTGCTGTATATTTCCGGAACATTTTGTAATGACAGATTGTGTTGAATCCTTCTTATGTGCCTTTATGCTTGCTTTCCGTTGTTTATCGACACTTCACTTGATGATAGACAATCAATTATGTAGAGATACTAGCTGATACAAATCCAGGGAAGACATACTAAGGATCAGTGTTAATAGGCTGCTGCTGATGAATGAGGATCAAGGCCAGTAAGCTCACTGACCACTGCAGACAGAGATGATGGCATGAGGAACTAATGCTAAACACTCGTTTCTCTCAAGACAATCACACCAATGTATATAGATTAATCTTGTTTATCATATTATATGTATAGATTAAGGGGTTAATTACATTGTATACTAGAATAGGCCGTTGGTTTGTTGTGCTCAAAGTAGCCGTTAGGCTTGACAGGATTGGTTATAGCCGTTAGGCTTCCACCAACTTGTATATATAGGTGTCTCTTATGAATAAAACGATTAAGCTTGATTTTCAAGCCATTTCAAAAGATCTCTTCTTCATCCTAAGGCTTTCTATATTGTGTTTCCATATGGTGTCAGTGCATTGATCACAATTCAAATTTCAGTAATCATATTTGAAATTCAAAAGTTGAACAACAATGTCGCCTGGAGAATCAACTTCAGCCATCAGAAATGAAATTTTTGTTATAAGGGAAGGTAGAATTCATACAAATATTGTTGAAGATTCATCTCTATGGTACTCTAACTATACCTGAATCTACTGATTCTAAGTGTAGAACGTGGAAATCTGATAATAACATGATCATATCATGGCTTATTCGTTTTATGATTCCTGAAATAAGTGATGATTTCATTATGTATGAAAAAGCAACAGAGATTTGGGAAGCAGTTAAAGAAATGCATACAAAGAAAGACAATAAATCTGAGTTATATCACATTGAAGCTCATATTAGAGATATTAAACAAGGCAACCAACCTGTTTTACTCAACTTACTCGAGCCTGGCAACAGATAGATGTCTTTGACACTTATACCTGGTCAAGTCTAGATGATGCAAAGACTTACAAGGCCATTGTTGAGCAAATAAGATTGTTTACCTTTTTACGTAGACTCAATCCTTAATTTGGTAGTGTTAGAGGCAGAATCATTGCCTCAAAACCACTACAATCTCTAAAGGCTGCCTAATTGGAAATTACATGTTAATTACACCCATGTGACAATCTCTATGTGACTAGATGTATACCATGTATTATATATATGAAAAATTAGCACAATGGAACACTACATAAAATTTAGGAATTAAAATTTGTATGAAAGACCACTTTCGGCCCTAGGCCCAAATTGGGTGCATTGTCATGGAATAATCTCCTTCAAGCATAATCATGTAAATACAGGTATAGTGTACATTACGTGAAGTGACTATATTATCATTAAAGGACAAGTATAAATGTAACACGAGATAAAAAGAGAAATTAAGAAACAACCCACACCAAACTTTCGGCCCTAAGGTGTGTGGGCATATTCAACATGACTTATACCCACTTGTACACACTTAATATAAGTATTGTATGTATAATATGTAAGCAAATAGCAAAAATGCTTAATACCTCAAGTTAAAGAAATTAAGATATGCATGTATGATAAGACACGGCCAAGAGGGGCAATTTGGCCCAAATAAGACAAGCTGGTGAAATAAATATTAAGTAAATACATCTATGTAACAAATAAGCACATAATATCAAATCAAGAATAATCACGATGCTAATTCCAAAAAGAGACCTACGTTAAGCATTTCCTCATGCATGTTGTCTTCATGATTTTGAACACAATGAGTTTTATTTATGAATATGTTCATGAAATAATTTATGCAAGAAATGTCTTAAAATTTTCATGATTTAAGGAATTGTATCGCGAGACAAATTATTCCATACAAATTATGCATGTATCTGTGATTGAGTACAACACCTTATTAGGGTTAAGGGTTCTCTATCTTTCTGTATACGCATGATCTGCTGGCTGGGTGTAACACCTTATTCGGGACAAAGGATCTCTGCCTTTCATTTACATCTACGATATTCTGTATGGAGAGCTGCCTGATGTCTGGTCTTGGGGAGGATGTCAGGGGCAAAATACGTTATTGCAGAGTGTAACACCACGTCCATGACTCGGGTTCTCTATGATAATGTGTCACCGTTAGTCCTATATACGTACGATGTAACACCATGGTTGGACCATCAGGATTCATAGACGGTACTCGTGGCTCTTTGGGGAATCATTTGATATATCGTGCGTACCATTCTTATATTACGAAAAGTGTTAGGGTCAATCATGTCATGCCATGTTTATGTACGTATGAAATGAAATATTTTTCGAAAGTTTTATGATGCATACATCACGATCATGTCTCATGAATCCTCTAGTGCCCCCAGTATGATTAAAGAACAGCAAGAAACAAAACTGAAAAGATTGCACACAAGAATGATACCGACTATATGCCAATATAAGGATGATCAAAGGAAGAATCTGTTTAATTTATGATGCTCTTTATCTATGATATTCTTCTCTTATATGATATCTGTCGGATTTACTGTACTTTTTACCTTTGTCGATTTCTTCCCTGTTATCTCTATACATGTGGCACATATGATATCCATGCTATACTTCACAATATTACCCACATCCCCAGTCCCCATGCATGATCCACTTGATAAATCTAGGCAGAAATACTTGCTGAGCGATACGTTATCGCTCACCCCTTTATTTTACTATGCAGACCCATAGGATCCCAAGCCAGAGTTCATAGAGTCAGCCACTGACACAGCTGCAGTCACAAGCACTTGTCCCATCAGACTGCGCACCTGCAGCAGACAAGATAGCCATCTCAGACACGCCACAATCCCATCATCGGGCAGAGAGACAGACCTCCTCAACCTTGTGTATAAATATATCCTTTTCCAGACGAGAGGGAGGAGGCGAATTTGAACATAACTACAACTGCAACCTTCGGAGCCTTCTTCTCTAAGGAAAAACTCCATCTTAAAACGACATCTCAGCCGAGAACCAAAACATATCTATTCTTACTAAGAACATCTGACAGGTCCATTCTAAACCTTTATTCGAGCATAAAATGCATACAAAAATACCCATAACTGACTTAAGTGTTGGAGGGTTTTACCAGGGTAGCGTCATGGGTCTCTAACGTTTCTCTTCCTTCTCAGGTTCCATTGACGGAATTAGACGAAAGATTAACGACATACAACAAGGATCACCTCTGATCCACACAGTGAGGATCGCTAGAAGGAGGGCCTTTATCTCCATATTCCTTAAAAATAGCCTTTCAAGGGCCTTCTTGGAAAATAGACTACAAAACCATCGTCCATAGAATGGATAAAAGAGATGGGAAAGGGTCCAAGCGACCTATGACACCCAGAAGACGTCAACGACCTCTTCAACAACGACCGGAACAGTGTTCTCCAGAACCAGCAGATTCTTTAACTCTCACTGCTGCCTTCACCTATGAGGAGCAAATATGGGCCATCCATTATGTGGCCCGAAATCCTAATGTATTCCAGGCTGTGGTGAAAGAGATGAAGGAAAAAGCCCCCGTGGCAGGACCCAGTGGGTTCCATCCCAGTGATTCTCCTCCGCAAAAGAAATTTCAGGGATACTCTCCAACCCGGCCAGAGTATTATCCTGATATTCAGAGTGGATTGATGGCCGAGGCTAGACGTTCAGGATAAAGGTCTAACCATTAGCACTTTGTATCCAAGCCAGTAACGACTCTGGGTTATCATTTGAAATGCGCACAAAAAGCGCTGCTGCCACCACATGAAAGGCACTCTGTCCAGATTCAGTTAGGACGCCGAGGAAAACAAAAATATTGTCTGCTGGAATCAAAGGCTCATGTTCTTTCCTACATGAGGAAGAAGAATCTAGCAAGAGATCCTCAGCCCCTTACAGGACCTATCCATAAAAGGAATCATCAACTGTACTGCCTCTATCATCATGATATCAGACATGATACAGAGGACTGCAAGCAGCTCACCCAGAAAATTGGGCGTCTGATTGAGCTCAGCCATTTACAACGGTTTTACAATCTGAGGTCAAGGTTGCACAATAGGCTGGACTTTGGCCAGCTTCCTCAAGATGAAAGTTGCCGACCTGGAGATCAGCACAGGTCGCCAAGAGATGAGGATTCATATTCGGATGGGCAGAGATTGCGGGTCTCCGAAAGTATACGGCTGACCTAAAAGCATAAGCCCACAAAAGAATTATGTTTCACCTTTCTAGCGTATACCCAAAATCCTCATGTACATAAATGTGCTTTAAATATATTGACGTTCAATGTTTATTACAAATTTGCTATTTGCAAAAGAGTTGTCCATATAATAAGCAGTGCTTTTTATCGACAAATGGACCTTAAATTCCCATCATTTTAATCAAGTTCTTCAACCGGCTCAGCTCGGCACATATGTTTGTCCAAATCATGGAATATGAAGAACTATACTAAGTTATTCTACACAGATATCTGGTCCAGATTAGTTCGACCTTATGATATCAGTACATCAACCAACATACTGGGGTCAGCTTGGTCTGACACACAGACATTCAGCCTGGCTTGGGGGCATATTTATTATCCCTTCAACTTATGGTTCATACTGAGGGATTCATCCAGATGTAAGAAAATTTCTGTGCCTACCTGACATTCACTTTATGAGTTGTAACAGAATTGGACCCCGATATGATTCGTGCTTAGCCGATCTCTGCCTTATGGCTCATAAAGGGACTCGGGACACAAGCTTTTCCACCTCGGCGACTTCTCTCTTATGGCTCATCAGATCAAGGAAATGATATAGTCTCCTTCCAACCAAGGCAAAGGTTCACCTCGGCCTTAAGGCTTATCAAAGATCTACTCCGGCGTGCATGTCCACCCTACGGTGGGCCTCGGTCTTAATGCTTATCAGGAGTTTACCTTGATTCTCTCCAGGCGTCAGCCTTATGGCTTGACAAGGCTCCAACTCAGACAAAATGTCCTCCCATGTTGGGGGCTCAACTATTTGCTATCTGCGTAATGATCTTGAAGGAACCCCGCGTGTGACAAGTCTCACACCTCGGTTCAATAAAATGACTTATCAGTCAATACTTTGAAGATTCCAAGAAATACTTGGCAAAACAAATCCTGGAGTCCATATCAGTCTTCTAAAAATTGTTCAGTTCAAATAATTGTTGAACAGAATTATCTCGGCCGTTACAAGGGAAACATGGGCCAATTACAAGACAGATCCTGGAGTCCAGATCGGTCTTATAAAATTTATTCAGCTCAAAAAGTTGTTGCAGGGCAGGTCCTGGAGTACAGATCGGTCCTCTGAAAGTTCAGTTCAAAGAATTGTTGAACAGAATTATCTCGGCCGCTACAAGAGAAACCTGGGCCATATAATATAAGACAGATCCTGGAGTCCAGATCAGTCCTATAAAAGAAAATGACTCATCAGTCAATACTTGAAAGATTCCAAGAAATATTCAGCAGGGCAGATCTTGGAGTCCAGATCGGTCCTATGAAAGTTGTTCAGTTCAAAGAATTTCTGAACAGAGTTATCTCGGCCGCTACAAAGGAAACCTGGACCGTTACAAGACAGATCCTGGGGTCTAGATCTGTCTTATAAAAGTTTAGTTCAAAAAGTTGTTGAGCGATCTCGGCCGCTACAAAAGAAACCTGGGCCGTATAATCTTATCTTGGCCGATGTATCTCGGCTCAACTTGATTAAAGACGGTTACTTAGCTCTAAAACTTACAAGTTTAAAAGGGGGCAAGTTGCTGCTCAGGCTGGAAAGTCAAAACAGAAAATTTCTTCTTTAATCAGAAGCAGAAGACAAGCGCATGATAGTTGATGTCCTCGGCAGAGCAAAAGTTAATTACATGCAAAAATCTTGAAGAACAAATTGCTGAATAGCCAGACAGAGCTGGATATTATTATTAGCCTTAAGGCAATGACGAACTTAGAAATATTCTTTAGTGGTTATTTCAAAGCACTACGAAGAATGATCTCGGCTACAACAGATCATATATAATGGCTCAGCTCAAAGGCAGACCTTACTCTTAAATCTTGGCTCAGCTCCGCAGAATAACAGGTCTATTCTATATTTTAAAACTTGGTAACTTAGCTTATTTTCAGTTAAAATGGTTGCAAAGTTATGAGTTTGGCAAGGGCAAGGCCGACCTTGGATCTCGGCCACAATAAGTTTGAAAAGTTAACATAAATTCTGAAATGAAAGAGTAGAACAGAAGGAAAGGCTATAAGTTACAAAACACTTAGAATTTTCCATTGATAAAAATGTTCAAGTACAGAGTACACTGATGCCTGCTTAGCAATATTACAAAGGAAGATCCTAAGACTAGTCTTCGTCTTCTCTCAAGTCAGCTCCATCCAAGAATCGCTTGAATTGAGTGTTGAATTCTTGGACAGCAGTTGAACTGTAAAGATTAGCCAGTCGAGGATCTTCCTTGTTCATTTCAGGGAAAATCTCTGAGCAGACGTCTGGCCGACCTCCATAGCCGAGATCTGCAACAATATCATATTTTCTTCGAACAATTGGATTTCCTGAAGTCAGCAACTGCTTTAGCCTCAGCTTCTGCCAATTGCCGAGGAACCTGACCCAGTTGTTCTTCCAAGGATTCTTTTTGTTGCAGCAGCACGGCCTTGTCCTTCTTTAAAGACTCGTTCCCAGTGGAGGCTTGGTTGAAGGAAAACTCTAAGTTGGCCACTTTGTTTTCCAACCTATCCACCTTAGAGTTGGAAGTGGCCAACATCAGGTCAACCTCTTCTTTTCCTCGGCGGAGGGTAGTGACCTCGGCCTCTAGGGCAGATATTCTCCTGGCATGCTCAGCTTTTAGTTGATTAGATTCTTCAAGCTCCTTTATTTTGGTCTGAAGCTCTTCACTGAATTGCTGGCCCCACTCGCAGATTTCCATCTCTTGAGCTCGGATCTGCCAAAGCAACAAAGTTAGAAAATTTTCTAAGTGTTATCACACAGTACAAATACTTAGAGAAAAGGTACTCACCAAGGCCAGGTTTATGTGGAAGGCGTTGAGTAGCTCTTCCCATGACAGAGCCCTGAACCTTTCACGATCCGAAGGCAGGACCATCATTTGATTCAGATGTCTTGATGTGGGAAGTTCTACAGCAGAGTCTTCAGCAGAAAATTCACCAAGGATTGTCCTTGGTGCCTCAGAGGGCTAGGTGGGGGCACCTCAGATATCTGAGGCAAGATTACCTCAGAAGGCATAGAAGGGCCAGCATCTGGGATCCGGGATGAGCCTTTTCCCCTATGCCTCTTTCGTCGGCGAAGGCTGGAGCCCTCACCAACTTCGGCCAGTGGATTAGATTCAGCCGAGGCCTGAGTTTGAACTGGGCTCTCTGCCTCTTCATCTAGAATTTCCACAATCGGCAGAGCTGCAAAAAAGTGTATCAAAGAACAAGTGTTGAAATTTTACAGAAAATGAAATTCAAAGAAGTTTAAGTACCTGATTCAGGCTCAGCCACTTCAACTGGCTCATCCCTAATTGGTTCAGACCTGGGCTCGGCCATAGGAATGTTTGTAGGTGGGGCAGAGCTGGTGTAAATGTTCCCCCAGCAGAAGAAAGTGATGCAATTAGTTTGGCTTGGCGGACTCTTTTCCTTGCAGCCGCCTCGGCCATTCTACTAGCATAGCCGTCATTGCCATAAGCCATTGAGACTGCACCAAGAACGAAACAATTATCAACTAAAAGTAAGAAAAGTACAAAAGTTAAGACATACCAAAACCAACCTCTGACAATGATCAAGTTATCAGGAGAAATGTGCAGATAGTTCTGACCCACAGCCAAATGGCTCAAGTTAGCCGATTCCAAAATGGTGGAGTCCACCTTCTGCCAGTTAATTACTATGGGCAAACTGCAAAGTCTGGCTGCTTCGTCGCAGTATTCTGAGCTCGGCCTCAGGTCATCTGCCTTGCCAGACTTCCATATGTTCCATTTCGGCAGCTCAGCTTCTTAACATAGAAAAACCTACCTTTCCAGTTCTTGGTAAAGGTAGGGATGTTAATAGCAAGATTGAAATCGCTATTGGGAGCTCGTTTGCTGAAATAATACCAGCTATGCGAGACTCGACAAGAAAAAAGAGCTTTAACTACGTTTGTATTAAAAGGAGACTCTGCTATTCTAAGAAAGAGAAGATAACAAAAGATGAGTTTCAAACCATTTGGCTTGAATTGAGGAATTCTGAGGTTATAAGCACGCAGAATTCGGAGAAGGGGTTCAGGAATGGGAAGGTTGAACCCCGACTTGAAGTAATCTTCGTAGACTGCTTCATAATCCTTTAGAGGATCATAAGCAGTCTGACCTGGCAGAGGCAGAACAGGGCCGAACCAATCCCGGTCAATTCTATACGTCTTACAAATCCAGTTCAGCTCGGCCTCAGACAAAGAACAAAATGACTCTTGGACAAAAGAAGAGGGCAGACCCCTATCAAGAATTCCAATATACAGAGAAGGAGCTCTCTGCAGAGCTGGAGGATTTACATATGCCGGAGTAGGAGCAACCTCTGCTCGCTCTGGAGAAGAGTCAACCACAGTAATGGCTCTGCTGGACTGAGCAGCGCCACTAGTGGTTCTGCGTAATCTCACAATCGGACGGTCATCAGAGACCGACCTACCAGACGGAGATGGAGAATTAGAGCTCCTCCACCTCCGCTGGCGTAAGAAGTGCCCTTAGAGACATTTTGAGAATCACGGGAAGAAGCATACATGACAAAGAACGAAGAAGAAGACTTACAGTGAAATGAAACTGAGAAAAAAGAAGGAAGATGACCGGAGGAAGGCTGAGATTGCTGGAAGATCTTGGTTGAAAAGCACCAGAGAAGACGAAGTAAGGGCTGCCGGAGAAGAAAAGAACGAAATAAAATAGGGTGAAGATGAAAGCAGGAGGAAGAAATGAATTCTTCCCCTGCAATTCCTATTTATAGCCGCAGATCGGCCATCCCAAGCGACACCTCGAATGTTTCGTCCTCGATTCCTGCAACCATCGGATATGAAAAGGTGCATAACTGACGGTTCGTACTCTGCGCAAACAGTAAATGCATAGTATGGCCCAATCAGAGGCAGACACGTCATACTTGAAAGGACAGCGCATTAAAAGTTCTGAAAACGATTAGCCTGCCCTTCCTGCTCAGCTCGGCCAGACTAATCTGGGGGCAAAGTGATGAGCCGAAATCTGAGCTGCTCATAAAAGACAAAAATTATCAGTTAGTCAAACAGTCAACGTAGTTCAGGTTCAGCTACTCGACTAGTCAGCCTCGGCCAGAAGGCCTCAGCCTCGGCTACTATCATCAATGGTTAAGGCAAACTCATCAAACGAGCATAACTCTTAATCAGCTCAACCACAGACCTGAATCAGGTCGGCTCGGCCGTCCTTATATTCAAAGGCAAAAATAGTTCTGGCTATTCTGCCTAACTACATCTTATATCTAATTGCCCATGAGGCACCTCAGCTCGGCATATTGCACCTCGGCTCAGTACTGCAACAGTCAAGGCAACCGCTTTTGGTCAACCTCAACATTTAAATATGCAAATATCTGATCAACAATGCGCAAAGGAAGCGTATTCAGCTCGGCCTCGAAACCAGCCTCGGTATCAATTTCTTATTAGCACCGAGCTCTAGCCTCGACCTTGTTCTCACAAAGGCTGTTGCTCAGAATATATCGGATAAGATCAGAGAAGATATTATTAACTGCCATCTGGGACCCACCAAGACAATTCTGCAGAGTACTTTCCAGGTGTTAAGTATTGCATGGCTAAGTACAAAGACATCACTGCTGGCCGACTTACATGACATAGAGTCAGCCACTCACACAGCTGCAGTCACATGCACTTGTCCCATCAGACTGCGCACCTGCAGCAGACAAGATAGCCATCTCAGACACGCCACAATCCCATCATCGGACAGAGGGACAGACCTCCTCAACCTTGTGTATAAATATACCCCTTTCCAGACGAAAGGGAGGAGGCAAATTTGAACCCAACTTCAACTACAACTTTCGGAGCCTTCTTATCTAAGGAAAGAACTCCATCTTCAAAACGGCATCTCAGCCGAGACCCAAAACAGATGTATTCTTGCTAAGAACATCTGACAGGTCCATTCTAAACCTTTATTCCAGCAGAAACTGTCTACTAAAACACTCATAACTGACTTAGGCGTCGGAGGGTTTTCTCAGGGCAGCGCCCTTGGCCTCTAACGTTTCTCTTCCTTCTCAGGTTCTATTGACGGAGTTAGACGGAAAGATAACGACATACTACAAGGATCACCTCTGATCCATCCGGTGAGGATCTCGGCCTCATCAATATAGATTCGAGCTCTATGTAGACACGAGGTCTTCTATATAGAGTTGAAGAGTCGCACCTCTTATATAGATCTGACATGAATAACAATCTTGTAGCCTATGATGACCTAAATAACTTAACCTTTCTCAAGAATGTCCATATTCACGACTGTATGGCCGACTTCCAAGCATAAAAATAGTTGAGCTCCAACAATAATTAGTCACTGACTGTTGACTTATATTGAATAAGTCCATTTGACGAGCTCTTTCCTATAAAACCAGACAAGTTGAACCTAATAAATTCTAACCTATTATTGACAAGTGTCGTCATTAATTTATAACTTTCCTTTTATTGATAATTTTGCCTTCATCACAAGGTATTAATTAAATCTTTATCGCCCTCTTATTTTTATCAATTCAAATGATGTAAAGAGTGCTTATAATGAATAAAACATTTACGAAGAGTTTACAAGAAAGTAATAAATAATAATAATAGTTCGTATAATGGAAAGATTATAGATTTCTGCAAGCAAAGTTTATCAGCCTTGATACTTAAAGGGTAGAAAATTCCACCCCCCCCCCCCCAAAAAAAAATGTGTCCAAGCTATTGAATAAAAATAATGCTGGGACAAAATTTTTAATTAAATTTATTTATAATATTGTATACGTTAATTTTTACTACATAGTCCAAACGGTAGGTACATGTCTCTCTCTTCCCCTCTTATCAACATTTATGAGTAATAATGAAATGGATATTTTAAAACTTAACAAGATATGAAAATGTGATGGCCACATAACAAAGACTACGTCCGAACATGAAAAATAGGATATCAAGATATAGCTCAGTTAGTATTCAGTTTGGAAAAATTGTTCCAAAAAATATCGGAGGTTTGAACCGAACACATAGAGTGAGAGCAATCCTGTTATCTGAGCCTGAAAGGCCAAAGATCTGAATCCGTTTCAATTACATACAAGATTACTTGTCCAGTATACAACAGGTTCCATATATGAGTTATCGCAATATCTTACTAATTTAAGAGGTTGTTGAATTTGCATACTCCATAAAACCCTATAGAACTAAAGCAATAAAGACCCAAAAACCAAGGATTTTGTTTTTTTGCTTCAAACACATGAAAAATGGGTAGAACCATCTCTTTCTCATGCAACTTTCCCACGTTAACGGTCTCCAGGACATATCACAATGTTTTCAGATAAGAGGTTTCGAAAGGAACGTCGGGGGTTCGAACTTTGCGGAAGGCAAGAATGTTTGAACCTCTCCAGACTAGCTGCATAGTGTGGGAGCATTATTGGCCCATGGAGTGACCTGACAGGCTGCAATGCCAGCTTGTCGGTTGTTCCTTCGGTGCCAATGGACTTCTTGTGATATCTATGTGCTATGACAAACTTCTACTAGTGGACCTTGAGAACTTGATTTACATCCATACTCTTCCCTGTACGACCAATGGTGACAAAGACCCTTACTGATTTAGGTATAACTTTCCCACGTTAACCAAATCGAAAAGCAATTTCTCTATTTCCTCGTCTTCTCTCTCTATACACTTGCACAATAATGGAAAAAGACAGCACGATGCCTCTAAGGATGCCTTCCTACTCAACTACCTTTGTTAGCAACTCTAATTATGATTTCATTTTCATTCACTCAATCTCACGTCACAATTATTAACTTCTTCATATTCTTTTCCCTTCTTCTCTTTCATGTCCTGTCCGCATCCATAACTTTACTTTTACTTTACCTTTTCTTATTGATAAAGTAAATTCAATGGCTGGATTTTAAATTGTCGTTCTGATAAAGTAAAATAAATTATTAACATATATAATATATAATATTCAATATAGTATCCACTGAACGTCTATAACCATTGCAACACATTCCTTGATGTAACATGATTAGTTTTTATAAATAATGCTTATGTAAAATCTATTTTTCTACGTGGTAAAAAGTGTACAAGTATGAAAGTTCTATTGCATTTGCAGAATGTGAGTGAGGCACAAAAAAATAGAGAAAAAAGACAAATATTTAAAGTGGTATAAAAGTTTACAACTATGAAAGTTGTATTTGCAGAATGTGAGTGAGGAATAAAAAAGACACAAAAAAACAAATATTTAAAGTTGCTATCGTTTTAACGTGGAATCCTTTGAGTTTCTTTGTAAGATAGCAATCTCAATTAAAGGTTCGAATCCCTTGAGTTTCCTTGTAAAATAGCAATCTCGGATTGTTTGGGTCGGATTTTACTTTGCTTCTATTTTCGTTCGAAGACATCATGTGATATACATATGCGCATCAAGTAGTTTTCTTGTGAAATAACAATCTCAGTTATGAGTTCGAATCGTTTGAGTTTTATTGTAAAATATCAATTTGAGAGATAGAGACTGAGATAGCTTGGACATGTCAAAAACAGATAGACAGCGACGTCTGTCAGAACAATTGAAAGCATCACTGCATATAGGAAGAGGAGTAAAGGAAGACTCAAACTGACGTGGAATGAGCAGATTAGACATGACTTACTAGAGTTGCACCTCTCTTAGAACATGGTCCTGGATAGGAGTTCATGGAGACGGAGGATTAAGGTTAAGGAGGGGTAGACATGATATAGAGACACCTTAGAGCATACTTAGAGGATTAGATAGTATATACACTTTAGCTTGACTTTTGCACATTTTTGTTTCGTTCTTTGTCTTTCAACTATTTGTGCATATCTACTGTTATGACTGTTTTAGTATCGAAAGACTTCTGTTTTTGTTTAATGAAATCTTTTCACTAGTACATATTCCTATTATTGTGCTATCTTTGCAGGTACATATAGAACCGGAGGTCTTACTGGAAGCAAACTCTCTATCCCTTGGGATGGAGTTATTTTTTGTCTGTCTCTCACCCTCTCTAGACCCTAGCGATAACATTTGTTGTCGTTAGAATATACTGGGTATGATTGTTGTTGTAGGTTGTTTGGCTCGGATTTTACTTTGCTTTGTTAGGAAATTGATGGAAAACAAGCAAGAAGATAATCAAACAAAAGCCGAGACGAGTTTCTTGGTAACTCTGTCCTTAAAGCAATTTAGCCTCTACCAACGAGCAAGGTAGACAATGAGACTAATGCTTCACAAGATATAACGGCTTTCTCCTTTTCCTTTGCTCTAGAAGAAGGAGATTGAACTTGATGTTGAAGAGATTGATTAGGAGATTTGTAGAGGAAGAAGAATAATGTTGAGAACTTCTTAGTTTTGCAAGATTGTTGTTGTATATGTTGAATATACCAAGGTCTACTATATATAGACCTTGGGGTGTGTTAAAGACCCTTTTTAAAACTTGTCTCAGACACTTTTCAACCCTCAATGGCAGTTGTTTACCATTCATAGGTGAAGGGAGATGAACATTGGACCAAAAGCTGCAATTCAAAGTGAAAAGTTCTGTCCGTTGGCACATAGATCGATCACATCGATCGATCGATGTCACTTTGATCGATCGATGTGACCGATCGAAGTCGGCCAGAAACTTCAACTTTCATTCTGCCTTACATCGATCAATCACATCGATCGATCGATGTCACAAAGATCGATCGATGCGATCGATCTATGTTGGACAGAATGCTTAATTTGCAACACAACACATCGATCGATCGATGCGTACATCGATCGATCAATGTCCCTTACATGGATCGATCAAAGTCCTCCAGAACACTCAACTTTATTCCAGCTTTTACTTGGTTTGATCCATTCTAAACATGGATCGATCCAAGTGATCTATTTCAAGTTTAAAGTGTTCCAAACATCACATCAATCTCCCAAACAACCTCATATGTGTTTTATATAAGTTTGGAGCACACGATAAAGTAGTTTAACGTACTTTTCTAACAATCCCCCACATGATCCAAACTTATATAAAAACGACTTCAGAACATTAAACAACTAACCTCTCCATTATCAATCGAAGATAATGACACATAACGGATACGATGACTTGTGGTTTTGAATCACCGGTAGTACAACTTGAGTTATATAAACGGAAGTAAGATGAACTTCGTCTTGAATCTTGCTCCACTATTGTTTATATGAACAACAAGAAGACATATTATTATCTACTTCTTCAAGTTCGTGGTTTTGATGCGATATCGGTCATGCACCTATCTCGGGTTTCATAAGCTCTCTAGAGAGTTTTCCAGGCTCTCACAGGAAGCGGCACCACTTCCAAGCTTATATAGGTAAAATTCATCAAGTGTGCACTGTTCACACCACCAACATTATGGCTATGAATTTTTCATTAAGAGATTCTTAAAATCTCACCCTCAAGTCATTACAGTGAGCACTATCAACAATAACATCATAGGGAGAAACACTTAGATAGTGCAACATAGAATTTTTTCATGACTTGTTCTTACTACATTGAACCCCGTTTGTAGGATCTCTACTAATAGTGGGTTGGATTCCCGTCACGAAGAGCTCTCTACCGATGGAATTAGTCTCATCCCCTCGATGTTTCATAGACTAACTTCTTGTTTAGTCCTTTAGTTAAAGGGTCAGCAAGGTTAAACTTGGTTCTTACATATTCCAAGTTAACCACCCCCAGAACTAATCAAATCCCGCATGATGTTGTGCCTCAAGCGGATGTGCCGGCTTTTCTGATTGTATATTTTTTTCCTTGCACGTGCGATTGCAGCATGTGAATCACAATGAATAGATACAGAAGGCATAGGTTTAGACCATAAAGGAATGTCAACAAGTAAATTTTTGAACCACTCAGCTTCTGTACTTGCTAACTCTAAAGCAATAAATTCAGATTCCATAGTCGATTTAGCACTATATGTTTGTTTACACGACTTCCGCGAGATAGCTACCCAATGTAAATACATATCCACTAGTGGAGTTTATCTCATTGTTGTCAGTCACCGAATTGGCATCACAATATCCTTCTAAAACAGCGGGTGATCCAGTAAACATGAGACCTAAATTCAAGTTCCTTTAAGATATTTCAACAAACGTCTTAATGCACACCAATGACTCTCATTTTGATTATGAGTGTATCGTGCAAGCCTATTCACAGAATATGCATTGTCAGTAGGGCTGAACAAAAATTCTAAAAACCGAACCGGATAACCGAACCGCACTGAACCAAACTGTTTAAAACCGAACCGCAGTTTAACAGCCGGTTTATATGTGAAGAAAAAACAGGACTGTGTTTTACAGTTTGGTTTCGGTTTTAAAAACTTAAAACTGTCAAACCGGACCGGACCGGTTTAATATATTTATACATTAAATATTTTATATATTATATAATACTTTTAATTTTTATGCCTAGAAACTTCTTTTCTACCCAGTACCCCCGTTGCCCTTTTCACTTTCACACACCAACCTAATTCCAAATCCCTAATTGCATTTCCACCTTTGTAGCTCCAGGTCTCCTGCGATCAGCTTCGCGTAGCGCCTCCACACTGCTGCCGTTCTCTTCCATCGTCCCAAACAGGCAAACCCACAACCATAGCCACCCACCACCGTTTCCCCTCTCTGTTTCACAGGAAATAAATTAGCTTTACATAGAAAATGGAAACAAACTTTCCCCTCTGTTTCACGGTAATTTTTTTCAGCAGTCCTTTTAAGTTTATTTGAAGATGTGAAGATTTGGAGTCTGATATATATTTTTGTTCATTTTGCAGTAAATTCCTCAGACTTTAGCCTTGGATATTAAAGAGTCGAAGACTATCTTACATTCTTACTGGTGAGTCACTTGTTTCAGTGTGCAAGCTTTGATCTTACTTATTTCATTAGCTCCTTGTTTCAGCCTGTGGAATTTGGGGTTTCATTTGGTTGGTTTGTTTGTTTTGGTTTTATTTCCGTATGGCAGAAATGTCCAGAAGTCCTAGATTTCTGGTGCTGATACTAGCAATCACGACGCTCTGCGAAGCCGCGACTTTTGATCCGATCTCCGACGCCCAGCGATCGGCCGCATTGGACTTATTTACACCATCCAACGATCTTTTGAAAGGCTTTTTTGGGTATGTAAAACTCTTGATTAATTGCATAAACCGGGAACAAATCGGAACCAAGCCGAACCAAACTGGACCGGTCAAACAGTTTGTTGACCGGTTCCGGTCCGGTTTCGGTTTGGTAATTTCCAAACCGTTACAAAAAGTTCGGTTTGTAACATGTCCAAAAACCGGCCGGACCAGACCATGTACACCCCTAAATGTCAGGCCTAGTGCAATTCATCAAATACATTACACTACAAAATCCTAGCATATTCACATTGCGACACACTCTCAAATTTGTTTTTAGTTAATGTAACATGCGAATCTTATGGGGTACTTACTGATTTTACATCATAATGATTAAACTTTCTCAACATTTTCTCGACATAATGTTCCTGAGAAGTAAATAACCCCCACATTTTTTCACTAGCTTAAGCCCAAGCATTAAGTCCGCCTTCCCCATGTCTTTCATATCAAAAACAGAAGATAAAAATGAATTTTGTATCATCAACAACATTTATGTTGGTTTCAAAAATTAACATATCATCAACATAAAGGCAAATAATGACACCATCACAATCATTAAATTTATTATGCACACAACGGTCACTTTCATTTACTATCTTGCTTTTCCTATCTATTTTACATCCACCATAATCTGCGTCAGTATAGGCATGCAAGTTAAATTCACAATCTTTATCATACCAAATTCCTAAGGTGGGTGTGTGCTTAATATAGCAAAATATTCTTTTCACAGTGTTATAGTGAGACACTTTAGGTTGAATTTGAAAACGTGCACACATACATACACTGAACATGATATCAGGTCTACTAGCAGTAAGGTAGAGCAAAGAACCAATCATAGACCTATATAAAGCATTATCAAAATCCTTACCATGTTCGGCTTTATCTAATTTAGTGGTGACACTCATAGGGGTGGGGGCGGTTTTAAATTCTCAAAATTGAACTTTTTAATCATATCATTTATATATTTAACTTGGCTTATGTGTATACCTTTACTCGTTTGTTTAATCTGCAAGCCAAGAAAGTAATTCAATTCACCAACCATAGACATTTCAAATTCGGATTTCATGTAAGTCTCAAAATCTTCAACAAGTTTATGAGAGGTAGAGCCGAAAATGATGTCATCAACATAAATTTGAATGATTAGTAAATCCGATTTATCTTGTTTTAAAAATAGATTACTATATATAGTGCCTCTTTTAAAACCATTTTCTAAAAGGAAAGTAGCGAAATGATCATACCATGCTCTATGTGCTTGCTTTAAACCATATAGTGCCTTCTTTAGTTTGTACACGTGATCGGGGTGTTTTAAATCTTCAAAACCTGGTGGTTGTTTCACGTATACTTCTTCTTGTATAAATCCATTTAAGAATACACTTTTCACGTCCATTTGATAAAGTTTAAAACCTTTCATGCAAGCAATAGCAAGTAAAAGTCTTATGGCTTATAAACGTGCTACGGGTGCAAATGTTTCATCATAATCTATACCTTCTTCTAGGTTATATCCTTGTGCTACAAGTATAGCTTTGTTTCTAACAACTTTTCCTTCTTCATTCATTTTATTTCTAAACACCCACTTGTGCCTATTATAGTCTTATCTTGTGGTCGTGGCACTAAATCCCATACATCATTTCTTACAAATTGATTAAGTTCGTCATGCATAGCATCAATCCAAGAAGAATCACTCAAAGCATCAAACACATTTTTAGGTTCAATTTCGGATATCATGGTATGAAATTGATTTATTTCATCTGCATTTATTCTTCTATGTGGTCGCATACCGTGAGTGATATCGCCTATAATGAGATCATGTGGATGATCTCTATGCCATCTTGGTTGATTATTTTCTACGTTCTCATGCATTTCTAAGTGATCATGCATTTCTAGTGTATCATCGTTTCTAGTGTATCATGCGAGCCATCATCATCATTCAACACGGGTTTTAATTCAAAATCATCATCATATTCTTTATCTTTATCACTCTCACCAAATTCATTAAACTTCACATGAATGGATTCTAGAATTTGCCTAGTGATGGGATCATAACATCTATATGCTTTTGAATTCACAGAATACCCAACAAAGATGCATTCAATTGATTTAGATTCAAACTTATCTAAATTAACTTTCGTATTTAAAACAAAGCATTTGCAACCAAACATACGAAAGTAATCAATTTTAGGCATGCGATCATTTAATATCTCATAAGGCATTTTATTTATTTTCTTTCTAATAGACAATCGATTAACTATATAGCATGCACAATTTACGGCTTCCGCCCACAAGAATCTAGACAATTTATTTTCACATAACATGGTTCTAGCGATCTCTTGTAGTGTCCTATTCTTTCTTTCTACTACTCCATTTAGTTGTGGAGTTCTAGGTGGTGAAAACTCGTGTTTATTCCTTTTTCTTCGCAAAATGTAATCATGTTCTTGTTTTTAAATTCACCGCCTCTATCGCTTCTAATCCTTTTCACATTGAAACCATATTGATTTTCAAGTTGTTTTATTAGTTTCTCAATCTCAATGCCAATATCATCTTTATGTGCAAGAAACAAAGTCCAAGTATAACGAGAAAAATCATCAACAATCACACGAGCATAATGACGTCCACCGGGACTCGTAGTGCGACTAGGACCAAACAAATCAATGTGTAATAATTCTAAAACTCTAGTCGTGCTTATTTCATTTTTAGGTTTAAGTGACTCGCGTGTTTGTTTGCCTTTAATACAAGATTCACACAACTGAAAGTTGTCTAAATCAAGTTTAGGCAATCCTCGTATTAGGTTCTTTCGTTGAAGTTTTTCAAGTGTAGAAATGCCGATGTTTCCTAAACGCCTATGCCACAAGTTAACGTTAGGTTCATTTGACATAAAACACTTAACCTTAGTGTCTAACATTTCATCCATAGAAAGCGTAAAGATGTTTCCTTCCTTTTTTGCTTTTAACACTACTTCTCTATTTTTATTTATTATGTTACAATATGGATGAGTAAACCACACATCAAAACCGTTGTCAATAATTTGTGAGATGCTAAGAAGATTATAGGATAAGTTGCTTACCAAGAAGACTTTGGAGATTTGAAGGATGCTTGGGCTTTCGATTATACCTTTTCCGATGATCCGTCCTTCATTATTGTCTCCAAAGGTCACGGATCCGCCTTTTGTGACCTTCTTCAGCTTTGTGAACAAGCTCGGGTCACCCGTCATGTGCCTCGAGCAACCACTTTCAAGGAACCATTTGATAGATGTATCTTTTGATGTGTGGGTTCCCTGCAATGTACGAGAATGATTTAGGTACCCTTTTAATTTTGGGTCCTTGCAAGTTAGTTTTTCACCTCTTAGTAAAAGTACCTTTCGGTACCCATACTTGGGGATCCTTCTCGGTCTAGCAAATGGTAAGAAGGTAGATGAAGGAGCGATGTCGTAGACATGTGGTGAGTGGACTTTAGGCCTTTGGCTGAGAACTCCTCTATGCGCATCATATGGTGCTCGTTTTTGATATGTCATCGTGTTGGTGTGCATAGTGCGTGATCTAGATGGATGGAATGAATGTCGTGTATGCATCATTTGTTTCTTCTCATATCTATATGGCACATAATTATATTTTGCATGATATGAAGAAGAAGTATGACGAGATGAGGGGAGAGGGGGTCTTTGCGTCATCTTAGACGCCGTGTTTGCTTTTGGTGTGTCTGCTTTCTTAGACAAGACAAACTTGGTTGGTTTAATGGATACTTTATTTGTCTCAATGTATCCTAATCCGGTTTTATCACTATCATGTTCTTGTGATAAAATAATGCGATCTAGCATGTTAGATCCCGTATCAAACTGTTTCATCATTTTCTCTAAGTCTGTATTCCTTGATTTCAAATTTGAAATCTCGGATTTTATTTCATTCTTATGTGCTGTCAATGATGTGACCTCTGATTTTAATGTATTTATGATGCATGACGACTCTTCTTTTGAATCGTTTAATTGAGCAACAAGATACGTGTTAGAAAATTCTAACAACTTCTTGTCTTCAATTAATCGCTTCTTTTCGTTTGCGAGTGTCTTAGTAAATTTATGCAATTCTAAATACTGACTAAAAAGATCATCATATGAAGGCTCAGAGTCAGAATCAGAGTCAGAGGATACCTCATTTGATGCTTTGGATACAAAGCATACTTGTGCAGTCTCCTCTTATGTATTAGTCTCAGAATCAGATGTGTCACTCTAAGTGGAGGCTTTGAGAGCTCTTATCCTTTGCTTAGGTTCTGAGACGAGTCTATTTTTGGTCCGATCCTTGTCAAGGTGTTTGTTTGTTTGCTTGTCCTTGTTAGGACAGTTGTATGATAAATGTCCAAGTTTACCGCATTCGTAGCATTTAAAGTCCTTGTCATTTGTCTTATTCTTATTTCTTAGTGGAAGTAGCCTTAGGTTTGTTCTTAAATGACTTTCTCATGAACTTTCTCAAGCCTTTAGCCAATAAAATTAAGTCATCGTTGTCTGATTCATAATCATTATCATCTACATGATCGGAAGAAGTGTAGACATATTCATTTGATTTAAACGCAATAGTCTTACCTTGTTTTGGTGATGATTCCGATTTCCTTATAGTGAGTTTGTTCTCATATACCTTAAGTGATCCAATTAGTTCCTCCATTTTAATTGATTTGGTTTCTTTGCTCTCCTCTATAGCCGTCACTTTAGGGTCCCATTCGGATGGTAGGCTTCGTAATACCTTTTGGACCTTTTCCTGCATAGGGAATGCTTTGCCAAGAGACTCAAGAGAATTGTAAATGTTAGTCAAGCGTAGATCCATATCAACAATAGACTCATTTGGCAATAATTTAAATGACTCAAGTGTGGACATAAGCTTGTTAATTTTGGACTCTTTTACTTGACTAGTCCCTTCGTGTTTCATCTCAAGAATTCTCCATATTTCTTGAGCACTAGAGCAATTTGACAAATAGATAGATTCAATTTTACTTAGCTCATTTAGAAGTAATTACATGGCCCTAGCATTCATACTCAGTCTCTTTTTATCCTCACTAGTATACTTTGTTTAGGCTTAACAACCTCTAGTGCGACTCCATCTACAGTGGATAATTTTGACGGAACAAATGGACCATCATCTATAATGGACCATAGATCAATATCAATAGCCATAAGAAAAGTTTCATTCTTAACTTCCATTGAATAAAAGACTCACCGTCAAAGGAAGGAGGCCTTTGGCTGGACATACCTTCTTGTTCGGTTTTGAAGTTTGTGTAGGATCTGCAAGGCACCACTAGAAGGGGGGTTGAATAGTTGGTGCGGAAGGTGTGGTTTTTAAAATTTGTTTAAAACCAACCAACTTCAACTTCTGAAAACAGATTCTGTTTTCAGGACCAGTTTTAAAACGTTTTTAAAACTAGGTTATAGGTCTCCAAAAATTCTGCAATTTTGAGAGAACTAAGCCTCAGATTTTATGAGGGTCTCCTAAAAATTTCAAATTTAAGTTCAACCTTTAACCCCTTCAAAAATCGTTGGTGGTCAGATTGCGCGAATCTGCCAGAAACGGTAGACTGTTTTGAAAAATTTATTCCTATTTGTTATTAACTCCAATTGCTCTGAAATGTTAACCACTAACCCCTTATATGTTTTATTTGAATGGGTTAAAACAGTTTTGAAAAATACTTTCGGGAAGTTAGTCAAATACACTCAAAGTCTCAACCTTTGCAAGCCTAAAAATCAGACTGCACTAGTATCAGGTCTTTGGATGTTTGAATGACTTATACTTATTCAAAAGGGTTGAAACTTGTGCCAAATTAACCCTAAGACGTGTGGCTTTGTTTCTGAAAATTTTTGTAATTTTTGAAAGTCGTTTACTATTTTTACAAACGTAAACAAAAAGAGTAAACAGTGCAGAAACAGAATATAAGTGCTGAAAGTAAATGACACCGAGAATTTTATACTGGTTTGGTTATAAACAACTACTCCAGTCTTCAAGAAACACCTTCCTCAGTTCACACTAGTCACACACACGCAATACACCTTACCACAGGGTTGATGGAGTTACACACCAACTCCAACCCTTTACAAACCTTGTATGTTCAATACAATACGCACGAACACCACCACCTTGCAAGATTGAAGATTGATCACACCTTGATCAATCTTTTACAAAGATAAAGAGTATATGGTGGTCTATTACAAGCCTATTCAAGAATAAGAATATAAGTACAATAGGCTTTCAAGAAGAAGAAAGAAAGAAAGCGTAGAAGAAGAGAAGGCTAGGCATTTTTGTCACTTGAAAATGCAATGCTTGTTCTTCTCATTTGTTTTTGCTTATCTTCTTTACTTTTAAGCAAGAGTGGCCGTCCCCCTCTAGTGCTCTCACCTCTTGAAAATTGTCTTCTAAGTCCTTGGGAGAATGTATGGCATCACTGTGACATGATCTTGCTTACTTGGCACCTTCTTATTGGATGATCATTTAACCTTTGCTTACTTGGCACTTCATGATTGGGTGAATGTTGTCATCACTTGATGACTAGGATAATCTGAGAAAACCACTTAAAACATGTACCAAAATCATCATAAAATAGTTGACATAACATCCAAGATTATCACATAAAGTTAGCAAGACAAAATTTCTCCACACAAGGTAAACATTTCGGCCATAATGAGGAGTTAGCATGCTGAAATTTCAGCATGTGATACATGGCTCCTTAATTCAAATTATTTCCAATTTTCTCTGATTTTTCTTTTTAAAATAAATCGCCAATTGATAGCAAATATTCTCATTATTTTGGAAATGAAATTTGGACAATAATAAGGCTACAAAATCGGCCAATGTACATTCCTACACATGCTGAAAAATTTCAGCATGTGTGATATTCTAGATATCACACTTTATGGCTTTGTATTTCATTCAAATTTCTTCCATTTCTTCTTCCAATTATCCACATAATTCAAGACACAAAATGTAGGCTCATAATTAGTAAAATTCGGCCAGCCTATTTCTTCCACATGCTGAAATTTTCAGCATGTGTTTCAAATGAGACAAAGTTTGAAACCTTACCATTTGTAGCTTCTTTCTTTAAATCACCAACATTGTATGATTGATTCTTGACCAACTAATATGCCAACAAGGCTCCACATATGCTCCATCTCAGCTGTAGGTGGCGTGTATACATGTATATGCATGTGCTGAATTTTATTTTTTTTAACTTTGTAAAATAGTACACATTTAATAATACACACATGTTATATTCCAATCAGCCCTTAATATAATTTTCTAGAACACCTTAAGATATATGACATATGTAAAAAGTGTCTAGATACGTGTCGTATGATGTGCCAAAAAATGTTCCATGTGTTGTGTACGTAGAAAACCGAATTTTGATATTTATCGATTACCCGATTTTTCTCTAATTAAATTTCAACTTTTTGCACATGTTATATATATTATGTTACACATAATATATATATATAATATAAACGTTAATTCTCAGCACTTGGCTGGTCTAAAGTGGCGCCATTAACATGTGACAAAATTAAAATTGGAATCTCCACAATTTGGCCTTAATGTGGGGTGATTTGTGTGTGCCAACATGGAATGATTTTATGGCTGAAATTAGCATCATAGCCACGAAATTTATAAGTATTTTTGAGGTGTAGGGGCTGGCCATCTTTTTTTGGCAAGTACGTGACACGTTGGCAAAGTTTCGGTATTCGTCCGATATGACAATTTTTGGTTTAGAACCTTTTAACGTGTCGTATTTAATTTGTCATCACCATGACTTATATCATATGATATAAGACCTGAATATACTCATAAATATGAGTTAAGTATAGTGGTGTGATGTTAACGTACGTACGTAAAATATATGACGTGTCGATAGTACGTTGGAATACATGTGTATATGCCTTTTTAAAAAAATCTGAAAATATATCTATATATATGTGTATGGCCGTGTATAATAAATGAGGGAGGAGGAGAAGACTTTCCTTTCTTGGTCTTGTTGCCTTTGTGCCTTATTCAAATGTAGCTTCCTTTAATGAACTACTTAGTTTAATTAACTAAGTACTTCACTTAAAGAACTAGTTTAGTTCATTAATAATGGCACCTGAAAATAGTATAAACACAACAAATGTTTGCCATATGATGTAAGCTTTAACGCTTCATGGCTCGTTAGTACGGCAACATTATATATGAACTAAATAAGGCAAGTAATAGGCCATATGTCATGCACACGTTTATATCATGCACACGTTTTTGTCATGCTCATTTAAATCACATATTTTGAAATCACTCAAACCCCTTTTTCTCTACAGTTTGTGGTTGCCATCTCAATTAGATCGTTGTATCCTTTTGTTGTGAGTGTTTCTGCACTCTGATACCACTTGTAGAATCTGCAAGGCACCACTAGAAGGGGGGATAGAATAGTGGGTGCGGAAAATGTGGTTTTTAAAATTGTTTTAAACCAAAAACCCAACTTCTAAAAACAGTTTCTGTTTTTAGGACCTATTTTGAAACGTTTTGAAAATAGGTTGCGGGTCTTCAAAAATTCTGAAATTTGGATATATTTTAGTATCTGATGTTATGAGTATCTCCTAAAAATTTCAGATTAAAATTCAACCTTTAACCCCTTTAAAAATTTTTTGTGGTCATTGTGCAAATCTGCCAGAAACGGTAGTCTGATTTGAAAAATTAATTCCTATTAAACCGTGATTCCAAATGCTTTGAAAATTTAATGACTAACCCCTTATTAGGTTTATTTAATTGGTTTGAAACAGTTTTGAAAAATTCTGTTGGGAAGTTAGTCAAATAAGTTCAAAGTCTCAACCTTTGCAAGCCTGAAAATCAGACTGCACTAGTCTCAGAACTTTTGACTTTTGGATGACTTATACTTGTCCAAAAGGGTTGAAACTTGCACCAAATGAACCTTAAGACGTGTGGCTATGTTTTATGAAAGTTTTGTGATTTTTGAAGTTCATTTACTATTTCTAATAACGTGATAAAAATGATGCCCTATGCTGGAAACTGAAAGTAAGTACTGAAAAGTAATGAACACAAGGAATTTTATACTGGTTCGGTTAAATCAACCTACTCCAGTCTTCGAGGACACCTTCCTCGGTTATCACTAGTCATAAAACAACAAAAAACACCTTATTACACAGGGTTGATTGAGTTACACGCCAACTCCAACCCTTTACAAACCTTGTAAGTGATTACAACGATCACGAACACCACCACCTAGCGGATGCAAGATTGATCACACTTTGATCAAACTTTTACAACAATATAGAGTGTATGGTGGTATATATGAAGCCTATTCAATATGTATGACTATGAATACAATAGGCTTAAAGAGAGAAGAAAGAAAGAAGTGTAGAAGAAGAAGAGAATATAAGACTCTTTTTGCACTTTTGAACTTGTGAGACTTGTCTTGTATTTTGCACTACATCTTCTTCATTTTATCAAGTTGTGTCCGCCCCCTTTTCCTTTTCCTCCTCTTGAAAATTATCTTTTAAGTCCGTGGAAGAATATGTTGCATCATTGTGACATTCACTTGTTTACTTGGCAACTCCTCATTGGATGATCACTAAGCCCTTGCTTACTTGACACTCATTGATTGGATGAAAGATGTCATCATTTGATGACTAGATAAATCTGAAAAATATCACTTAAAACATGTGTCAATTAGCCATAAAAATGTTGCCATAAGTCTCATATCAATTCCACATAATTAGCAAGACAAATCATCACTATTAAGCACCTAAAAATCGGCCAACATAATTCTCCACATGCTGAAATTTTCAGCATGCGTGATATCCAAGACAAGTTCAAATTCTTGCCATGTTGGTATAGATTATTCCCTTGAACATAAAAAATCAAATATGCTTAATTTCAAGCCACAAAAATCGGTCACATACATTCCACACATGCTGAAATTTTCAGCATGTGTGATATTTAAGAATATCACCACATTATTTCCATAACATCTTTAGAATATTGCCATTTTATCTTTCATTTAATTCATTTAATTCAAAGAAGTAAATATGGCACAATTTATCTCAAAAATTCGCCAGCCTTAATGCACACATGCTGAAATTTTCAGCATGTGTTACCAATGTGACATAGTTTGAAATGTTACCTTGTGTTGCTCCTTTCTTTATGTCACCAAACATGTATACTTCATTCTTGGCCAATAAAGATGCCAACTAAGCTCCACATATGCTCCAACAAGGTGATCTAGGTGTGTGCAATAGATTGTACATGTGCTGAATTTTATTTATGCAAACTTTGTAAAATAGTGCACAATAACTATACACATATAGTATATTCCAATCAGCCCTTAATTGATTTTTCTAGAACACTTTAGAATGTATAAAGTATGTAAAAATTGTCTAGATACATGTTATATGTCATGCCAAAAATGTTCCATGTGTCGTGTTTGTAGAAAACCGAATTTTCGACTTTTGTCGATTACCTGATTTTTCTCTGATTATATTCCAACTTTTTGCACAAGTTATATATATTATGTTACATATAATATACATAAATTAAACTTTAATATTTAGCACTCATGGCTTATTAAAGTGGCGGCTACATGTGACAAAAATAGAATTTAGAATCTCCATAATTTGGCCTTAATTTGGGGTAATTTGTGTGTGCCAACATGGAATGATTTTATGACTGTATATACCATGTAAGCCATGAAATTTGTGGCCATTTTTGACGTGTAGGGTCTGGCCATCTATATATGGTGACACGTTGGTGAAGTTTCGATATTCACCCGATACGACAATTTTTGGTTTAGAACCTTGTAATGTGTCATAATAATTTTGTCATCACCATGACTTATATCATATGATATAAGACCTGAATATACTCATAAATATGAGGTAAATATAGTGGTGTGATGTTAACGTACGTTCGTAAAATATATAACGTGTCGGTAGTACATTGGAATATATGTGTATAGTGCCTTTAAAAAAAATCTGAATATACACACACACACACACACACACATATATATATATATATATATATATATATATATATATATATGTTAAAGGCGTGTATAATGAGAGGGAAGAAGAAGACTTTCCATTCTTCAATTTGTTGCCTTTGTGCATTCTCCAAATATATCACCATTTAATAACTAAGTAGTTTACTTAGTGAACTAGTTTAGTTCATTAATGGTTGCACCTGAAAATAGTTCAAACACAACAAATATTTGCCATTTGAAGTAAGATTTAAAGCTTCATGGCTCGTTAGTACGACAACATTATATATGAATTATATAAGGCATGTTTCATGCAAAAACGTGTCAAGTCATAAAACGTGTCAGGCATTTCTTTGTTACACGTTGTTTAAATCATGTATTTTGTAATCAGTCAAACCCCTTTTTCTCTACATTATCATCATCGTAAGAGATCACATTCATGTTTTTGAGTTTCTTTATCTCTCCTATATTTGCATGTCCTAGTCTAGCATGCCATATATCAAGAGACTCAGCAATATAAACGGAACTAGATGCACAAAACAAGTTCATCAGACTCTAAAACAAGTTTGATATTGGCCTTGTTTAGTAGCATTCCGGAGATCAAAAACCTACGCATGGCACAAACGTGCAGCACATTGCTCAATTCCAATTTCTTCCCAGAAGTTAACTTGAGAAGCACCTCACTTTTTCCGAGGACTTGAGTACTATGTGCATCTCCCAAGAAAACTTGTCCATCACTGCATATTTCCTTGTATTAAGAAAATAGGTCTTTACTGGTAGTAATATGCCTGGTAGCACCTGTGTCTACCACCCATTCCGTAGTGCTACCAACAAGGTTTACCTCCGTTAAGTCGTCCGCTACGATGACGTCGTCTGCTGCTCCTTTGGCCTCCACAATATTCACCTGGTTGCTTGGCTGGCCGTTTCGTTTCCTGCAGTTGATTGCTCGGTGTCCCGGCTTCCCGCACACCCAGCAAACTCCCTTTATCTTGTTCTGAGCCTGCATAGAAACCTTCTTACCTTTGTTCCCACCGCTGCATCCGCCGTTGTTGTTGTGGAACTTGGGTTTCTTCGCAGCATGCTTCACAACGTTGGCCTTGACGCCCTCCTCTCGGTGAGACTCGTCTTCCATCCAGTTGTTCTCTTCGATGCGTATATGTTTGATTACGGCATCTAGAAACAACTTTGCATCGTCGTGTTTTCTTCTTTTCTTGTATTTTCTCCAAGAAGGAGGAAGTTTCTCCAACAGCGTCGCTGCCTGGATTGTTTCATCGATCTTGATTCCCTCTTGTTCCAGATTATCCACCAGTTGTTGGAATTGACGGATTTGATCATTTATTAGAACATAATCAACCATCTGGAATCTGAGGAATTCACTTACCACGTACTTGTGTTTGCCCACATCTTCAGCACCATACTTGTTCTCCCAGTGCTGACAAAATCTCTTTTGCAGACGTGAATTTGACATAAATTTCAAATAGAGAGTTGGCCAGAAAATGTAGTATATGGCCTTTGCAAGTAGTGTTGTCTGCATCGTACTTACGTGCTTCAGTTTCATCATCTGGTTTATCCATTTTGAGCACATATGAAACTGACAGCATTTCGAGGAAGAACAGCACCTTGGCCGCCCACCTCTTATAGAACTTGCCATCAAATGGCTCCATCTTTGACATATCTGGTAAAGCTTGCTTGGATGCCATCATAAATTGCTTTAAGAATGTTAGGAAATTGATGGAAAACAAGCAAGAAGATAATCAAACAAAAGCCGAGACGAGTTTCTTGATAACTCTGTCCTTAAAGCAATTTAGCCTCTACCAACGAGCAAGGTAGACAACGAGACTAATGCTTCCCAAGATATAACGGCTTTCTCCTTTTTCTTTGCTCTAGAAGAAGGAGATTGAACTTGATGTTGAAGAGATTGATTAGAAGATTTGTAGAGGAAGAAGAATAATGTTGAGAACTTCTTAGTTTTGCAAGATTGTTGTTGTATATGTTGAATATACCAAGGTCTACTATATATAGACCTTGGGGTGTGTTAAAGACCCTTTTTAAAACTTGTCTCAGACACTTTTCAACCCTCAATAGCAGTTGTTTACCGTTCATAGGCGAAGGGAGATGAACCTTGGACCAAAAGCTGCAATTCAAAGTGAAAAGTTTTGTCCGTTGGCACATCGATCGATCACATCGATCGATCGATGTCACTTCGATCGATCGATGTGATCGATCAAAGTCGGACAGAAACTTCAACTTTCATTCTGCCTTACATCGATCGATCACATCGATCGATCGATATGATCGATCTATGTTGGACAGAATGCTTCCAGATTTGTAACACAACACATCAATCGATCGATGTCCCGTACATGGATCGATCGAAGTCCTCTAGAACACTCAAATTTATTCCAGCTTTCACTTGGTTCGATCCAGCCTAAACATGGATCGATCCAAATGATCTATTTCAAGTTTAAAGTGTTCTAAACATCACATCAATCTCCCAAACAACCTCATATATGTTTTATATAAGTTTGAAGCACACGATAAAATACTTTAACGTACTTTTCTAACATGCTTCTATTTTCATTAGAAGACATCATGTGATATACATCATATGCGCATCAAGTAGTTTACGTATGGTCGGAAACGTTTCGCCTCAAGAAAGAAACTTATGATTTTTCTGTTATCAAATATTTCACCTGATTTTTGTAAATACTAAAGGGAAAAGAAAAATGAAATATGGGGAAAAAATAGGAGAGGAAAGAAGGGGTAGTAGATAAGGGTGTACATAGTCCAGTCCGGTTGATTTTTGATCATATTACAAACCGAATCGTTTGTAACTGTTTGAAAATGGTGAAACCACAACTGGACTGAAACCGGTCAACAAACTGTTTAACCGGTCCAGTTTGGTTTGGTTTGGTTCCAATTTTTCCGGTTTATTTAATTAAATATAATTTTGAACAATAAAAATCTAAAATTACAAACCAAGTATCAAATTAAACAAATTACAGGACAACTAAATAAATTGCAAAATATATTTTTTATACATTTTATATATTTTATAGAAACGGTCCGGTCTAGCTTTTACGGTTTAAAAGTTCCAAAATCGAAAAATCGGACGGTATGAAATGATTTGGTTTTTAAAATTTTTTAAACTGGCTGTTAAATTGCAGTTCGGCTTTTCTTGGTTTGGTTCGGTGATTTGGTCCAGTTTGTAAAAAATTTGTTCACCCCTAATAATAGAGGGCGGGAGGGTAGTTTGAGAAGAAGATAGGGTAATTATTGCAAGTCAGGGCCACGGCGGAGGGAAAAAAAGGAATGGGTATCAAAAAAGGAAATGGGAATAAGAAGAACGAAAAGGAAAACTTTCTGAAAATGTCCAATCCCAAGCCCAAAGTACGGGAAGGGGACACAGTTTCCCTCTTTCTTTAGAGTTGTGACCACTTGCTTTTGTGCTCATGTATCTCGTATTTATTATCCCTTTGGACCCCCCCTCTCTCGACTCGTGAACCCCACAGAAAGAAAGATTATTACAAATAAATATTTAGGCGTCCGTCTTTTATTATCTTATATTGTATATGTGTTTGATTCCTTTTGCGTTGTAAAACAAATGAATAACAATAGAAGACTTTTATGTCTCAGGGTATAGCTCGGTAAAGTGTTATCAGACAACACACATAAATAGTTTATTACAAACTGGACATGTATCCCTAACACTTAATTGGGTAAAATTCAGGTCACTTGCCTTCAGACCGAGATAGTAGTATTGCTCATAGATTGTACGTATCTTGGTTCGAACCCACACCTTTCTAGAGTCATGTTCCATTCAAGTACCAATTGAGATATGCTATAGGGCACAGAAGTAACTTATTTAACTTGACAGTTTACAGTGGGTTCTATGTGCAAGTTCTGGCAACATCTTACCAATATAGGAGACTGTTGAGCTTCTAATTTGCATACTTTAAACTTCATGGAACTGGAATGATGAAAGCTTCAAGAGTCATAGATTTGTCATTTTGCTCCAGAATAAGTTAGTTTTGCATGCTTAGTCGAATTCATATGACATAATATATTTTGTAAGGCATCATATCTTATTCCAAATTTGTTACTTCCGCATGCTTAGTCTAATTCATTTGACGTAATATATTTTGTAAGGCAATCATATCGTATTCCAAATTTTTTTTATTGGTTGCCTTCATTTTTATGACACTCCAATAATCTATACCATTATTTTAGAGATTGTGCCACCAGAAAGCAGCAGCAACAACCATATCCAGTATATCCCAACGACAATAAAAGCTACCGTTAGGATCTGAAGAGGATGAAAGACAGATAAACAATACCTCCATCGCAAGAGATAGAAAGTTGTCATCTGGCCTCATATTCTCAGTGAATGACAAGGGTGTCAAAAAGTTTACGAATAACAGAGATAAAAAACCCTGAAAGTGACACCCACATAAAAGGAACAAATAGTGACTACTTTAAATACATCAAACACACCAGAAAACAAAACAAAATAAACAAAGTGGGGTTTTTGTTGAAGAATTAAGAGAAGATAAATTGAGAAGCATAAGTGGCATGGGAACAGAAGGAAGAGAGGAACAAGATGAGATCAAGAATGAAAAAGGAAAAAAGGAAGGAGGTTGATCGAAGGGATGAAGAAGAAAGGCAGAGTGGCGCGCAAACGTTTAAATCCAGTAAAATGATAAAAAAGTCTCTAGTTAATGAAAGTAGTACATGTTGTAAATAAGGACAATACTGTAATTTTTCTTTCTTCTTCTTTAACTGAAAAGCCGTTAGTTGCACTGTACAAAAAGGGGGCCAAGTGCTGAAACATTAAGTAGTGCTGAAACATTAAGTGTTGAAACATTAAGTAGTGCTGAAACATTAAGTAGTTGAATGAATGGAGAATAATCGTTTCTTCTAGCAAATTCTCCTCTTGTTATTGATGTTAATCGGTCCTCTTTTCTTATTTCACTGTGCGTTTGATTGTTGATTTGTTCATTTTATATTTGATTGAATTTTATCATGGTATCAGAGACACGTTGCCGTTTTGATGAATGTGTGATGATTTGGATCTGAATTTGCGTGTGAATTTTGCGTTGATGAATGCTTGGTAAGCAGCTTCGAGTTTCTTGTGCATACTATCATTTCTTGAGTCTCCTGTTATTGTGGAGTTAGTCTGATTGTTGTCCTTGCTAGGGACTTGTTTCATCTTTGTTACGAAGTTTGGTTGTTTTTCTTTGTTGCGAACTCTGGTTTCTTGGTTGTTCATTTTCTGAAGTGTGATAATATGGTTCCAAACTCGAATGCCTCTACTTCAAGAGGCAATCAACCTCAGTTGAGTGATAATCCTCCACAAAATCCATACTAATTACATCCAAATGATAGCCCCGCAATTGTTTTAGCACAGCCTCCTTTTACTCCCCATAACTATCATGCTTGGAGCAGAACTTTTGAAATGGCCTTAGTTGTTAAAAACAAAATTGGATTTGTAGACGGTACCATTGTGCAGCCTATGCCTGCAAATCCTGAGTTTCCTCTTTGGAGGCAAGTGAATACTATTGTTCAATCTCGGATCATGAATTTTGTATCTCATTCTATTGCACAAAGTATCATGTGGTTTGATAGTGCACTGGAAGCCTGGAATGATCTCAAATTGAGATATGGGAGTACAGACCCCTTTAGGTTGTCGGATTTACTGGAATCATTTTATGTAATCAAGCAGGCGAATCTAACTATAAATGAGTATTTTACGAAGTTAAAGGTTGTATGGAAAGAACTGATGTCAGTCAGGCCAATACCTACTTGTGTTTGTAGAGGTTGTAGTGTGATGTGGCAGGAAAAATGAAACAATTTGTTGAGAGTGATTATGTAATCAAGTTCATAAAAGGCTTGAGTGAGAGCTTTGATCCAGTTAAGTCCCAAGTTTTTGTGATGACACCGTTGCCTGATATAAATACAACGTTTTCTATGGCTTTGAAGTACGAAAGGAAGGTAATGGCTGATACTGGAATGATGCCATTTGATAATAATCCCATAGCATTGATGGCTGAGGAGCAGATGAATGAAGTGTTTGCAGGAAATGCCTACTCTGGAAGGCAACAGTCTGGGGGTACAGGAGGGGGAATGGTAGCTTTTATGCAGACAGCAACAAGAGGTTTCAATGTACACACTGTGAGATGATTGGGCATACTGCAGAAAGATGTTATAAAAAGTATGGTTTCCCACCTGGATTCAAACCAAGGAATCAGGCAAATATGATTGAATGTGCAGAAGTGGAGTCACAAACATCACAGTCTGAGCAGCAAGTGAGGGCAATGCAATCCTTGATGTTGACTCCCCAACAGAATCAGAAGCTGATGTCTTGGTTAAGCAGACTTGATGACGACTAAGAAGGGGGCACAACTTCTGCAAGCCAAGGCACAGTCTTGTCTGCCAAGATTGACAAGGTGGCAGGTAATTCTACAACTAATGTTTTGAGTTCATGGATTTTAGATTCAGGAGCAACTGATCATATTACCTATAACCTAACCTTGTCTCAGTCCTCAGAGCCTATTATCCAAGTTTCAATAAAGCTACCTAATAACACTCTTGTGTCTGCTACACACAGGTACAGTGAAACTCAATGACCTACTTACACTGTATGATGTGTTGTATGTGCCATCCTTTTCTTTTAACTTGCTTTCTTTGAGCAAACTAGCATCTAATCCAAGTTTGGTTATTAAAATCCATGGTCCTTATTGTGTAATCCAGGATCAATTGTCTAAGAGGATGATTGGTTTAACTAAACTCTTCCATGGCCTATACTATATGTTTGGTGAAGGTCTGATCTCATAGCGTGCATCATGTGTCTCCGTATGTAGTTCACCATCAATGCTTTGGTATTATAGACTTGGACATGCCTCTCATTGCAGAATAAAGGACATCCAGAGGCAAGAGCCATCAGTTCCAGAAGAAACTCTTGACAAGCCATGTACTATATGTCCCTTAGCTAGGCTACATAGAAATCATTTTCCTACTTCTAATTCTGTCTCTAAAAGACCTTTTGATCTTGTACATGTAGATGTATGGGGACCAAATAGGTATCCTACTTCGTATGCCTAGAAGTACTTTTTGACTATAGTAGATGACTGCACCAGGTTTACCTGGGTGTACCTAATGAAGTCAAAGGAAGAAACTAGACACATTATGAAGAGTTTTTGCCTATCTGTTCATACTCAATTTGAAAGACATATCAAGATTATGAGATCAGACAATGCAAATGAGTTTAAAATGAATGAATTTTATATGAGACATGGCATGATAGACCAAACTAGTTGTGTATACACACCACAAAAAAATAGCCTGGTGGAGAGAAAACACCAACACCTGCTTGTAGTAGCCAAATCCTTGCAATTCCAAGCCAACCTGCCTATGCCCTACTAGGGCTTCTCTGTCCTTCATGCTACATACCTTATAAACCTGCTTCCAACACCCATACTTCACCACAAAATACCCTTTGAACTATTATACAATAAACCACCATCATACCTGAATCTGAAAGTATATGGCTGCCAAGCATATGCATACAACACTGACCCTCACAAGCACAAATTTTCAGCAAGATCCATACCTTGTTTATTTCTGGGCATGTCACAACATACAAAAGGATACATACTACAGAATCTGATCAGTAAAGATGTTTTTGTGTCAAGAAATGTACAATTTCATGAAATGTCCTTTCCTTATTCTGACAACATGATACAGACTACTTATCTGCCTACTCACTCACCTAATGCTTCAACCTTCCCAGCACCTGACTATAATAACCAAATGTCATATCCTGCAACTACAATCCACCCTCAATCTGAGCCTACCATCCTGATGAAACCGCACCAGAAATGGCATCAACCTCATCTCCTGACTCATCTACACCTTCTATGTCTACAACTGCAACTACATCAATGCCATCTTGCTCCACTTCTGACCTACCTGAGACCTCACCCCTTCCTCCTCACAGGATCAGAAGGCCTCCTTCTTACCTCCAAGACTACCATTGCAATCAGTTACAAAACAGCCAGGCCTACTCTGTCATTCCTCTCACATCCCACAGCATGCACCATCCTATTGAACAATATTACTCATTGGATCTTTTAGTTCCTGAATATAAAAACTATGTGCTTAATGTTAGTGTGCAGCAAGAACCTTCATCTTATCAACAGGCATCCAAGTTAGTACATTGGCAACAAGCCATGACTCAAGAGCTAGCAGCGCTGGATGCCAACAACACATGGACACTGGTACCTCTGCCTGATGGAAAGAAACCCATAGGGTGCAAATGGGTATACAAAATCAAAAGGAAAGCAGATGGGAGTATAGAGAGATACAAGGCACGGTTAGTAGCTAAGGGCTACATACAGGTACCAGGAATAGACTATGAGGACACATTCTCACCCGTTGCTAAAATGACTACAGTTAGACTGGTCATGGACTTAGCATCTATTAAAGGCTGGCATTTACATCAATTAGATGTCAATAATGCCTTCCTACATGGAAACTTACATCAGGACATATATATGACATTACCAGAAGGGATTCAAGCCACTGTCCCTAACACAGTATGCAAACTAAATAAATCCCTTTATGATCTTAAACAGACCTGTAGGCAATGGAATGCAAAACTGACCTCTTTCCTAACCTCTGCTGGTTTCTCACAATCAAAGCATGACTATACTATGTTTGTCAAAAGATCAGACACCCATTTCCTGGTGTTGCTGGTTTATGTAGAAACGTTGTTCTGGAAAGTGACTCACTTGATGCTATACAAGAACTTAAAACTGCTCTCCATCACACATTCCAAATAAAGGATCTGGGTGCCTTGAGGTACTTCCTTGGCTTGGAGATTGCCAGGTCTCAGGGGGGCATAATGTTGTGCCAGAGAAAATATACTCTTGAATTACTGGAAGACACATGATACCTGGCCTCCAAGCCAGCTAAGACACCAATGGAACTTAATTTAAAGCTTGCCCACAACGACTCCAGCTTGGTAACAAATGTCACTGCCTACAGGAGACTCATTGGAAAACTGATATACTTAACCATCACTAGACCTGATATTCCCTATACAGTGCAACAACTCAGTCAGTTTTTGAATTCATCTACTGAGTTGCATTTGGCAGCTGCACAAAGGCTCTTGAGGTATCTCAAGGGCAGCCCAGGAAGGAGGTTATTTTTCCTAGCACAGGTCCACTGAAGCTGAAGGCATTCTCAAATGCAGACTGGGGAGGATGTACAGAGACTAGGAGATCAGTGACGGGATACTGTACATTTGTAGGAGGTGCACTGGTGTCATGGAAGGCCAAGAAACAGACTACTGTTTCTAAGTCTTCTTCAGAAGCTGAGTATAGAGCTCTTGCCTTGGCCACTTGCGAGGTTCAATGGATTCTCTATCTGTTAAGAGACCTGAGAATAATACATGATGGTCCTGTGGAATTATTTTTTGATAACAGAAGTGCAATCTATATAGTAAAAAATCCGGTGTTCTATGAAAGAACAAAGCACATCGAGATAGATTGTCATATTGTGAGGGATAAATTTCAGGAGGGTGTGATCATTCCAATGCCAGTCAGAACGGAACTTCAGCTGGCGGACATGTTCACAAAAGCGTCAGATTCAAGGAGACTAGGCATCTTGACTGAGTCTTTAGGGATGCTAAATATATTCCCTCAGTCAGGATTGAGAGGGGATGTTGAAGAATTAAAAGAAAATAAATTGAGGAGCAGAAGTGGCATGGGAACATAAGGAAGAGAGGAACAAGATGAGATCAGGAATGAAAAAGGAAAAATGGAAGGAGGCTGATCAAAGGGATGAAGAAGAAAGGCAGAGTGGCGCGCAAACGTTTAAAACTAGTAAAATGACAAGAAAGTCCCTAGTTAATGAAAGTAGTACGTTTTGTAAATAAATGCAATATTGTAATTTTTCTTTCTTCTTCTTTAACTGAAAAACCGTTAGTTGCACTGTACAAAAAGGGGGCCAAGTGCTGAAACATTAAGTAGTTGAATGAATGGAGAATAACCGTTTCTTCTAGCAATTGTGTATTGGGTGAATGTGAAATTAATGCTCAAAGTAGATGGAAATGTTGTGGAGGAATGCCACGTTGGAAGTGTCCATGTGGCGTAAAAAGCATCTGACGGACATCGATCGATGACTTCGATCGATCGATGTCACTTCGATCGATCGATGTCATCGATCGAAGTGGATCAGAGGGCTTCGATCTCTTGGTAGATCGATCTAAGTGGAACAGAGGACATCGATCGATCACTTCGATCGATCGATGTCTCTTAGATCGATCAGAGTGATCGAATGATGTACTCAGTCAGACATCAGTCGATCACATCGATCGATCGATGTCACTTCGATCGATCGATGTGATCGATCGAAGTCTGACAGCGGGCAGAATCATTTTGATTGTGCGGTTAGGTTTCAAACTTGAAACTAACACTATCCTCCGGTTTAAAATAAGATCAATCTGTTGTGATCTAACGGTGGCAGGGAAGATAGCTTTAATCTAACGGCCGAGATTTAAACTGTCTTAACCGCTTAACCGAATATGGTTTCCATCTAACGGTCTAGGTTTAAACCTGCTAATCTATCTTCGATCTAAAGGCTGAGATTAAACCTTCCTAATCTAGATAGGAGGTTTTAATCTAACGGTCTAAATCAAACTTCGGTTTTGATCCAACGGTCACGGTACCTTGTCCTCCAACCGACTCCCCTATATAAAGAGTGCTAAGGGTGCAATCATTTACACACCTTAAGCTCTTAGCATTTCAACGCATTCTGCATTCATAGCACGTGAGTCTTGCATATTTTCTGGGAGAAGTGAGGACACTCTAAGCGTTCGAAGGAGTTCAAGTTCAGCAGTGCCGCTCAACTGAACAGGTACCCGTTGTATCCTGGGAGACGATTGCTCACACCGGTTGGGCACAGTATACCGGAGCAATACGTCTTAAGGACAGAGTCTTCGACTCGCCCCGGGTTTGATTTATTTTGTTTCATATGCACACGTTGTACGACTGCGTCTTGGTACAGGATTGATTGTCCCCAACAATCTTAAGACGTAATTCAATTCAATTAATTTCTGTACCATTTTTTAATTTGCGCAAAAGCAGTTTCGTACTGATTTGCAGTCTACTTCTACTCCTTTCTTAAATCTGATTCTGTTCTGATCTATTCGTTTTGATCAACTGAACAGTAATCTGATAGAGAATGCAAGCTCAGGCTCGGTTCATGGTGCAGACATTCAGAGTTCTGCTCCAATGGCACCAACTGCTGGGGTGCCAAGACATGCTCCTCCTACGCAGGGTCCTGTAGTGGCCCAAGTGGAGAAACTGGAGAAGTTCAGTGGGAGCTTCTTCAAGCGCTGGCAGCAGAAGATGCTGTTCTTCTTGACTGCTGTGGGATTGGCAAACTTTCTGACTGAGGACCCGCCTATGGTGGATCCGTTGGAGGACCAAGCCCAGAATATGCAAAACCAACATTTTGTTGAAGGTTGGAACTTCAACAATTATGTTTGTTTGAGCCATATTCTGAGTTGTTTGGACAACTCCTTGTATGGTTTGTACTGTACGTACAAGACCGCAAAGTCTTTGTGGCAGGCTTTGGAAAAGAAATACCGTACGGAGGATGCCGGCACTAAGAAATTTATTGTCGGCAAATTCCTGGATTTCAAAATGTCTGATTCTCGCACTGTTGTTTCTCAAGTTGAGGAACTTCAGACGTTGGTTGCCGAGATGGAAGAGGAGGGCATGTTGCTCAGTGAATCTTTCGTCGTGGCAGCAGTGATTGAGAAGCTACCTCTTTCGTGGAGGGAATTCAGAAGCTATCTCAAACACAAGAGAAAGGAGATGACATTGGAAGATCTAATTGTTCGACTCCGCATTGAGGAGGACAATCGTAGATCTGAAAGAGCGCCACAATCTAGCTCTGGTCAGGCTAAGGCCCATGTTGCAGAGGCCAAGAAAAAGAAGAGCCAACTCGGGGTGAACAAGAAAGGCAACCAGATTGCCAAGAAGTTCACCGGGAAATGCTACAACTGTGGCATTCAGGGGCATGTCAGCAATGAATGCAGAAAGCCCAAGAAGAAGCAAACCAAGGCAAAGGCGAACATAGTCGATGCATTGGATGATCTGAATCTCTGTGCGGTGGTCTCAGAGTGCAATGCTGTGGGGAACGTACGTGAGTGGTGGCTTGATACTGGCGCCACTAGACATGTTTGCTCCAGCAGAGAGATGTTCACGGAGTACCAGCCCGAGAACAATGAGCAACTTTACATGGGAAACTCGGCCTCCTCGAAGATCGAAGGCGAGGGAAAAGTTGTTCTGAAGCTCACATCAGGGAAGCATCTGACTTTGCAGAATGTGCTGCACGTCCCTGATATTCGGAAGAATTTAGTATCTGGATCTCTTCTATTCATGCATGGTTTTAGACTAGTGTTAGAGTCCAATAAAGTTATTCTTTCGAAAAATGGCATGTATTTGGGGAAGGGGTACTTATCGAATAGGATGTTTAAATTGAATGTCATCACTATTGTACCCAAAAGAGATTTGCCCGCAGAGGCTAATAAAATTGCTTCCTCTTCTGCTTACATGCTTGAGTCTTCTTGTTTATGGCATTTTCGTTTGGGACATGTTAATTACAAGTCAATACAACGTATGAGTAATCTTGACTTATTGCCCAAACTGGACTTTAATAATAAAGGAAAATGTCAAATATGTGTTGAAGCGAAGATGGCAAAGGCGCCATTTCCTTCAATAGAAAGGAACACTGAACCTTTGAATTTAATTCATACCGATGTGTGTGATTTAAAATTTGTGCAAACGAGAGGTGGTAAAAAGTATTTTGTAACTTTTATCGACGATTGCACACGATACTGTTATGTATATTTGCTAAGCAGCAAAGACGAGGCCCTTGATGCTTTCAAGGATTATAAAAATGAAGTTGAGAATCAACTTAGCAAACGAATTAAAGCAATTCGTAGTGATAGAGGTGGCGAATATGATACACCGTTTAATGAATTCTGTTCAGAACATGGCATTATTCATCAAACGACTGCACCATATTCACCTCAATCGAATGGTATTGCTGAACGCAAGAACCGTACTCTAAAAGAGATGATGAATGCTATGTTGATAAGTTCGGGTTTACCTCAGAACTTGTGGGGGGAAGCAATCCTCTCAGCCAACGTCATTTTAAACAGAATTCCATCTAAGAAGATGGATGTAACCCCTTTCGAGCTTTGGAAAGGCTACAAGCCTAGTTACAAATACTTGAAAGTGTGGGGGTGTCTGGCGAAGGTGGCTGTACCGAGACCAAGACAGGTGAAAATTGGGCCTAAAACGGTTGATTGCATATTTATTGGTTATGCAACTAACAGTAGTGCATACCGGCTCTTGGTGCACAAGTCAGATATTCCTGACATACATGAAAACGTTGTCATGGAGTCAAGGAATGCAGTGTTCTTTGAAGATGTCTTTCCGAGGAAAGACAAAATTCAAGAAGAAACAAGATTTGGTAAGCGAATGCGTGAGGCGATTCCTCAAGGAGATGAGGAGCTTCGTCAAAGCTAGCGTGCCAGAATGCCAACTTCGTTTGGACCGGATTTTCTAACCTATATGGTAGAAAATGAGCCGAGGAATTTTTCCGAGGCTATGTCAACTCCAGAAGCTCCATTCTGGAAAGAGGCAATTAACAATGAGATAGACTCAATTCTTCAAAACCACACTTGGGAGTTGGTTGAACTTCCACCTGGAAGTAAACCACTTGGTTGTAAGTGGGTTTTCAAGAAGAAATTGAAAGAGGATGGGTCTATTGAAAAGTATAAAGCCAGGTTGGTAGCTAAAGGCTATCGGCAAAAGGAAGGCTTTGACTTTTTTGACACCTACTCACCAGTGACTAGGATCACTTCTATAAGGGTGCTAGTTGCAATTGCTGCAGTCTATAACTTGGAAATCCATCAGATGGATGTGAAGACTGCTTTTCTGAATGGTGAGTTGGATGAAGAAATCTATATGGAACAACCCGAAGGGTTTGTGGTTCCAGGACAAGAGTCTAAGGTTTGTAGACTCGTTAAGTCCTTGTACGGACTTAAGCAAGCGCCCAAACAGTGGCACTTGAAGTTTGATCAAGCTATGTTAGCTAATGGTTTCAAGATCAATGAGTGTGACAAGTGTGTCTACATTAGCATGGGAAGCACTCGGGACATAATCTTAAACACAAAGAAGATGTTGACGAGGAACTTCGATATGAAGGACATGGGAGTTGCCAATGTTATTCTAGGAATTAAGATTTCTAGAGTGACTGAGGGACTCATATTGTCACAAACACACTATATTGAATCAGTCCTGAAACGTTTCAATATGGATGATGTGAAACCGGTAAAAACCCCGCTCGACTTAAGTATGCACTTAAGAAAGAATCGAGGCGAACCTGTTGCCCAGTTAAAATACTCTCAGGTAATCGGGAGTCTGATGTACATAACGAATTGTACAAGACCAGACTTAGCTTGTTCAGTAAACAAGTTGAGCAGATTTACGAGTAATCCAAGTGATGATCATTGGAAAGCTCTTAACAGAGTGATGAGGTATTTAAAATACACAATGAATCTTGGATTACATTATACGAGATATCCAGCGGTATTGGAAGGATACTGCGATGCAAATTGGATATCAGATAGTAAGGACTCGAAGTCCACCAGTGGGTACGTGTTCACTATTGGTGGTGCTGCTGTGTCGTGGAAATCCACGAAACAAACATGCATAGCTAGGTCCACTATGGAAGCTGAGTTCATAGCGTTGGACAAAGCTGGGGAAGAGGCTGAGTGGCTTCGGAATTTCTTGGAAGATATTCCGTGCTGGCCTAAGCCAATTGCTCCTATTAGCATACACTGTGATAGTCAGTCAGCTATAGGACGTGCTCAAAGCAGCATCTATAATGGTAAGTCACGACATATACGTCGAAGACATAACACCATTAAACAGTTGATCTCTAATGGCGTGATTTCCATAGATTATATAAAATCAATGGAGAATCTTGCGGATCCGCTTACAAAAGGCTTGCCTAGAGATCATATGTCAAGATTGACAAACGGAATGGGACTGAAGCCCATAATGCATGAGTCTTTGTAATGGTAACCCAACCTTGTTGACTGGAGATCCCAGAATCTTGGTTCAATGGGACAACTAAGTTATGAAGGTTCAGTTAGCACTTACTCATTCCGTCTGATAAAAGTGCTGTCTGCAGAGAGTTTAGGGTAAGCTAAGGCTTTTAATGATGTCGTATATCTTGATACGTCAAGTGGAGTATGGCAGAATACTCTTGATAGGAATCACCTATGTAAGTGTGAAGTGGGGCCGCTTCTATGAGAAAGTCTAGGTGGCAAGATTTCTCTAAAACACTTTCTGAAACCAGGTTGTTCATGGCCAAAACGAACACAACCATGAGAACCAAAAGGGTGTTAAAGGAAATATTGTGTGAGTATCATTGTCTTGGTTCACAACAAAGGCTGACTAGTTCAAGACATCAAGTCACTATTTAGCCGAGTGAATCCGATGGTACATCACTATGAAAGGTTCAAAGCCAGAAGCTACCTCTTCTGATGCAATATTTTCTTGTCTGACTTCTCCTCAGAGTTTGCATATGTGTCTGCATTAATTTCCATTCATGTGGGGGATTGTTGGAGAATTTAAGGTTAGGCTTTGGCCCATCGTTGGAGATTGAAGATTTGGGCTTTGGCCCGTTGATAATGTTGCAAAACTTGATTGAGCAACGTACTTTGAGCTTAATGAGTTTCCGATAATGAAATCAAAAACTAATAAATCCTTAATTATCTACGTAACGAGTAGTTAATGTTAGGATGTGGAATCACTCAATTGTGTATTGGGTGAATGTGAAATTAATGCTCAAAGTAGATGGAAATGTTGTGGAGGAATGCCACGTTGGAAGTGTCCATGTGGCGTAAAAAGCATCTGACGGACATCGATCGATGACTTCGATCGATCGATGTCACTTCGATCGATCGATGTCATCGATCGAAGTGGATCAGAGGGCTTCGATCTCTTGGTAGATCGATCTAAGTGGAACAGAGGACATCGATCGATCACTTCGATCGATCGATGTCTCTTAGATCGATCAGAGTGATCGAATGATGTACTCAGTCAGACATCAGTCGATCACATCGATCGATCGATGTCACTTCGATCGATCGATGTGATCGATCGAAGTCTGACAGCGGGCAGAATCATTTTGATTGTGCGGTTAGGTTTCAAACTTGAAACTAACACTATCCTCCGGTTTAAAATAAGATCAATCTGTTGTGATCTAACGGTGGCAGGGAAGATAGCTTTAATCTAACGGCCGAGATTTAAACTGTCTTAACCGCTTAACCGAATATGGTTTCCATCTAACGGTCTAGGTTTAAACCTGCTAATCTATCTTCGATCTAAAGGCTGAGATTAAACCTTCCTAATCTAGATAGGAGGTTTTAATCTAACGGTCTAAATCAAACTTCGGTTTTGATCCAACGGTCACGGTACCTTGTCCTCCAACCGACTCCCCTATATAAAGAGTGCTAAGGGTGCAATCATTTACACACCTTAAGCTCTTAGCATTTCAACGCATTCTGCATTCATAGCACGTGAGTCTTGCATATTTTCTGGGAGAAGTGAGGACACTCTAAGCGTTCGAAGGAGTTCAAGTTCAGCAGTGCCGCTCAACTGAACAGGTACCCGTTGTATCCTGGGAGACGATTGCTCACACCGGTTGGGCACAGTATACCGGAGCAATACGTCTTAAGGACAGAGTCTTCGACTCGCCCCGGGTTTGATTTATTTTGTTTCATATGCACACGTTGTACGACTGCGTCTTGGTACAGGATTGATTGTCCCCAACACATACAACGTAGTTTTATTGTATAAAATTTTTTAACCCATATAATTTAAATAACATGAGTCCAAACACAATTTTAATTTTAAGATTCAAATCTCAATTTTATGAGCATCATATTAAATATTTTATAAATTAATCGTTTTGTTTTGTACATCGTGAAGAGTGAGATGGCAAATCAACTTTTTCTTTTTCCACTTTACCGTATTTGTGAAATAACTCATCTTTAGTTATTACTCTCTATTTTCCGGAGATATTTTTACAGTTGATTCTTAAATATAGTATAAATATATATTATGTTAAAATGCCAACGGAAACACAGAAGTAGTGCTATTTTAGAATGAAAGTATGAAAAAAAATACTTTTTTAAAAAAAAAAGCAAAAAATTGAAACAGTATACATTATTATCAATGAATGTGACAACAGAAAGTTAAATAAATAATCTTTCTCAAGAAACACGTGACCTGCCGATTCACATGAACCCCTTTTCCTCCCTTAAAATTTTCCTTTTTGGGGGAAAATGGTCCAATAGGAACATTTAATTAGTTCATAGTTAAAGTTATCTCTGAGAGGAGCATTCGAACAACTATAAAGTTGTTGTTTTGTAACTTTAAGGTTATCAGTTCGAGCCGTAAAAACAGTCTATTACACAAAGTGTAAGGTAAAGTTGCGTACATCAATCGCGAAACAATCCGACCTCTCCTCGAATCTTGCAGAAACGCGAGAGATTAATGCATCTGGAACGCCCTTTTTGTGGTTAAAGTTATGTTAAAAAAGTTGGAGATCAATTATCTCATACAGAAAAATGCGGGTATTTATAAAATCTGTTATTAGATACATCTCACTTTTTTGGATATCAAGTTACATATGTGGTTGCGAAAGCGCAAGTAAAAATTGATACAGAAATAGAAATTGGTTGATATTAAAAAATTAAATATAACAAAATATTAATCTAAGCAAAAGAGTAGACGCACATATATGAATAACTAAGTACAAATAACATACTTTATGAAAAAAATTTACTCGTCCATATATATTTATTTCTGCCTACTTCGATTAAATAGGTTAGAACAAATACGACGTATATATGTATGTTCATATTTATCTCTTAGAGATAGTTTTTGCTGTTGTTAGGATATAATATGTATGTGTTGTTACTGTTATATGTATATTTATGAGTGGCGCGTGACAGCTTGATGAAAATGGTAGTAGAAAAATACTGGAAGCCAATCGGAAATAATATATTGATAGATAGATTGGTAAGTTAGTATTTCATCATTGGTGACATCATTGGAATATTTTAAAAAGAAATTGCAAAACCTATGAAAGAAAAAAAAAAAGCCCAATTAAGAAGCTGATTGAGGACTAATAAGAGCAATGGTCGGAAAATGCAGCCCAATTGAATTCAAGGTTATTCATTCCCCAAATGAATTAAAAAAAAAACAATAAGGAAAATAGTTGGCTATATCACCAATAATTTTGCAATATCTCTTTTTGTGATGTATTATATAGTACATTTGTTAGATCATTTCAAATAAATGTATAAACAACAATCCACTCCTTCATTAATTAGTCACTTTTTTTTTATAAATCCAATAACATATCCAGTTTATATTTAATTTTCATTATGTTATGCTACTTTTCAAAACAACGTTATTGATATAGAACACAAAGAAACACCACATGCTAAGGATTTGTTATAGTTTTAACAGGCGTCACATGAAATAAAGCTACCTTAATTAATTAAGAAAAATAAATTTCAAAAACGTGACACCTTTCTATTATTAATATTTTAAAAAATTCAATATATTTCATACAAATATACTATTTGCTTCAAACATATGACACACAAGGTAAACAGTCTATTATAGTTCTAACCACTAACATTTCATAATATATTCTTAATAAAATGAAAAAGAAAATCATAAGCAATGACATATAACAAAAAGTGGCAGACAAGACGGTTTTTAAATGATACATATATAGAACATATGAAAAGGTTAAACTAATAAATAAAAGAGCATACTTTCATCACATATGAAAGAAAAAAATCCATCTAAGGAATAATTAATAACATAAAGATAAATAGGTTTTGGGGGCTGGGTGGGTTGGAAATTGTCCAATGGAAATTGTTCCCCATAGTGGAAGTGGGACGAGACTATGGCTCATTAGCTTGTATTCCTCTTGTAATCGGATTAGGATTTGTTTCAAAAGATCAATAGTTCGATTCCAAAGATACGCGCAGTGTGTGTTTCATTGTTACTAGATCGAAGGCATACTTTGCGAGAGTATATTTTGTGTAGATCATTGCATAAGTCTTCACTCAACCTACAAAATGGCTGACCTAGTGATTTACATCATACCCAATTCTTAATACGGTAGAAGCCTTCAGGACCGGTATATGGCCTTTTGCTTCAAGCTTGTCTTAACAGTACCTCTTTCATGTGGGGCCTTCCCTCTCTTTCTCCATCTCTCACTCTTAATATAGCACATTCTCATTTGTCATTATCTCTCTCCCATTTGAAACTGCATGCAATCTATTATTCGTGTATTAATTAATCTAAATTTAAATTCATCTTTTTTATAAATTCAAATATCATTTATATCTTTGAATATGTACAACCAACTGCATGTTATAATTACCATAATTTTATAATGGCCAATAAATAACTATTAGTTTGATCAAGACAATGTACACTAAAGAAAGAGAACGCCATTTCAGCGTATGATTATACTTACAAAAGAGGGTTCCTACTTGTTGTTTTTCTATTTCTTATTAATTAATACGTATATATTATGATGATAAACAGTCAATCTTATACCAATTTAAAATTGGTGTAAGATTATACTTACAAAAGGGTATTTTTAGAGGGAACATTTCTCAGGTCCACTTGCTTTTAATGCCCCTCCAATACATTCCCTCTCACCAGGGCGGTAAATGAACCAAGCCATTCGGTTGTTCGGCTCGTTTGTTTGAACTCGAGCTCGAGCTCGGCTCGGATAAAAGGTTAATGAACAGAGCTTGAACACCTTTTTCTGTTCGAGTTCGGTAAGTGGCACCGTTCGTTTAAGGTGTTCGGCTCGTTAATGTTGTTCGTGAGTTAAATGAATCAAGCTTGAACAAGTAAATATGTTCGTTTAAATAAACGAACAAGCTCGACTCGTTCGCTAAGTTAAATGAACAAATCTTGAACAACACAATACTCGGCTCGTTCGGCTCGTTTACACCCCTACCTCTCACTAATTGAGAAATACACTGAAGGGCGAAGGATCAATCATAATTTTGCAACTGTGGTTGAGAGTACTACCGACCCAAAAACTAAGTAGGTTGTCTTAGATTATACAAGATATTTTATCTCAAGTTATATTTTATTGGTCATTAAATAATGGACTGAATCAGTTTCAAAGTATACGACTACATGAATGTATAACAATACAAATACTCTATCCGTCCTAAATTTAAAAATATTTTATTTCCATAAAGGGTAAAGCATCAACATTAACTTTACCCACAAGGTGACAACTTCAAAGCTCTTAACAAAATCAACATATAACCTTGTTGGCAAAAGGTTGAACCCAACCCAAAGAGTCTCCACTGTCTCAATCCCAAAGAGCTGCGTGGAGGATGTAAATCAGGAGTCCAGCGGCCTCCTAGATTAGGTGATATCTTACACAGCTACTCACACAATGTGTCCCCCCACAAAATAAGCCTTTGGCCTGACAGCACAAGAACACCCGCACTGTGCGCGTCTCTATATTCGAATTCATGACATCTTGTTGGTAATCACCAATCCGAGTACCAACTGAACTATGCACGGGGTAAATCAATATATAACCTTGTTGGCCCCATAGGAAGTTGGATTGGGGGAGGGGGGATAGGTGGTTATGAAACTTTGCATAAATTATGGCAAGCAAGGAGGGGGTATGGAACCATCACCAGGTTTCTAATTCTTGAAAATGACATAATCCTAAATCCATCGGACATGTAAGACATAAACAAGGTGTTCCCGGACATATCACAATAGTTTCAGATAGAAGGTTTCGAAAGAAGCGTCAGGGGTTTGAATTTTGCAGAAGACAAAAATGTTTGGACCCCTTCAGGCTAGCTGCATATTGGGGAGCACTATTGGCCCGTGAAATGACCTGATAGGCTGACAGGTCAGCCCGTCGGTTGTTCTTTTGGTGTCAATGGACTCCTTGTGCTGACAAACTTCTACTAGTGGGTTCTGAGAACCTGATTTACATTTCTAGACACTTTATGGGACCGGAGGTGACAGAAACACTTACTAGTTAGGTTCAAATTAAAAGAAGGTTATTGTCATGTCCCTATAAATAGAAGGTTTGTTTCCATAGGATTATTTGGTGGGCATTCCATATATGTTCCCAAAAATATCCATCTACTTAAATACAAACACCATTTGTATCATAAAAATCTCATTCACAAACATATAAAAAGCAAGAAGTGTGATTTATTTCGAGTTGAGAAACTAATGATGTCGATCTTGATGTGGCAACACTATGGAGTTTCCAGTGCATTAGGCTCTTGCATTTGGGCAGGATCTGAAGATGAGTCGGATTGCTTCGCGATCTGATATACGCAGTCTTACCCCACACTTATGCAAAAGGGTGTTTCTGCGGCTCGAATCCGTAACATCAATGTTACAAAACAGCAACCTTACCAATTGTTTCAAGGCCCGTCCTCTATATATCCATACAGGATAAAAATGATAATATGTGGTCAGAGAACTTTTGCTGACCTTTTCTTTTAAAGTCTTCCTAACTGTTTTTTCATTTCTCAATTTTTTATTGTTGTAAATAAAATTATCGAAATAAGTAAGCTAAAGTATTGAACATAACACTCTTTAATTATCGTAATGTATTCTTTAATATATGTTAATTAATTTTTGTAAATGATAACACTATTATATGTCAAAGTTATTTTTCACGTAGTGAAAAAATACAAAAGTAAAAAAAATATGTATTAGAGAACGTACTGAACAATAAGCTAAAAAAAGTGGTACATGATATTACTAGGGCAAGATATGAAAATGAATAACTTGAGTTGATTAATAAAAAGCATGTCAGATCGCCTAAAAGAATATTGTAATACCTAATTTCAGGATGAAAAGAAATAAAAGAAACATATATTATATAAAAATCTACCAAAAAACTAAGATTAATTTGGATGAACAATTTTTAAATCAACACAAACGAAACATACCGGGAAAAGTACATCTGTCCATAAAATGGAAAAAAAAAAACAATTAGAGTAGTTGGAAAGAATCTGTTGAGATCAGGAGAGGCAGAAAGTGAGGTAAAATATGATGCCCTTCAATCACGTGTTGCGTACAAAAAAAGAAAGAGGTTTAAATTTTTTTTTTAAAAAAAAAGATTTGCTTGTACACGTGACAGTACGTGATTGAATGTTTCATATTTTGTTTCACTTTATACCTCTTATGATCTCAACCGGGAAAGAATTGCTTCTAATGCCGGAAACTTTTGCTGCCAATACAACTTTAGAAAACCAACTTTGAAAATATTTCCGTAAAAAGTAATATTGCCACTATATATGCATAAACACTGTGGTTAAAGTTAATGGACGAAGATAATTTGTAGGAATGCACAGGCTGGAGGCATCAGTTCAGATCCCATCATCGCAAGAGACGGTAAAAATTAACTATATAAAACAAGTCTATCAAACGATTTCACATTATTATTTTTTTGTCTTCAAGGCATAGTTCAGTTGGTATTTCGGTTGAAATTTATTCTAAATGATCAAAAGTCCGATTTCAAGGACACGCACAGTGTGAATGTTAATAGGCCGAAAGCTTAATTTGCTGAGGGACACCTTGTGTGGGTCATTCCTTGGGGCTGGGGCGCTGGGGGCCCTCAGGGTTAGGGTATGACCTTTTGCTCCAAGTCTTGGAATCAGAATACGCGTAGCATGGAAGTAATACTGTTATTTAGGCCTGAAGGCTAAAGGACAGAATCTGATCAATTGGGTGTTGGGTTACAAGCCCAGTTTGAAGTGAGCTCCTTATGTGAGTTGTCTACTAACATATTACCAATTTAAGAGACCGTTGAGTTTCAAATTTATATTTTTCACACAGCTCCATATGATTAGGTAAGAGTGTTAACCGAACCGAACGGTTTGCGAACTGTTCGAGTTCGATTTGTATACGATTTGAACACCTATTTGGGTTCGTTTACTAAACGAGTCAAATTGTTCGCAAACTGTTCGGCTCGCTTAAACAATTATATTGTTATCGAGCCGATCTCGAACCAATTTTAAAGCTCGTTATAATAAACGAACTGAGTCAAACAGTTTGTTTAGCTAAACGAATCCAGATTCGAAAACCTAATATTCGATTCGATTCAGTTCGTTAACACCAGGACACTAATTGGCCTATGGGTAGGGGTGTTAAACAAACCGAGCCGTTCGCGAGCTATTCGAGTTCGATTCGTGTTCGGTTCGTATTTGTTCGTTAATTATTTGTTAACGAGCCGACTTCGAATAGGTATTCGAGTTCGTTTAGTTAAACGAGTTGAACTGTTCGCGAACTGTTCGGCTCGTTTAAACAGTTATAAGGTTATCGAGCCAGACTCGAACCAATTTTAAAGTTCGTTTAGCTAAACAAACCGAGCCGAACTATTTGTTTAGCTAAACGAATTTGAGTTTGAAAACTTAGTATTCGTTTTGGCTCGGTTCGTTAACACCCCTACCTATGGGGTGGGATTTGGCCTTTTGTTCGATAAGAAACAAATGAGAAGGTAATATTTCAAATCATTAACAGTCCTTTGGTGGAACCATGGTGCTTTAATGATATTGGCTTGCTCTTTTTGTAGTAATAAACAATAATATTTATGGGGGGAGAGAAATGTCCACGGCTTCAATGCAACCCACATTATTAAAATAAATCTATTTTTCATTCATTGATTGATTGATCATATTGGTGTCATTTAAATATAAAAACATTAGCCTTCCTAGCACAGTACTTGCCCCTTTGCTCTCCACTTGAGTCACCCACCAAGCCGACTAAGTATGGCCCACGACAGACCTCAACAACAACATTATCCCGTGTTTTAGAGGTTCCCGTGTATAGCAAGGTATGGGAGGTCGGATGTACGTAACATATAGATGTTGTTTATCAATGACCTATAATATAAATTGTGTCTATCGATCAACTGTTACTTCATAATATAAGAAACGCAACCAATTTAACGATTAATTTTGCTTTATTCCATCATATTCTAAAATAAAAAAAATGTGTTATTGAGTCTATTGAAAATGAAAACAACCCACGACCTCAATCATGGGAAAAGGATATTTTGTCAAACTTATTTTATGGGTTATTTTATGTTACGTTACTATGTAAACGTGTTGTATTTATCATCAGATAGTTAACTTATCCGTAAAGAATAGCGTCACAACGCGTATTAAAATGTTTATAAGAGTATGTTAAACGACTTGAGATCATACTCTAACATTCGTGTTCTCTCTTCCATGTGTTAGTATTGGTAAATTGCATATCAGTTAAGCATTAGCTAGAAAGATCTTATTGTTCTTTAATAAATAAGAAAAAATAAATAAAAGATGCATGTCTACTTAATTGGTGGGAGGATATGTTTTGATATATATATATATATATATATATATATATATATATATATATATATATATATATATATATATAGACACACACACATGTAATTATGTATGTCAATATATGTGTGTGTTTTTGTATAAACATATAATGCACGATTTTATGTGTGTTTGGCTACAATATTATTCTTTGGATGGAAAAGATTGAGAACTAACTTCGAGGGTCTCTACCATTCCATCTCCATGAAGCATCATGGATGATATAAATTTGGTAGTTGGGGGTCGATTAGGTAGGAGGAATGTAACACTCATGCCAACAAGTAACTAGATCCAAACTCATTTTAGCCCCATAAAACATCACGGATGATGTAAAATAAGTATTCATCGGTCCATTAGACAGGAGGAGGAGCACTTGTGCCCACAAGACGCTAGACGCAAACTCGTCCATGTGTAAGCTGAAACTGACGACATGATCCAAACTCTCGCATTAATGGCATGGTCCAAATTCCCATATTCTGACGGCCAAAATTCGAATGTGCAAACTGATTTCTTATAACATTAATGGTAATGGCATGGTCCAAACTCCCATATTCTATACATAAGAATTTGTTTAAACCAAGTCGAATTACACCATCTTGTTTCCACATTGGAAAGATAAATGACATGGCGTAAGTGTTGGATAAATATTAGACGTAATGTTTATCTTTAAGATTTATCCCGTGATTTATTAATTTAAATCACATATAGTGTGGATCACCATGTCATCTTATCTCCTAGACTTGTATTTGACTACAACTCCTTGGTGGTAAGGGATTATCACCATACAGTAGAGTTTGTGATGGTACGAACTCTAATCAAGACAGGATTAGGGGGTCCCTAGCCTAGCCTATAAATAAGAGCCTATGGTTGTCCATCAAACCATCTCATTCAAGTCAAGAGGAACAATGCTAGAAGACTACCCTAAGGACTACATCAACACGAAGAAGGCTTCTACAAACGACAATGGCCGGAGGTAACTTTTATGCTTCCGCAATTTATTTTGGCCTAACAATTGGTATCAGAGCCACCTCTTACCATATCGTTTGTATTTAGAAAACTTTCTTTCGTACCCTTTAATGCATTCTAATCGTTCAAAGGTTACGAAATTGTAGTTTTCGAGGCCTTCAACATTAAAACTATACCTATCGATATTTGTAGTTTTAAATGTGTGCTTTCTCAGAGAATGTATGCTATACCTGTGTAATCTGGAAATTCTGCAGCACAAACACGTTGTCGCAAAATTGACGTTGTAAAATTACTGCATCTTTCACAGTAGTTTATGCAATTAAAGAATTTGGTCACTTTGACACTGACGCCCCATGAAGGAATCAAAAGTTTTAAAGCCACATAAATAAATAAAAAGATTTACGTTTCTGGTGGAATTGTTGTCATATGGTTCTGAATTAATGGCTCCTTTAAAATACTGCACAATAGATATATTTTTGCAAAGCTTTTCGTTTTGTGCTGGCATCGTATGGTGCTCCAAAATTTGATGCAATTGGCTTCCCAATTTTACCTCCACCAAATGTTTCCATTTGGTATAAAAGTCGGTACACGGGGTATTATTTCATCAAATAAAAGGTGTATTATTTCACCAAATGTTTCCATTTTATTTTCACGTGTACGGTGTTTTTTTTTTTAAAATGTTTAAATGGTGCTCAAATGTTTCTTTATGATTATGTATCTATTTGATAAAATAAGTGGCAAATGCAAAAGGTAAACTATTGAAAGTGTGATAAATACACCGTACACGTAATTTCTGTCTAGAAAGTCGGTACTTAAGCGGGACCGTCTGTGACCCCACCGCACGGCCTGGGACTTTACGTGGAATGGTAATACCTGTCTAGGAAATTGATTCATGATCTTTCCTGTGGTATTGCCGAATCGGTTCACTTCACATTTTCATTATGATTTTATCTTTTGTTAATGTCATATAAAGCGTTTTTGAAGTTGATGACATATAAAGAATTATTTTCTTAATTTTAAGATTATCCACAACATCTTAAAATTGTACGGCGTGAAGAAAATAAAATGTCATCGTATCTATTGTTTTGGTTAATAAGGTAATCACTCTGCCCCACAGGGAAGTGGTTGCTTTATTGATCAAGAAAATTAAACATAAACATTTCCTATGCCCACAGGTACGGAAATATTTTGGTTGTTTAATTTTCATATTGTTTTAAAGAATAACTACATAAATATGTTGGTGACATATAGAGGATTATTTTCTTAATTTTAAGATTAGCCACAGCATCTTAAAATTATATGGTATACAAGAAAATAAAATGTCATCATACCTATGTTTTTGATTAATAAAGTAGTCATTCTGCCCCACAGGGAAGTGGTTATTTTATTGATCAAGAAAATTAAACATAAACATTTCCTATGCCCGCAGGTACGGAAATATTTTGGTTGTTTAATTTTCATACCGTTTTAAGTATATTCTATGCATGAGTGCAACCTCTACCCACAGGAAGGTTTAGAATATACTATTTGAATTAAATTGATTAATTCATTCTGGTTATATATGTTCATAGCATGATATATGTTTCTTTGGTTATGCAGTTATTCCCACTACTGCTTTATTTGATTCTGCTAAAACTCCAATGTTGACTGGTGACAATTTTACTGAATGGAAGGATAATATCCTTTTGACGCTAGGGTGTATGGACTTAGACCTGGCAATCCGTGAGGAAAACCCACCAAATCTCACGGAATCAAGTACGCTATCTGAGAGGTCTAGTTACGAGCGTTGGGAGCGATCTAATCGCCTCAGCATGATGCTCATCAAGTCTCGTATAAGTCCAAGCATTAGGGGTTCTATCCCTAATCTTGATAATGTCAAAGCTTACATGAAAGCCATTGATGATCAATTTGTAAGCTCTGACAAGGCGGTAGCCAGCACCCTTATGAAGAGGCTTTCAAACATGACCCATGACAGAAGCCGTGGTGTGCGCGAGCACATCATGGAGATGAGGGACATTGTTGCTAAATTAAGCTCCCTAAAGGTTGAAATCTCCGAGTCATTCCTGGTGCATTTCATACTCAACTCTCTCCCTTCGGAGTTTACTCCATTTAAGATCTCATACAACACACATAAAGAAAACTGGTCAATTAATGAACTTCTGACCATGTGTGTTCAAAAGGAGCAGAGGTTGAAGAATGAGTCCATTGAGTCTGTGCATCTTGCGACTCATTTTAAGAGAAATGCAAAGAAGGGCAAAGGTGTTCCAATGAAGAAAACCGGCAATAAAGACACATGTCGGTTTTGTAAGAAAAAGGGACACTGGAAGAAAGATTGCCTGAAATACAAGGGATGGCTGGAGAAGAAAGGTAATATTTCCTTTGTGTGTCATGAATCTAATTTTACTGAGGTTTCTGATAATACATGGTGGATTGATTGTGGTTCTACAATTCACATTGCGAAAACCATGCAGGGCTTTCTAAACCTGAGGAAGCCAAATGAAAGTGAGCAATGCATCTATTCTGGAAACCGGATGCGCTCTACTGTTGAAGGAGTGGGATCTTATAGGCTCATTTTGAAAACTGGTTTTCAACTTGATTTAGAAAACACCTTTTATGTACCTTCTTTTTCCAGAAATTTAGTTTCTCTTTTAAGACTTTCAATTATTGGATATGATTTATATTCACATCTTTTTGTAATGAATGTATTGAAAGAGAATAAAGTTATTGGTTCTGCGAAATTGAATGGTTTTTTGTTTCAACTTGAGCTAGATCCCATTTATGAGCATACTCTTTTAACAGAAACTGGTACAAAGCGTTGTATTATCAATGAAAACTCATCAAGTCTTTGGCATAAAAGATTGGGACATATCTCAATCGAAAGAATGAAAAGATTAGTGAATGAAGGAGTTTTACAAACTCTGGACTTCACTGATTTTGGTACTTGCGTGGAATGCATAAAGGGAAAGCAAACCAACAAGACCGTTAAGGGTGCCAAAAGGAGTTCACAACTTCTTGAAATTATACACACAGACCTCTGTGGTCCGTTTCATATTCCGTGCTTGAATGGTCAGAAATATTTTATTTCATTCATAGATGATTATTCAAGATTCATGTATCTTTATCTCCTATTTGATAAATCTGAAGCACTTGATGCGTTCAAAATCTTCAAATTGGAAGTAGAGAAACAAAAGGAAAAGACGATTAAAATTGTCCGATCCGATAGAGGCGGTGAATATTATGGGCGTTACACAGAAAAGGGTCAAATGATTGGTCCATTTGCTGAGTTCCTTCGAAAGGAGGGTATTGTTGGACAATACACCATGCCTGGCTCACCACAACAGAATGGTGTTGCTGAAAGAAGGAATCGAACGCTTATGGACATGGTTAGGAGTATGGTTAGCACTACAAATTTGCCTGTATCCTTTTGGAGTGAAGCTCTCAAAACCGCGGTGTACGTCTTAAACAGGGTGCCATCAAAGGCTGTCCCAACCACTCCTTTTGAGTTGTGGAATGGTTGGAAACCCAGCTTAAGACATTTACACGTTTGGGGTTGTCCAGTTGAAGTTAAGGTGTACAACCCTAGCATTAAGAAACTGGATGAAAGAACTAAGAGCGGTTATTTCATTGGATATGCTCTAAACTCAAAAGGATACAGATTTTACTGTCCATCACACTCTCCATATCTGGTTGAAGCAAGAAATGCTAAGTTTCTAGAGGATCATGAAGTCAGTGGGAGTGATTCAAATCGTGAATTTAGATTTGAGGAAGTTAGGGACATACCAGTGCCCCTACATAAAGACAATTTGGATGCTATTCAACACGTTGAAGAGCCTCAAACTGTACAACCTCAAATTGTTGAATCGCATCAAGAACCCATTGAGACCATTATTCCCACGCCTACTGAACTAGTGGGAGTGAGAAGATCCATACGAACTAGAAAATCAGCAATTCCTGATGACTACATAGTATACCTTCAAGAATCTGATTATGACATTGGAACATGTCATGACCCTATGTCGTTTTCAGAAGCCATGAAAAGTGACAAATCGTCACAATGGTTCAATGCCATGAAAGAAGAGATGGAATCAATGGCTAAAAACAAGGTCTGGGAACTCGTTCCATTACCAACCCGAGCCTCTATGGTGGGATGCAAATGGGTCTTTAAGACCAAGAGAGACTCAGTTGGTAATATCGAACGATATAAAGCTAGACTTGTGGCCAAAGGATTCACTCAGAAAGAAGGCATTGATTACCATGAAACCTTCTCTCCAGTTTCAAAGAAGGATTCATTTCGCATCATCATGGCATTAGTAGCTCATTTTGACCTCGAGTTACATCAAATGGACGTGAAAACAGCATTCCTTAATGGGGTTCTTGATGAAGAGGTATACATGCGTCAACCAGAAGGCTTTGTTGATTCCAAGAATAATCAATTAGTTTGCAAATTGAATAGATCCATATATGGGCTTAAACAAGCTTCACGTCAATGGAACCTTAGGTTTCATGAGGTAGTCTCTTCATTCGGTTTTGTTGAGAACATTGTTGATCAATGTATATACCTCAAGATGAGTGGGAGCAAGTATATCTTTCTGGTCCTATATGTGGATGATATTCTACTGGCAAGCAGTGATCTTGGGTTATTGCATGAGACCAAGCGATTTCTCGCTTTGAACTTTGATATGAAGGATATGGGTGAAGCCTCTTATGTCCTTGGCATAGAGATTCACAGAGATAGAACAAGTAAAATACTTGGTCTTTCTCAGAAGGCCTACATTATCAAAGTACTTGAGAAATTGGCTATGCAGAATTGCACGTCTATTGCGTCACTTATTGCTTCATCCACAATGGAGGCTGAGTTCATTGCATGCTATGAAGCTACTTCACAGGCTCTTTGGATGAAATACTTCATCAGTGGTCTTAAAGTTGTCGATAGTGTTGAGAGACCAATTAAGATTTTCTGCGATAACAAAGCGGCAGTGTTCTTTACGAAAAACAATAAGAGTGGGAGTCGCAGCAAGCATATCGACATAAAGTATCTGAAGGTCAGAGATCATATTAGCAAGGGAGATGTAAAGATTGAACACATAAGTACGGAGTCAATGTTGGCTGATCCCATGACGAAAGGTTTACCGATACAAGTATTTGGGGATCATGTTGCCAATATGGGACTACGTAGTTCTCCTTGATTTTGTATTTTTGATCTTATTGTCTAGACATTCGTTTGACATTTGTTTATTTTATTTGCGCAATCTAAGTTAGGATCTGTTTGATCCATACACGAGGACCCATTGAGATGATTTATATTAAGTCGTTCATTTTGTTTGATTGTTTGTATAATGCATGGTAATACTTGGAAGGGAGTGCTCGTTGTTTAATCTAAGAGCGCAACCGCCTTGATTCTATGTGTTATATTTTCGATCGAGGTAGTCAAGTTGTTCGAGTGACATTTTTTGTTTTGGCCAAGTTACTTAGTCACTTGTGTAGCGTTGTCTAGTGTTGACATTTGATCCAAGTGGGAGAATGTTGGATAAATATTAGACGTAATGTTTATCTTTAAGATTTATCCCGTGATTTATTAATTTAAATCACATATAGTGTGGATCACCATGTCATCTTATCTCCTAGACTTGTATTTGACTACAACTCCTTGGTGGTAAGGGATTATCACCATACAGTAGAGTTTGTGATGGTACGAACTCTAATCAAGACAGGATTAGGGGGTCCCTAGCCTAGCCTATAAATAAGAGCCTATGGTTGTCCATCAAACCATCTCATTCAAGTCAAGAGGAACAAGGCTAGAAGACTACCCTAAGGACTACATCAACACGAAGAAGGCTTCTACAAACGACAATAGCCGGAGGTAACTTTTATACTGAATTTAAGATTGTTGGTTCATGTACTTAAAATCGGATAATATCTTAGGAGGCTAAAAATGAGGCTAAAAGTGAGGTTTCCAATCATGCGTCGCCACGTGTACAAAAGCAAGAGGGTGGTGCAATTTTTTTTAAAAAAATTAAATTTTGTACACATGGCGACGCGTGATTAGAGGCCTCACTTTTAGCCTCACTTTTAACCTCTTAGGATCTCATCCGACTCAAAATACACTATCTTACCTCGTATGGCATAATATACGTAATACTCCTAGTTATAGGATTGTAGGAATGGTTTATTCGTTTGCCAAACAAAATTTCCCCGTTTTGTCCCAGGGGCATAGTCCAGTGGTAATTGTCAAAAGTGATTGGGGCTAGAACCCCGACGTCCCGAGTTCGAGTCCGTGTGGAGACAATCTTTGTTGAAATATTACAAGTGTTGCTTCTGGGCTGGCTGAGTCTCGTGTGTCCTCTCCCTTTGCAGGGCTGCCGGTGGAGCACATCCTTCGATTTACATTCCACCTGGCTAAGGGGCATCTGGTACAGATGGGGGAGAACCCACCCCTCATCAAAAAAAAAAAAAAATTCCCCGTTTTCCTTACATTTTTCATCAATCCAGCTAAGTGGTCAGATCGAGGACAATTTGATTGTTCCGTGTTTGAAGCTCTACGTTATCTTAAATTTACTTCCAAAAACGTGACCCTCGTCTTTATCGAAAGGGATCATAATTTTCCGTGAAAGCAACATAATTATGTATACAAATGCTAAGTTTCATCATATTACAGCATTGAATAAGAGTTTGCTTATATACAGATCATGGCTCCTGATACGATGATCTACTTTGATCACTATACATGGTACTTTGATGGCGTCGTCTGTGAATGCTTGTGAGACTCTACTTCATATGTAGAAAGAAGCTACAAGATGGTGAAGACCGCATGATGCATAACTACCCGTGCACTATACTCATACGTTTGCATATGGTCTGGAGAGGAGTCGCATCGCTTCGCGATCTGATATTCGCATCTTTATCCTGCACTTTATACAAGAAGTTGTTTCCGCATCTCGAATGCAAAATCAAATCCAACTCCATGAATATCTATCCCACCTTATTAATTTAGGTAGGATATTGATTTGGGAGCCATTCGACTATTTTCAGAGTTTTTCTTTTAACTACTCATTTATGTTGTTTAATCACTTTAACCACTCACACGACTATTTTCGTAACATTTTGGCTATTCGGACGATTATTTCTGATAAATTCGCCCAAACTAAAGGATACTATTGCTCTTTCAAATTTTTAAAAGGGCATAATTATCATTTTACCAAACCCCACCTATCCTCCTATTGTCATCTCATTTTCCTCCAGCACCCTCCACCCCCACCTGTAGAAATAAGTTCAGCTGAGGTGTGCCGAGCTGAACTGAAGAAGGCAGACCTGGACAGAGGTGTGCCGAGCTGAAACTAAGAAGGCATGCCTGAACTATGGTGTGTCGAGCTGAACTAAACCGACATGGACAAAGGTCTGAATGAAGATGGAAAGTGACTAAGTAGTCAGCCGAGCTGACCTGTACAAGATAGAGCTGACCTGAGGAGAAGACAGAAGGAGGAAGAACTGAGCTGCAGAAGAACAAATGTGCTGAAGGAAAGAAGACGAAGACGACCAAAGTAAAGAAGTGATGAGCCAAGGTGACAAGGTGAAGCACGATCAAGGCAGCAACACAACAGACCTAGCTGCCATACTTAGGCGTGTAAATATTGTAATTTAGAATATTTTTACTGTACATAGATGAGCCACGCTAGTAATTAGCCGTTACCATTAATGTTAGAATTTACTGCAGATCACTGTAGATAAACAGTAATCACTGTCCAAGTGGTGAAAAACAGTCTTTGGAGTTAGAATTTACTCACTGTAAAAGGAAAACAACCTTGTAAATTATTCTTAACTTGAATGAAGGCAAATTCTTTCAATATTCAACACCACCCTCCGCTCAATCTCCGCCGTCCTCTTCCATCTCATCTTCCTGAAATATGTTATGGAAGGGTATTATTGCTCTTTCAAATTTTTTTAGAAGAATTGGATCATTTTATTCATCTACTAGACAAAAGCTTGTGGTACATGTGAAGCTAGCGCTATCGTTCTACTGTACAAATCAGTCACTATGACTACATTCTTTATGCCAAGCAAGTCTAATATTCCGCACCCTTTTAAATATCATCTGAGTCGCTCGATACACACTTAGGCGTTCAAATTCCTCTTCGTGTAAGCTCTTATTCCTTGATGTCCATATATGGGAGACTCCTTTCCGGAAAATATAAGGTCATTGTTCTTCTTGGAGCTCCTCATCTCGGCATGTTGCCAAATTTCGATCGATCCATCCTGCCACTCCTCCCTCATTAGTGAAAAATCGCAGCCCATTATGTCTAGGAAGAAGCCGGTTCCATACTTGTTTGGCGCGAGGGCAATCTCGCAATGCATGTAAGCTAGTTTCAAGGTGCATTTGGCAGCTTGCACACGTTGAAGAATCATTTAAAGTCCTGTGATATAATAGTTCATTCGTCGGAAGGCTGTCAAAGAGAGATTGCCATAATAAAAAACAACCCCTTTGTGAGCGTAAGGACCAAATATTTTGTCACACCTTCGTCCCTGTGGTGGAGTTTCCGTCAAGTTGTAAGGCATACGAGGATGCCACTGAAAAGCTTGTACTAGGTTTTTCCCGCCATGCAATTTGTCCGTCAGCTCGTTTGCATGCAGCTGCGTAGATCCCTCAAGCACACCCGCAAGCATAGTTGGGGTGGCTGCAAGAATACTCTTCTTCCATGCTCTTTCAAATTTTCACTAGGGCAGATATGTATGAAAAATCTTATACTAAAGCAAATGTCTTCTTCCATGCTCTTTCAAATTTTCACTAGGGCAGATATGTATGAAAAATCTTATACTAAAGCAAATGGTGGGACAGGCGCAGCCCCTAGGTAAGGAGGCAAATGGTTAGATACATTGCCTCCTATCTTAATAGTTTATATATCCTCTTTAAATGTATATAATATTTTTTTCAATGATCTACTTTTATGTCTTGCATATCTTATTTTCTTGCGTTGAACAAACTTTTCTTTTTATGGCTAAATATCATTTCTATACTGTTTTCACCATAATACAACACAACCCAATATTATATCATTGCCTTAGAAGCTCCCGTCTATGGCGAGGTATGGGAGGTCGGATATACGCAATCTTACTCATGTGTTAGAAACACACAGACATTGTATTCCGTTGACCCATAATGAAAATTGCGTGTCGATCAACTGCTATTTCACAATATATGAAGCGCAGCTAATTTAGTAAGTTATTTTGCTTTATTTCATCATATTCTAAAGTAAAGAAAAAATGTGTCATTGACACAGAAATGGACAAAGGAAGATGTTTTAACCATAATATTCTCTCTAGATACCTGAAACTCTTGCCCAAAGGAATGTCTGGCCTATTCCACTAACAAAAGTCAACAGGAAGGCCTTATTTTTTAGTTAGCCGTCACAATATCATAATTTCTAGAAATCAGCATTTTTCATATAGATTATGATAAACCATAATTAAATCGTATGTTAGTCAACAACAGTCAACGGTTCAGCTCCAATAGCTCAATACTCAAGTATTGCAGTTCAGCAGTTCAGCGCCCAAGCATGGCTGTTCAGCCTTGGCTACACCTCAGCGGGGCATCATGACGCCCTTATAACATCGAAGAATATGCCGAGGTTTGCACCTCGACACCAACTTCAGTTTATGTCCCAGTGCCGCACTTCAGACCACTTCAACTGGGTAAGGCCTAGTCATACACTTCGGCAAGACTTGATCTCGCACTTCGGCAGAGCTCAGTTGGGGACTTTGGCAAAGGAACCAAGCACGACATTACCTCGTGGGACCCTCAGACAGAGGTGCAATTCGAATATGATAACTACAGCTGGTTATTCTTTCTGAACACGCCAAGATCACAACATCCGGCCTATTAGTCACATCAGTCAGGCTACTGGTCACATCAGCAGACCTACGTCATCCTAGGCTTTCTGCCCCAAGCAAACGTCTTATCCACTATCAGAAGCTAAAGGCGGAAAAAGGTCTATAAAAGCAAGTCAACCAAGACAAAGAAGGGGATCCGGAATTCAAATATTCACACCCTAAAGCAAGTTCATACACTTTTCTCTTCAGCCCATATTGTGAGACACTCTTAACTCACCATCTAAATTATAATCTCAGTGAGATATGGCCCAAACTGACTTGAGCGTCGGAGGGTTTTTCCTGGGGCCAACCCCCCGGGACCTCTGACCTGTGCTTTCTTGTGCAGGATATTTTAAAGGCTATTCCAGCTACTACTCTCAGCCCAGTTAACAACTCTTCAAGTTAACTAACAGAGCTAATTTGAGGTCGTCTAGACCCTTGGTGAAGATCTGGCTTCATCATTTGGCGTTAGAAGGAGGGCCCTTAGTCCCTTAATCCAGAAAACAGTTACTCAGATCTTTTCTAGTTACCTTAGCAAGCTATCGAGAGAAAGATGAATAGCAAAGATGGACAAGGGTCCAAGCAACCTGCGACATCTAAGAGGAGCCAAAGGTCTTCTCAACAGCAAACTGAACAGTACTCTACAGAGCCAGGAGAGTCCTCAACTCCTGCCATTTCCTTTACCTATGAAGAGCATATTCGAGCCATACACTGTGTGGCTCAAAATCCAGGTGTGTTTCAAGCTGTAGTAAGGGAGATAAAGAGGAAGGCCTCTGCAGCAAGGTCCAGTGGGTCTCATTCCAGTAACTCTCACCCACTGGAACACCTGGAGTACTCTCCCACTCGGCCTGGTTATTTCCCCAGGCGTCAGGCCGAGTTTATGGCCAAGGCGAGGCAGCCAGAACAAAAGTCCAGTCACCAGAGCTTAAAATGTACTCAGAAAGCCTCATTGCTATTCAAACATGGCAGAAAAGTTAACAATAAAGGTAAAGCACCGTTGCAGGAAAGGTGCTCTGTCAAGATTCGGTTAGGAGGCCGAGGGAGGGAAAGGAACTCTCTACTGGCTTCAAAAGCCCATATCCTTTCCTACATGAGGAAAAAATCTCTGACAAAGGAACCCCAGTCCCTGGCTGGGCCGATCCACAAAAGAAACCACCGACTGCACTGCCTTTATCATCATGATATTGGACATGATACAGAAGACTGTAGGCAGCTCGAGCAAGAGATTGAGCGTTTTATTGAGCTGGGTCACCTGCAACGTTTCTATAATTCGAGGTCTAGGCTCCACAACCGGTTAGACTTTGGTAAACCCCCTCCGGATGAGAGTTGTAAACCTGGGTCTCATCATGGGTTGCCAAGTGATGAGGATTCAGATCCTGATGAAAGGGGGTTACGGGTTCCTGAGCATATACGGCTGACGTAACAGCAAAAGTCCCTGATCCAATCGAATCAGGGTTGATTTATTCTTGTGCTCATCTGGTATCTTTTGGCTCAGCTTTATATTATCTAAGGATCGATTTCTTATGTTCAGCTGAGTATTCTTATTTGGCATTATCCAGGAAAGTTAAGTCACCATATGGTGCATGAAGCAATAATTTATGCCTACCTATAACCCACAACGAAAGTGGGGGCATACCTCAGCAGGTCTGAGAGGTTAAACAGGTCTCAACAAAATGGGACATGTTTCCCGATATTCTACCTCAGCAGGTCTGAGAGGTTGAGCAGGTCTCAACAAAATAGGACATGTTTCCCGATATTCTACCTCAGCAGGTCTGAGAGGTTGAGCAGGTCTCAACAAAATGGGACAGGTTTCCCGATATTCTACCTCAGCAGGTCTGAGAGGTTGAGCAGGTCTCAACAAAATGGGATAGGTTTCCTGATATTCTACCTCAGCGGGTCTGAGAGGTTGAGCAGGTCTCAACAAAATGGGACAGGTTTTCCGATATTTTACCTCAGCAGGACTGAGAGGTTGAGCAGGTCTCAACAATGGGTTAAGTTCCCCTATATCTTTACCTCAGCAGGACTGAGAGGTTGAGCAGGTCTCAACAATGGGTTAACTTCCCCTATATCTTTACCTCAGTAGGTCTGAGAGGTTGAGCAGGTCTCAACAAAATGGGTTAAGTTCCCAATATCTTTACCTCAGCAGGACTGAGAGGTTGAGCAGGTCTCAACAATGGGTTAAATTCCCCTATATCTTTACCTCAGCAGGACTGAGAGGTTGAGCAAGTCTCAACAATGGGATAAGTTCCCCTATATCTTTACCTCAGCAGGACTGAGAGGTTGAGCAGGTCTCAACAATGGGTTAAGTTCCCCTATATCTTTACCTCAGCAGGACTGAGAGGTTGAGCAGGTCTCAACAATGGGATAAGTTCCCCTATATCTTTATCTCAGCAGGACTGAGAGGTTGAGCAGGTCTCAACGATGGGTTAAGTTCCCCTATATTCTAACTCAGCAGGACAGAGGATTGAGAAGGACTCAATAATGAGACAATTTTCTCTATCTTTTAACTCGGCAAGGATGAGAAGGTCAACAGAACATAACATCAGGGTATATGCCCTATATCTTAAAGCACGGCAGAGCTATAGTTCAGTTGAATGGCTTAACAATTTTGGTAATGCCAAGAATGGGGGCTGAAGTCTAATACTTGAGCAAAGAACCAGCATACCAAAGATACTCTTTTGAAGCCGAAGACAAATAATTGCAAACTATCAATATAGAGCAAGTGAAGTTTCTTAAGGTGAAGACAAATATTTGCATAAAGCAAATGAAGATGAAACTTCGCAGAAGTCAAAGACAAATACTCGCATGAGTCTTGAAATAGTGCAAACTATTAGCATAAAGCAAGTAAAGCTCTGCAGAGCTGAAGACAAAAATTTGCATTCATTATTGAGACAAAGCAAATAAAACTTCACATGCTGAAAACAAAGACATAAAGAATCTGAAACAAGCTGAAGAACAGGAGTTGAGAAAATTGGATTCTCATTAAAAAAGTATCTATTACAACTACAACAATTTACAAGAGAAGTCCTATTCTACAACATCCTCATCTTCTCTGAGATCAATCCCACTTTGGAACTGAGCAATTTGATTCTCAAGCAAGCTCTCAGCCTCAGGGTTATACAACTCGGCAATTTGAGGATGGTTCTTGTCCAGGCCGGTGCAAACCTCAGAACAAGCATCAATTGCCCAAGTTTGCCCAACAGCAATTGCTGAACCTTGAATCTTCAAGAAATTTCCAGTGAAAACTCAGATTGTCTGAACTCAGCAACAGAATTCTTCTTTATCTCCTCAGGTTGGAGCTAAAATTGTCGGAGGAGATCAGCCTTGCTTTTCTTTTCTGCCTCTAGTTGCTGGTTCAGCTCAGCCTTGCTGTTGGACAATTCTTGATCAGAAGTGCTAAGTTCCTTTTAGAAGAACTCCAGTTCAGCTTGAGTTTTGGAAGAAACCAACTCAGCATTAGCCAGTGCATCTTTCAGCTCTATCACTTCGGATTTAGCAGCAGCTAGCTTGATGTCAGAATCTTGTTTCCCAGCTTGAAGTCTGGAATTCTCTTCCATAAGTGAGTTTAGCTTGGAATCTGAATCCTGTTTTACTACCTGAAGCTTGGAATTGTCTTCAGCAAGCATGGCAACTTGAGATTTCAGATTGTTCACTTCAGCCTCCAGCCTAGACAGTTTCGTGCTGTTAGGTTTTGCCACCTCAGCTAACTCGTCATAGGCATTTTTGAGATGGGCATTGGTCTCAGAGAGCTTGGAGAATCCATCATGGAGCTCTTCAGCTCGTTTAAGGATGTCATATTCTTGGACCCGATACTGCAAAAGTCAGGCTGGTCAGGAAAAGCATAAAGGATCAAGTTAAAAAATGGAAAGTAGTGGGAAATCATACCAGGGCCATATACCAGGGTCATATTCCTTGCAAATAAGTTTATAGCAGTAGTCCAGTCCAGACTGCTATATGACTGCCAATCCCTAGGAAGTATTGACATTTCTGTCAATTTCCTAGCTATATCGGGATCTGTGGCAGTATTAGCAAAGGTGAACTCCATCGTCCTTTTACCCCGTTGCCTTCGGGGAGAAGGCTCTCCCTCCGTTGCTCTATTTTCGGAAGGCTCTCCCTCCGTTGCTCTATTTTCAGAAGACTCTCCTTCGGATGCTTTCAACCCGGAAGGCTCTTCCCCGGAAGCGTTTACCTCAGGGGTCTCCTCTTCAGCAACCCACTGTGGAGGGGGCATATTCTCCTCTTCAGCAACAGGAGAGGAAGGAATTGAAATAGGGGCATCAATTCCCTCACTTCCGTCACCAGGTTGAGCTGAGGTTGAAGCAGGAACCTGGACTTCAACTTGGAGGGGATTGTCAGAAGTTCCAACTGAAAAGGAAAAGATTCAAATGATTACATAAAAATCAAACATATCCAAGACTAGTGCAGGGCAAAAATTTTACCTGGACGTGTCTGCACTTCAGACGAAGAGCTAGCAGAAGCCTGTTCTGAAGTGGAAGGTTGGGATTCTGTCCATTTTCTCTTCTTGGGGACCAAGTTCTTCAACCTTTCGAGGGTCCCAGATACCATGATTTCTGCAAAATTCAAGGAACAAAAACAGTCAAAACACAGATGCTATATCAAAATCATTCAAAGATTTTCAAAATGTTGCTATATACCCCGAACTATCCTCAAGGCAATGGGGATGAGGGGACGAAAATTATGTTCTAGCCATAAATGTTCCAGATCAGCAACCCATACAATGAGCCTATCAACTTTCTTCCAATCTACGGCCAAGCGCAAATGTAACAGTTGGGAGGCTTCATTGCGAAATTGCTCACTTGGCCTCCTGTTATTTGCACTGCCAATATTCCAAAGGATCCCTTCAGGTAATCCTATATTCTTAACAAAAAAGAAATGCCTCATCTAATCTTTGGTAGAGGAGGGAATGTTTATGACAAAGAACCTTCCACTATCTTGAGGTCTCCTATCGAAACAGTACCAACTACCCTCTTGTTTACATACAAATATTTCTCTAAAAACTGCAAGTGAGAAGTTTTTCTCAACTGCTCTTAAATAAAGCAAATAACTGAGAATAACCCTCAGTCCATCAGGCGTTATTTGGGGAAGCCTAAGTTTATAAGAGAACAATATTTGGAATAAGGGGGCCGGAATGGGTAGATTAAAGCCAGATCTAAAATATTCCTCATAAATTGCCTCGTACCCAGCTGGAGGATCATAAGCAGTTTGATGAGGAAGGGGAAGAATGGGGGCAAAAGTACTCCTGTCAACATTATAATGTTGACATAGTTCAGAAAGATCGGTGGCTTTCAAGGTGCACATTGAATTTTGCACCGAAGAAGAAGGCACCATGGATTTTGAGGTAAAAGAAGAAGCAGCCATGAGTAAGACAGAGAAAAGCTTACAAGAGATTGAAGACTTAAGTTGAAAGAGCTGGAGTAAGGTCGGAAGAAGGCGTCGAAGATGGAGAGAAGGAGAACAGTGCAACAGTGCAGTAGAATAATCAAGCAAGCAAAATAAAGGAAGAAGAAAAGAATGTATTGGAGGAATTGTCCATATTTATAAGTGAGAAAAAGTGAAAGGTTGCACCTTTTCGTTTGAAATACGAAAAGACAGAGGTTCAGGCGTTTCCCACCCTCGGGGAATGAAACCGCCGAAAAAATAATGATAAGGTGTTGGAATTAGCGTTTACATTAAAAGCAAGAATTACCGCGCAAATAAAAGGATAACCGCACAATTAATGAAGATCCGCCACGTCACAGGTTCATTAGAACAAGATTTGTCCACCTTCGCAGTTCAGCTCAGCCACACAAAATCTGGGGGCAAATGATAAACCATAATTAAATCGTCTGTTAGAGTCAACAACAGTCAACGGTTCAGCTCCAATAGCTCAATTCTCAAGTATTGCAGTTCAGCAGTTCAGCGCCCAAGCATGGCTGTTCAGCCTTGGCTACATCTCAGCGGGGCATCATGACGCCCTTATAACATCGAAGAATATGCCGAGGTTTGCACCTCGGCACCAACTTCAGTTTATGTCCCAGTGCCGCACTTCAGACCACTTCAGCTGGGTAAGACCTAGTCATACACTTCGGCAAGACTTGATCTCGTACTTTGGCAGAGCTCAGTTGGGGACTTCGGCAAAGGAACCAAGCACGACATTACCTCGTGGGACCCTCAGACAGAGGTGCAATTCGAATATGATAACTACAGCTGGTTATTCTTTCTGAACACGCCAAGATCACAACAGCCGGCCTATTAATCACGTCAGTCAGGCTACTGGTCACATCAGCAGACCTATGGCGTCCTAGGCTTTCTGCCCCAAGCAAACGTCTTATCCACTATCAGAAGCTAAAGGCAGGAAAAGGTCTATAAAAGCAAGCCAACCAAGACAAAGAAAGGGATCCGGAATTCAAATATTCACACCCTAAAGCAAGTTCATACACTTTTCTCTTCAGCCCATACTGTGAGACACTCTTAACTCACCATCTAAATTATAATCTCAGTGAGATATGGCCCAAACTGACTTGAGCATCGGAGGGTTTTTCCCGGGGCCAACCCCCCGGGACCTCTGACCTGTGCTTTCTTGTGCAGGATATTTTAAAGGCTATTCCAGCTACCACTCTCAGCCCAGTTAACAACTCTTCAAGTTAATTGACGGAGCTAATTTGAGGTCGTCTAGACCCTTGGTGAAGATCCGGCTTCATCAGATTACGAGCGCTAACTTATGCACATTCATAACATGTACTATAACGATGCCCGAAACTATATTGATATCATAAGTGCTGTAGACATCATATACTTGACAAAGATTCTATCAACTTCCCATCAGGAGAAGCATGCATATGCATCATATGGATGCATATGATAAAGAACAAGGAATTTCAGCTCAACGGCGTAGTCCAGTTGGTAGTAGGGTTGAGATTTTTTCCCAAGAAGATCGAAAATTCGAATCCAGGGACACGCACAGTGTGAGTGCTTCAATTCTGCTAGTTTGTAGGGGGCACTTTGAGCGGGTGATCCACTTCTGCTATTTTGTAGGGAGCACCTTGTGTGGGTCACTGCATGAGTCCTCACCCAACCTAGGAGGCCATTGGACACCTGATTTGCATCCTCCACAATGCTCCACGGCGTTGGGACGGCGAAACCCCCAGAGCGAGGGATTTCGCCTTTTTTGCTCCCAAGAACAAGGAATTTCATTATATCTCTTTTACTTTAACGATTATATTTCATTTCGTATTTTATATAGATAAAACAAAATAGAAAGATACACCGTCACACATGTAGAATACTTTCGCCCAAATGAGATAATGACTTTATGCATTATTTCTTTTTGATATATGTAACACAATCAAAATTTGAAATTAATTAATCATCTGTATGCTTAAATCTTTACAAAACTTTGACTAATTTTCATATTTTAGCTATCCTTTTCCATTCCTGCTTTTACTACCACAATATAAAACTATGAAGATAGAATAGATAAAACGAAAAGGAAAAATGTTGCATTTAATAATGTATGCTAGAGCTTTGAGTGAGGGAACGTGAAAGCTTCGGATCTATCCTTAGTTCTTGGGTTAATTACCTTTAACACCCTTCATGTTTAACGTAATCCCTCATTGCTTCCTTCATGTTTAATAATACACCTTTAGGTACCTTCATGTTTGAGTTAAAAGGAGAAAACCCATAAAATTGTGACACGTGTCACTTAAGCTTAATTTTATGCTGAAATGGCAAAAATGCCCCTACTTACAATTTGTTAAAATTAATTAATTGTAACTTCCCTCTGCCTCTACCCTCTTCATCATCTTCTCCTCTCCCCCTTCTCCTCCGCCATCTCTTTATCATCATCATCTTCATCTTCTTCTTCGCCTTTTTCACCTGAGAAGTCCTCATCACCGGCATCATCATCACCTTTCTAGTCATCATCACCATCATCTTCCTCATCGTCGCCATCATCTTGCAATAGAGATGACATGGAAGAAAACATGAAGTTTTCTCCTTCATCAACTGATTAGGATTTTGCAAAAACTGCTCTAGTGTCTCCAACAATTGATCCAACTGCATCTGCGATCTTAGAGCAATTTTGGAGAAGATGTGCATTTGACACACCCGACATGCATGTCCTCGCTTCTGAACAAATCAGATAGTCAACCTCTACCCTCTGGAGATTCTGATTGCCATGGAATATGCTTCTTCAATGGATTCTCGATCACATAGGGCGAAAGAATCGAAGGAATCGAATAACAGTTGGAAAGGATATATAAAGATAGTGGCTTTTGTTATGCCCCGCACCCTCCGTAGGGTAATTAAAAGACGAAGAAGAATTTTCGGAAATTAATGACGGTCAACGAGAATTAAGTTAGGCATTAATATGAGGATTAATTAGAAATTAATGATGGAATTAATATTAGAAATTAATTATGTTTAATTTAGAATAAAACAATTAAGTTTATCCTTTAAGATAAATAAGAAATAAAATATAATTTAGAAACACCAAACTTTTTCCCCTGACCATATATAAACTGAGAAAGCGTCAGTTTCTTCAGAAACCAACGACGCTTCCTCACAACCCTAGCCGTTCTCCCAGGAGTAGAAGAAGACAACCCCAAGAAGTGATCCAGCCTTAGTTCGTTTTCCAATCCGACTTCGAGTAATCAAAGGCAAGTAATCTGTTTATAAGTTCTTACGATTTGTGAAAGAAAAATGGCCTATTTTGTTATCAAATTGGATCGCCATGCAGTAGATTCGTTCTTTGATTATGTGTATATGTTTATGTGCTTTCGTTTCAAGATTTGGCCGATGTATATGAAAATGTGATTGTTGTTGTTGTTGAATCTGTGAAATCCTGCAAATCCTTATCCCTTGAATCCCCTCTTGATGTGATTGCGTGGATGCGTGGGTTTGAGAGAGAAAGGAAGGATTTTTGGGTTGTTGTGACGGATGAGTCGTGTGTTAGGCTTGAATCTGTGATTTGTAATTGTGTAGCGTTTAATTCGTAGTTTAAGCATGAGATTATAGCAGGATTTAGGCTTGGATTGATTGGGATGAAGTTTGGGATCAATTGGAGTTATGGTTTTGTAGTTTCTGCGAAAATCGCAAAGTTTCTGTGCTGGAATCGTGGACATCGATCGATCGATGTGAGGGGATGAAGTACATAGATCGATCGATGTGAGGGTATGATGTCCTCTGATGGACATCGATCGATCGATGTGAGGGGATGAAGTCACTTCGATCGATCGATGTAGGAAGGGCTGAGAGATCGATGTCCTCTGATGGACATCGATCGATCGATGTGAGGGGATGAAGTCACTTCGATCGATCGATGTAGGAAGGGCTAAGAGATCGATGTCCTCTGATGGACATCGATCGATCGATGTGAGGGTATGAAGTACATAGATCGATCGATGTGAGGGGATGATGTCCCCCAGTTTTGTGGAAAAATAGAGAAAGGAAAAGGGAAGCTCGGGGAGTCTTTGGGTGACTTTAGAGACTTCTTAAGACCTGATTAACGGTAGCCTAAGTCTTGGGAATCTGACCTAGGATGGTGAATCAATAATGGGAGACTTCCATGGGTTCTCAAACCGGGTTCCAACGTGAATGACTTAGGAGGGTTAGGAAATGAACGTACACGGTGTCTTAGAGTTCAATGAAGGAAAGATAGGGATACTCGCGTAGGCGGTGAACTTTAGAATCAAAGGTATGTGTTGACGGGCTAGTTGAGGTCTAAGTGTTGACTAGTAAGCTAGCGTACTCTTGCGTGTTACCTGTACTTGCGCATGTGAATGTGAATTGCATATGTGATCGAGGAATGTGAATGAACAAGGAGTCTTGCATCATGGCACGTGCATTTGCATATTGATTTGAAAAGAAAGGTGCCTCGGCACAGATTTGCGAAGGTGACCTGCAATGTAAACCGGGATGGAAATTTAAGCCGGGGCGCATTGCAGGGCACAAAAGACTGTAACGTAAACCGGGATGGAAATATAAGCCGGGGCGCGTTACAGGGTATAAAGTTGTCTGTAATGCTACTCGGGATGGAAATATAAGCCGAGGTGCATTACAGGGTATAAAGTTGGCTGTAACGTAAACCGGGATGGAAATATAAGCCGGGGCGCGTTACAGGGTATAAAGTTATATGAAGTGACCGGGCATTATGTCATGCATTGCATTGTTTTAAAAGAGAAAGTGTTCATGCATAAATGAATGAGTAGTGCAGTGCATATCTTGACATGCATCACGAGAGTCAATGTGTTACGAACGTGTGCGACACTTGATTGCCTATGAATTGTTAAATGTGAGCAATTTGTCGTACTTGCTTTACTGCGTTATTTAAATTTACATTTGGAAGTTTACAAGACATGTGCCCCTCAATTCCCTCAAGTTATCTATTACTCATGTCTTGCCATGTGATGATCCCGTATGTCTTATAAGCGGGTTACTTGCTAGCGTTTTCGCTAAGGGTACTACCTTTGTGATTGCAGATGAGCCTAGCTACGACATGATATTCATAGAAGACGATGGCGAGTGGGCTGAATGGGATACATAGAGATATGTTGGGAGCCAGTTGGAATAATTATTTCTCATTTCCGTTCTTTTATACACTTGAGGATTAGTTTGTTATTTCCGTGATTACCATTTGAGATTTTATTACCATTTGATGTATGGAATTGATGGTGGAGATTCATTAGATACAAGTTTCTGTACTTATTTCTCTTATGTCAGTGACGATGTGTACTCGAGAGATGAGACGTCTTGTAGTCTTCTCAGTAAGCTACGACGGGTGCACCGGGTCGGATTCCGCTGTCCGGGTCGGGGCGCTACAGGTGGTATCAGAGCCTAGGCTTCAGATCTACCCCGGAGACCTAGGTTATGACATGTAGAGTCTTAAGTTATGATCTTTACCTTAAGTTGATCTATTAGTTTAAGTATGCAATCTTAGATTTAAGCTTGATCTGGGATGGGTGTGTGTACGAGCGCGATTAGTGAAATCAAATAGATGTAATCGTTTTAACCTATGAACTATGCCTTGTACCCCCTTATGGATTTCAAGTTTTATTTTGGAATTGCTCGACACTAATGAGCGTGGTCTTGCAGAAAATGCCTCCCAGGAGAGACAATCAAGGAAACGGTGGCAATGGGAACAACGATAACCCTCCACCACCACCACCTCCTGTCCTGGTTCCTCAAGCACTGATTGACGCTATCACAGTGATAGCACAAGGGGTTGCTCAGCAGCAACAACAACCGCAGCAACCTCCTCCCCCGCCGCCACAGCACGGCATAAGGTACTATATTGGGGAAATGCGAAAGATGCATGCCCCAAACTTTGAAGGGACAACTGACCCAGAGGTGGCTGGGTTTTGGCTGGACGAAGTAGAGAAATGCTTCAGGCTAGTGCAAGTGCCTGAGGAACACAAAGTGGATGTGGCCACGCCTTTTCTGACTGGTAGAGCGAATGCATGGTGGAACGGCATTCTGCCCAAGATGACTCCTCCCATCCAGTGGAGTCAGTTTGTGAAGGCCTACAAAGACTACTACGTGCCTGAGACTGCCGTTTTGGAGAAGATGAGGCAGTTTGACAGATTTGAACAAGGGAGGATGACTATTTCTGACTACGCGGACAGGTTCCACGCCTTGGGCAAGTTCACACCCTTGGTTTTAGAAAACAACAGAATGAAAATGTTGAAATTCGAAGAAGGGTTGAACCCCCGCATACGGACAGCAATCGCGGGGTCAAGTTTGAAAACTTTTGAGGAGATGTTGGACGCATGTTACCGAGTGGAGAGTGACATGCGACGATCACAGAACAGAGAGGCTCGCGAAGAATCGAGCAAGAGGCCGAGGGTTGAGCAAAGTGGGAGTAGGCCCGGACGTTGGGTCAAGATTCCCCGAAAAGGGCAGGCAAGGCCAGTACAAAGGACACCACAACTCAACCAACCTGGTCAACAAGCACCTGCAGAATGCCCACACTGCCATAAGAGACACGTGGGCGAATGTTGGAAGGTAAGTGGAGCGTGCTTCAAATGTGGGAAGACGGGACATAGGATCAAAGATTGCCCTGAATGGAATACTAAACCTCAGGCAGCAGCAGGGCCGGCCCAGCAGCAGAGAGGCAGGCCTAATGCGAGAGTCCATGCGATGACGGACGCTGAAGTCCAGGAGGATGCAAACGTCGTGATAGGTACGACTTAAGTTTAATAATAGCAGCCTAAGTTGAATTTTAGCCTTTAAGTTGATGATTAAATATGCTTTATATGAGACCTTTATGTGCTGCACTTTCATGATAGGTGTGATCTTAGTTAACAACGTGCCTGCAAACGTGTTATTTGATAGTGGCGCTAGCCACTCTTTCATTTCTAAGCGATTCGCCAAAGGACTCGACTGTCTACCCGAATGGCTTGAGAACCCATTTAGGGTACAGGCGGCAGGAGAACAAGTACTGACTTCTCACCATCAGTACAAGGACTGTGAGTTGGAATTAGATGGGAAGCTTTTCTCGGTGACTCTAGTCCCAATACCGCTGAAGGACTTTGATATAATATTGGGCATGGATTGGTTGACCAAGAATCATGCCAACATCGACTGCAGACTTAAGCGAGTGACCCTCAAAGACCCTGAGATGAATGACATCACGGTGCAAGGGAATACCAAGATAACCAAGGCTCCTAAGAAAATATACATGACGGCGATTAAGGCCTTTAAGGCTTTACAGAAAGGAGCAGAGGGATATATGGTGTATGCTATAGATGCTCAACAAGAAGTTCCCTCCATGGATCAAATTCCGGTAATCAATGAATTTAAGGACGTATTTCCGGATGATTTACCGGGAGTTCCGCCATCGAGAGAAGTGGAGTTCGAAATCAATTTGATACCCGGAGCCGAGCCTATATCAAAGGCACCCTACAGAATGGCTCCAGCTGAACTGAAGGAGCTAAAGGGGCAACTTCAGGAGTTGTTGGACAAGAAATTGATACGCCCCAGTGTATCACCTTGGGGAGCTCCAGTTCTATTCGTAAAGAAGAAAGATGGCAGCATGAGGCTGTGCATCGACTACCGAGAACTGAATAAGATTACCATTAAGAACAAATATCCTTTGCCAAGGATAGAGGACTTATTTGACCAACTTAAAGGAGCTCGTTGGTTCTCAAAGATCGATCTCCGTCAAGGGTATCACCAGCTGCTTGTGAAAGCCGGAGACGTACCTAAAACGGCGTTCCGAACTCGATACGGGCATTATGAATTCTTAGTGATGCCTTTTGGACTAACTAATGCCCCAGCAGCTTTCATGGACTTGATGAACACTGTGTTCCGAGAACAGTTAGACCAATTTGTAGTAGTGTTCATCGATGACATTTTGGTCTATTCCCCCGACGAACAAGCTCATGCTGAACATTTGAGAGTGGTGTTGCAAATTCTGAGGCAACAAAGGCTGTATGCCAAATTCAGCAAGTGTGAATTTTGGCTAAGAAGTGTAGCCTTCCTTGGTCACGTGATTTCTGAAGATGGGATCTCAGTAGATCCTAAGAAGATAGAGGCCATCACCGAATGGCCAAGACCCACCAATGTGACCGAAGTCAGAAGCTTCCTAGGCTTGGCAGGCTACTATAGGAAGTTTGTTGAGGGATTCTCAACGATAGCAGTACCATTGAGTCGACTTACTCAGAAGAAGACTAAATTCGAATGGACTGCTGAATGCGAGCAGAGCTTTACTGAGCTCAAGAAGAGATTGACCACAGCCCCGGTGTTGGCGCAACCTTCCGGCACCGACAGTTTCGTGATCTATAGTGACGCGTCCAAGAAAGGACTAGGTTGTGTCTTGATGCAAAACGAACGAGTCATATCGTACGCGTCAAGACAACTGAAACCATATGAGCAGAACTATCCGACTCATGACTTGGAGCTCGCAGCTGTGGTATTTGCCCTTAAGATCTGGAGACACTATCTATATGGAGAGAAGTGTGCGGTATTCACCGATCACAAGAGCTTAAAATATCTGTTCTCGCAGAAGGAGCTGAATATGAGACAAAGGAGATGGTTGGAGTTACTCAAGGACTATGACTTGACCATCAACTACCATCCGGGCAAAGCCAACAGAGTGGCGGACGCGTTGAGCAGAAAGTCTAGCCACGCAAGACAGTCTCCATTGGAAAGAGAAATAGAAGAGTTTGATCTTGAATTGGTGGATCCAGTGGCTAATGTCCTCACAGCTCTGTCTATCAGCCCAGACTTGGTAGACCGAATCAAAGAGGCACAGTATGAGGACCCGGCACTAAAAGAGATCCGCGACAAATTATCTACGGGACCGATAAAGGATTTTCAGTTGCGAGAAGATGAGAGTCTATGGTTCCGGAATCGATTATGCGTGCCAAGTAAAGACGAACTCCGGACAGAATTGCTCCGAGAAGCGCATAACTCAAGAATGTCTATCCACCCGGGGAGTACTAAGATGTATAAGGACCTCAAAGGAAACTATTGGTGGATAGGGATGAAAAGGTCAATAGCGGCATATGTGGAAAGATGTTTGGTATGCCAACAAGTCAAAGCGGAACATCAACGACCTGGTGGTTTGATGAAGCCACTAGAGATTCCAGAATGGAAGTGGGAGCACGTGACGATGGATTTCGTAATGGGACTACCCAAGACCCGCAATGGAAACGAGATGATTTGGGTAATTGTAGACAGATTGACGAAGACGGCTCACTTTATAGCCATGCCTCATGGTACTTCGTATGAAAGGTTATCCAATATCTATGTGGATAACATTGTAAGTCTATATGGAGTCCCAGTCAGCATCGTATCGGACCGTGACCCCAAGTTCACCTCTAAGTTCTGGAGAGCATTCCAGAAAGCTATGGGTACGGAGTTGAGAATGAGCACAGCATATCACCCGCAAACGGATGGACAATCCGAGAGGACCATCCAAACATTGGAAGACATGTTGAGAGCATGCGCCTTGGATTTCAAAGGAAACTGGGATAGCATGCTGAAGTTGATGGAGTTTTCTTACAATAATAGCTATCACAGTGCAATTGGCATGGCTCCATTTGAAGCATTGTACGGTCGCAAATGCAGATCTCCGGTTTGTTGGGATGAAGTCGGAGAAAGGACAATCACCGCACCCGAGTTGGTCGAGCAAACAATGGCAAAGGTCAAGGTGATAAGAGAGAAACTCAAGGTGGCTCAAGATCGCAGTAAAAGTTGGGCTGACACCAAGAGACGACCGTTGGACTTTGAGGAGGGCGACAAGGTTTACCTACGAGTGTCACCAACTAAGGGAGTTGCTAGATTTGGAGTGAAGGGCAAGTTAAGCCCGAGATACATTGGTCCTTACGAAGTGCTGGGCAAGGTTGGAGAAAGTGCTTATCGATTAGCCTTACCTCCGAGTTTATCCCAAGTCCATAACGTATTTCATGTATCTCAACTGAGGAAATACGTATCTGACCCAAGTCATGTCCTTGAAACTCAACCGTTGGATGTTAAGGAAGATGTCACGTATGAAGAGCATCCCATAAAGATTGTGGACAGAAAGGATCAAGCCCTACGCCGACGTGTCATTCCGTATGTCAAGGTTCAGTGGAGTAACCATACGGAGCGCGAAGCCACGTGGGAGCTTGAAGAGCAAATGAAAGAGTTATATCCGCACCTCTTCCAATAAGGTACGCCAGTTTCGAGGACGAAACTTATTATAAGGGGGGAGGGATGTTATGCCCCGCACCCTCCGTAGGGTAATTAAAAGACGAAGAAGAATTTTCGGAAATTAATGACGGTCAACGAGAATTAAGTTAGGCATTAATATGAGGATTAATTAGAAATTAATGATGGAATTAATATTAGAAATTAATTATGTTTAATTTAGAATAAAACAATTAAGTTTATCCTTTAAGATAAATAAGAAATAAAATATAATTTAGAAACACCAAACTTTTTCCCCTGACCATATATAAACTGAGAAAGCGTCAGTTTCTTCAGAAACCAACGACGCTTCCTCACAACCCTAGCCGTTCTCCCAGGAGTAGAAGAAGACAACCCCAAGAAGTGATCCAGCCTTAGTTCGTTTTCCAATCCGACTTCGAGTAATCAAAGGCAAGTAATCTGTTTATAAGTTCTTACGATTTGTGAAAGAAAAATGGCCTATTTTGTTATCAAATTGGATCACCATGCAGTAGATTCGTTCTTTGATTATGTGTATATGTTTATGTGCTTTCGTTTCAAGATTTGGCCGATGTATATGAAAATGTGATTGTTGTTGTTGTTGAATCTGTGAAATCCTGCAAATCCTTATCCCTTGAATCCCCTCTTGATGTGATTGCGTGGATGCGTGGGTTTGAGAGAGAAAGGAAGGATTTTTGGGTTGTTGTGACGGATGAGTCGTGTGTTAGGCTTGAATCTGTGATTTGTAATTGTGTAGCGTTTAATTCGTAGTTTAAGCATGAGATTATAGCAGGATTTAGGCTTGGATTGATTGGGATGAAGTTTGGGATCAATTGGAGTTATGGTTTTGTAGTTTCTGCGAAAATCGCAAAGTTTCTGTGCTGGAATCGTGGACATCGATCGATCGATGTGAGGGGATGAAGTACATAGATCGATCGATGTGAGGGTATGATGTCCTCTGATGGACATCGATCGATCGATGTGAGGGGATGAAGTCACTTCGATCGATCGATGTAGGAAGGGCTGAGAGATCGATGTCCTCTGATGGACATCGATCGATCGATGTGAGGGGATGAAGTCACTTCGATCGATCGATGTAGGAAGGGCTGAGAGATCGATGTCCTCTGATGGACATCGATCGATCGATGTGAGGGTATGAAGTACATAGATCGATCGATGTGAGGGGATGATGTCCCCCAGTTTTGTGGAAAAATAGAGAAAGGAAAAGGGAAGCTCGGGGAGTCTTTGGGTGACTTTAGAGACTTCTTAAGACCTGATTAACGGTAGCCTAAGTCTTGGGAATCTGACCTAGGATGGTGAATCAATAATGGGAGACTTCCATGGGTTCTCAAACCGGGTTCCAACGTGAATGACTTAGGAGGGTTAGGAAATGAACGTACACGGTGTCTTAGAGTTCAATGAAGGAAAGATAGGGATACTCGCGTAGGCGGTGAACTTTAGAATCAAAGGTATGTGTTGACGGGCTAGTTGAGGTCTAAGTGTTGACTAGTAAGCTAGCGTACTCTTGCGTGTTACCTGTACTTGCGCATGTGAATGTGAATTGCATATGTGATCGAGGAATGTGAATGAACAAGGAGTCTTGCATCATGGCACGTGCATTTGCATATTGATTTGAAAAGAAAGGTGCCTCGGCACAGATTTGCGAAGGTGACCTGCAATGTAAACCGGGATGGAAATTTAAGCCGGGGCGCATTGCAGGGCACAAAAGACTGTAACGTAAACCGGGATGGAAATATAAGCCGGGGCGCGTTACAGGGTATAAAGTTGTCTGTAATGCTACTCGGGATGGAAATATAAGCCGAGGTGCATTACAGGGTATAAAGTTGGCTGTAACGTAAACCGGGATGGAAATATAAGCCGGGGCGCGTTACAGGGTATAAAGTTATATGAAGTGACCGGGCATTATGTCATGCATTGCATTGTTTTAAAAGAGAAAGTGTTCATGCATAAATGAATGAGTAGTGCAGTGCATATCTTGACATGCATCACGAGAGTCAATGTGTTACGAACGTGTGCGACACTTGATTGCCTATGAATTGTTAAATGTGAGCAATTTGTCGTACTTGCTTTACTGCGTTATTTAAATTTACATTTGGAAGTTTACAAGACATGTGCCCCTCAATTCCCTCAAGTTATCTATTACTCATGTCTTGCCATGTGATGATCCCGTATGTCTTATAAGCGGGTTACTTGCTAGCGTTTTCGCTAAGGGTACTACCTTTGTGATTGCAGATGAGCCTAGCTACGACATGATATTCATAGAAGACGATGGCGAGTGGGCTGAATGGGATACATAGAGATATGTTGGGAGCCAGTTGGAATAATTATTTCTCATTTCCGTTCTTTTATACACTTGAGGATTAGTTTGTTATTTCCGTGATTACCATTTGAGATTTTATTACCATTTGATGTATGGAATTGATGGTGGAGATTCATTAGATACAAGTTTCTGTACTTATTTCTCTTATGTCAGTGACGATGTGTACTCGAGAGATGAGACGTCTTGTAGTCTTCTCAGTAAGCTACGACGGGTGCACCGGGTCGGATTCCGCTGTCCGGGTCGGGGCGCTACAGCTTTAGTTTATTGCTTTCGATTCTTCCTGATTTTCATGGACTGCAAGAGTTTAACTCTATTTCACCTCTGTAGCAAAATCAATGAATTATGTCCCAGATTTTCCATTTTCTCTTCTTCTGTTTTGTGAGGCAGTGAATGATTTATTTGTTGGAGCTATTGATATTGATATCTGAAATGCAAAGCCTTTTCTTCAATTATGTCATTTTTTTGGCTGTTTTCCTAGTCAAACATTAAATTATTAGTCCTTCTTCTTCCATCCCCAGATGCGGATAAAGTTTATTGAAAGAAAGTGGAAGAAGACATGAAGAAATTATTCATCATCGTATAAAAGGAAAAAAAATGGAAGAAGCCGTGAAGAAATTCCACTAATTTAGATAGAAATGGATGTCGATCTATCATTCTGCTGTGAAGAAACGTTTCTTGATGAAGATCTAAGTCACCCAATCGCATGCAAGAAGCTTGTAGATCTCGTCTGGGTTGTCCCAGCAGGAGGAGGAGGATTGATTGCAGCTAGCAATTTAAGGATTTTACAACATTCTTCGTTAGTTTCGACAAACTGCAAACATGGGCATTTTTGCCATTTCATCATAAATTTTAGCTTCAGTGACACATGTCACAATTATATGGGTTTTTCTTTTTTAACCCAAACATTAAGGTATCTAAAGGTGTATTGTTAAACATGAAGGGAGCAATGAGGGATTACGTTAAACATGAGGGGTGTTAAAGGTAATTAACCCTTAGTTCTTTATAATGTAACATGTTTGAACATGACCTCTTTGTGGGCACCAATCTTTTTTCCTCTTACCTATAGACGTTCTGAATAATATGATTTATGTCATGATACTCTTTTGAGGCTGAATTGATGGAGTCATCGGAGTTTGGTATTGAACCTTAGGTTTGGAATTTCTGTCCAAAAACTTAATGACGGTCCTTTTACAGATGGAAAATGGTCCCAAAATACCGAGCCCCTATTCTTTCCTCTCTTATGTGTTTAGCCCTGCAGCTTTGTCCCAAAAATGATGCATGTTTGGATATTTTCGTAAAACATGTAAGCAGGAGTGATAAATTTCCCACGTCAGAAATGTTAAAATAAATCAGTTCAGATCTTAAGAGGCTAAATGTGATGCAAAATATGAGATACCCAATCACGCGTCGTTATTTGTACCAAAACAGTTTTGTAAAGAAAGGAAGCTGCACTTTTTTTTTAAAAAAAAAAAACTGATGTTGTACATGTGGCGACGCGTGATTAGATATCTCATATTTTGCCTCCTTTTTAGCCTCCGTCGTATCTGAACCCAAAATAGATACAGTTGTGACGGACACTAATTCCCAAAATGGAAAGTGCCAGAGATCCATTCCTAACTGTTGATTGTTTTCTATCTGTTTCCTTGCAATGCAGGGTTCTTGTTTTGTCAATTCATAAATTTGATTGAAGCAAGTGTCGAAGCCTGAACCTAGGGGACCATTTCAAAATATATACATTCACCCACAACAGACACATACCTACTCACATTTATTTATATTATATATGATTATCACACACAGGCCATATTGATAGCTTTTTCTTCGTTAGAATATATTGAATATGTGTTGTTGTTATTGTATGATTATCGCACAGTCAAAAAAAATAAAGGTAAAAGGAGATAAACACGAAAAATATAAAGTTTACATGGTACGGTCAATTATAAGAGAGATGGACATATTTCTTTAAGAAACACATTACACACAAAAGTTACATTGGCCTAGCCGAATACTTTCTCACCACATGCTTCAGGAAAAATCCGTTTCGGTCATGCTCCTATTATTTCCGGAAAGGTCATAATTCAGTTAATGTTCCTAACATACAATGTAAGTATGTATGCGCATGCACACACAAATATACATACATACATATACATATATATATGTGTGTAAGATAGGGAATAGAGGACCATTTAGGTGAAGGAGAAAGAGGCATTAAAATTCCAGCGGCTGCTATTCATGAGATATATGTTGGTGGATAAAAGAGGACTGCCTTCACATGCTCATGTATCGTCAGCTCAGTTGGTGTTTGAGTTGAGAAATTACTCAAAAAAAGCTTACAGCTTCAAATCGGAAAATGTGCATCGTGGGTGCAATATTGATGTCTAGGTCGGCAGTTAAACGATTGCTGGCCTAGTTTACAATAGGTATCTTGTGTAGATTCTGACAAAGTCATACCAACTTAGGAGGCTGCTGAGCTCCTGCTTTGTATCCTCTACGAAGCTCTATGGTGCTAAAGTATTAGAGCCCCACGGGGGCCAGGGGTATTAGGCTTTGCTCCAAGAACTTTAGGTCAAAGCCTGATGTTCAGATTTGGTTTTTGTTTCCATCACCACCTTTTAATTTCTGCTCTCTGATCAATTGATGGGGAAGTTTATGTCGTTTACTTAATGAGGAGTTTCACTTGCAGAGTTTGGGTATTTCAATATCACTTCAGAGATGATAGTTACGACCGTCTTTAAGGTCACTCCTCAAAAGGTCACACAACAGCATTCAGTTGGTCCAATGTAATATATATATATATATATATATATATGTAATGATGTAGCACATCGATGGTCAATTGGTACCACAGGTAAGTAAGTTTAAGTATCTAGGATCATTTGTGCAGCAGAATGGCGACATAGATAATGATGTAGCACATCGAGTTCAAGCAGACTGGTGTAGATGGAGGGCGGCCTCAGGGGTGCTGTGTGACAAAAATTTTCCAGCTAAATTAAAGGAAAAATTTTATAAGGTGGCAGTGCGACCCGCAATGCTGTATGGGACAGACTGCTGGGCCATCAAGTGGTCACAATTACAGAAGATGGAAGTAGCAGAGATGAAGATGTTAAGATGGATGTGTGGACATACAAGGCTAGACCGGATCAGAAACGAGGTATTTCGAGAAAGGTTAGGCGTGGCTAATATAGTAGATAAGATAAGGGAGGGCAGAATGAGATGGTTTGGGCATGTCAAGCGGAGACAAACAACGGCGTCGGTCAGAGCAATTGAAAGCCTCATTGTAGAGGGGAATAGGAGTAAAGGCAGACCCAAATTGACTTGGGATGAGCAGATAAGGCACGACCTACTAGATTTACACCTCTCTGAGGACATGGTCCAGGATATGAGGTCATGGAGACATAAGATTAAGGTTAACGAGGTATAGGTCATATATAGGGACACTTTAGAGTATATTTAGGGACATAGATAGGCGTAGACACTATCTACGCTTTAGGTTGATTTTCCATTTGGTTGCGTATGTTATACCGTTGTTTTACATTACATGTACATATACAAGTGATGTGTATTTTAATATCGAAAGTCCTTTCTTGTATTTCTTGAATTTCCTCACTAACACACTAGCACAACATATCTATATTATCATGTCATTTATGCAGGTATATATAGAGCCGGGGGTCTCATTGGAAGCAGACTCTCTACCTCTTGGGATGGAGGTATTGTCTGTCTACCACTTACCCTCCCCAGACCCTAACGATAGCTTTTGCTGTCGTTGGGATATACTGAGTCCGGATGATAATGATATATATATGTGTGTGTATGTATTTGTTATACACACTTGATAGTGATATTTCTGCAAAGCTCACTATTCTAAGAAATTATACATTACTTATGATTGAGTCATACATTTTTTCCGTATAAGATGTGACGTTCAAACGAAACCTTTATATATAAATTACGACTATAAAGACCCCATGATGATAGTCAATACTAACCCTGGATCGGGCTGTTAAACGAACCGAACAGTTTGCGAACTGTTCGAGTTCGGTTCATGTTTGGTTCGTATTCGTTCGGTAATTATTTGTTAACAAGCCAAATTCGAACATGTATTTGGGTTCGTTTAGTTAAACGAGCCGAACTTTTCGCGAACTATTTGGCTCGTTTAAACAGTTATAAGGTTATCGAGCCGAACTCAAACCAATTTTAAAGCTCGTTTAAGTAAACGAATCTGAATTCGAAAACATAGTATTCGGTTCAGCTCGGTTGAACACACCTAAAACTCTAGAAATTTTTTTTTTTGAAACAATAAAACTCTAGAATTTAGTAGACGATTACCATAAGCATTCACGAAATTCCTATACTTACATTCATGTCAGGATCTACATCATTGACTCAATTACATAGCCTCACAACAACAACATTACCCTATTGTTTTAGAGGCTCCCGCTTATGGCGGAGTATGGAGGATCAAATGTATTCAACCATACTCATGTGTTAGAAACACAGAGAGGTTGTTTTCTGATGAACCATAATAAAAATTGCGTCAAACTGTGTCGATCAACTACTACTTCACGATATAAAAAACGGAGCGAAAATGACATATAGTATCTCTGTGCGATCATTGTATTTCTCTAAACTTCTTTAATTGCTTTGTTAAAATAGTTATTTCTTAGGCAGTAGTCGTTGGGTGCTAATCACTTTATAACTGAAGATTTATTAATAAATAATAAATAGACATCGCAAAACAATATATATATATATATATATATATATATATATATATATATATATATTGATGAATCCGGATCTTCACCAAGGGTCTAGGTGACTTCAAATTAGCTTCGTCAGTTAACTCGAAGAGTTGTTAACTTGATTTAGAAGTTGTAGCTGGAATAACCTCTATAATATATATATATATATATATATATATATATATATATATATATATATACACACACACATATATATATATATATATATATACATTTATATATACATATACATATACATATATATACATATATATATATATACACATATATATACATATATATATATATATACATATATATATATATACATATATATATATCGATGAATCCGGATCTTCACCAAGGGTCTAGGTGACCTCAAATTAGCTTCGTCAGTTAACTCGAAGAGTTGTTAACTGGATTTAGAAGTTGTAGCTGGAATAACCTCTAAAATATCCTGCACAAGAAAGCACAGATCAGAGGTCCCGGGGGATTGGCCACGGGAAAAACCCTCCGACACTCGAGTCAGTTTGGGCCATATCTCACTGAGATTATAATTTTAAATGATGAGTTCAGAGTTGCTCACAGTACAAGCCGAGGAACAAAGTGTATAAATTTGCTTTAAGGTATGAATGTTTTTCTCCCGGATCCTTTTCTTTGTCCTGGTTGGCTTGCTTTTATTGACCTTTTCCCGCCTTTGGCTTCTGATGGTGGATAAGACGTTTGCTTGGGACAGAAAGCCTAAGACATCATAGGTCTGCTGATGTGACTGGTAGACCGGCGGATGTGACTAATAGGCCTGCTGGAATGACCTTGGCGTGTTCAGACTGGATAACTAGTTGTAGTCACTATATTCAGATTACACTTCTGTTGGACGATCCCACAAGGTAATGTCGTGCTTGGTTCCTTTGTCGAAGTTCCAGACTAAACTCTGCTGAAGTGCAAGACTAAGCTTTGCTGAAGTGTAACGGTATCTTTTGATTGAAGTGGTCTGAAGTGCGGCGCTTGGACATAAGTTGAAGTTGGTGCCGAGGTGCAAACCTTGGCATACTCTTCGATATTATAAAGGGTGTCATGCTGCCCCGCTGAGGTGCAGCCAAGGCTGAACAGTAATGCTTGGGCGCTGAACTACTGAACTGCAGTACTTGAGTGCTGAGCTACGTAAGTTGATCCGTTGACTATTGTTGACTAACAAACGATTTAATTATTGTTTATCATTTGCCCCAGATTTTGTGTGGCTGAGCTGAACTGCGAAGGCAGACAAATCTTGTTTTAATGAGTCTGTGACATGTCGTCATTAACCGTGCAGTTATCCTTTTATTCGCGCAATAATTCCCGCTTTTAACTTGAGTTTTCATTGCAGCCAAAACTTCTGTTGGCACTTCCACTTCAGTCAAGAAGTCTCTTCAGGCTGCAGCTCAGTCCCTGAAGAAGAAAGCTTCTAGGGCCCCAGCCTTGCCTCCCAAATCCGTGGCAAAGGCTGGGGGAAGTGTCAAGAAGACTGCCCCTCCTCCAAAGGTCATCATCAAGGCTCCACAAGCCAAGGTGACTCCACCAACTGCGCCAACCAGCGATGTTCAGGCTCCTGAGGCATCTACTTTTGATCCAGTCCTGGCTGCACCAGTTGCTGAGCCAATTTCTGCCATGCCAGTCTCCATTCAAGCCCCGGCGGCCCCAATCTCTCCTCTAGGGGGGTCAATCATCAGAGACCCAAAAGAGGCCCTTACTGGAGGGGTTTTGGTGACTTCAGGAGAGGCTTCCCCTCGTCACCCTCTTGGGAAATCTCCATCAGAGGGGGAGCCCTCCCATCAGCATCGTCGTGAATTAAGAAACCTGGTCTTCGAAGTAGCTGACACTGCGGCTCATCCAGACATAGCAAGAAATTTAGCTGATCTGCCCGTGCTGCCTGTGGATGAGGCCCAGTTTGCACGCCAGGATTGGGAGTCTGCTTTTAACACTTACTTCAGCAACATGTCCTTGGTGAGTTTCTTTAGAATTCACAATCCTTTTACTTAGACTATTGAAATGATATCTGACCATGTTGGTTGTTGCTTGGTTGTTGCAGTATCGTGCCCGGGAATGTGATATGCTAAGAAGAGCTGAAGAAATGCGCAGCTTGGTGGTGAAGCTCTCTGTGGAAAATGCTGAACTGAAGAGAGCCAATGATGAATTTGCTGAGACGGCAAAGCCTGATGATTCCAGGCTGGATGAGATGGATGCTAAGCTGAAGACGTTGAGGTCAGAATTAGACTCAACGAAATCAGAGTTGGACTCCTTAAAGGCTGAAAACTCCCATTTGAGAGAAGGAAAAAAGAGGAGTCCGACACTCAGCTGGCGGTGGTCAATTCACAAGTGGATGAACTGAAGAGAGTGATCTCTGACTTAGAGCTAGAGTCTGCCAAGACCCAGGCTGAGTTGGAGTCCTCCCAAAAGGGACTCCATAGTGCTGAACAAGAAATGTCCCAGCTGAAGAGCCAATCTGAAGCAGATCAGAAGATAAAAGATGAACTGGCTCAGCAGCTTGCAGCAGAGAAAAAGATCAAAGATGACCTGGCTCAGCAGTTTGAAGCAGAGAAAAAGATCAAAGATGACCTGGCTCAGCAGTTTGAAGCAGAGAAGAAGAGCAAAGCTGAGCTCATTTCTCAATTTGAGTCTCAAGCTGAAGAGATCAAGACTTTCAGGAAATCTCAATACTTTGAAGAAAATTTGATGAAGATGCAAGCTGCTGTTTTAGCAATGGGACAAACTTGTACAATTGACGCCTGCCGAGAAGTCTATCTAGATCTGGATAAGGAGCATCCTGAACTTGCTGATCTCCATAATCCTGAGGCCGAAGCTGTATTTGACAAGCTCCTGGAACAATTCAAGGAAGGCATGGACCTCAGAAAAGCTGACCAAGAGGAGGGGCAGTAGTATAGGATTTTTTCTTTTCTTGTAATTTTTGTAGTTGTAATAGACTATTTACTTAATGGAAATTCGTTTTTTTCCAACTCCTACTCTTTAGCTTGTTTCAGTTTCTTTAATTGTCTTTGTCTTCTGCATGTTAAGCTTTATTTGCTCTATTTCAATAGTTAAGGCAAATATTTGTCCTCAGCTCTGCAAAACTTTACTTGTTCTTTTTTTCGTAGTTTGCAAGTGTTTGTCTTCAGCTTGCTCTATTTCTATAGTTTGCAAGTGTTTGTCTTCAGCTTGCTCTATTTCCATAGTTTGCAAACATCTCTCTTTTGCACTGCGAAGTTCCATTTTAATTTGCTTTATGTAAATATTTGTCTTCAACTTGCTCTATGTCAATAGTTTGCAAACATCTCTCTTCTGCACTGCGAAGTTTTGTTTGCTCTATTTCATGAATTATGCAAGAATTTGATCATCAGCACTGCGAAGTTCCATTTTCATTTGCTTTATACAAATATTTGTCTTCAACTTGCTCTATGTCAATAGTTTGCAAACATCTCTCTTCTGCACTGCGAAGTTTTGTTTGCTCTATTTCAAGAATTATGCAAGCATTTGATCTTCAGCACTGCGAAGTTCCATTTTCATTTTCTTTATGCAAATATTTGTCTTCAACTTGCTCTATGTCAATAGTTTGCAAACATTTCTCTTCTGCACTGCGAAGTTTTGTTTGCTCTATTTCAAGAATTATGCAAGCATTTGATCTTCAGCACTGCGAAGTTCCATTTTCATTTGCTTTATGCAAATATTTGTCTTCAACTTGCTCTATGTCAATAGTTTGCAAACATCTCTCTTCTGCACTGCGAAGTTTTGTTTGCTCTATTTCAAGAATTATGCAAGCATTTGATCTTCAGCACTACGAAGTTCCATTTTCATTTGCTTTATGCAAATATTTGTCTTCAACTTGCTCTATGTCAATAGTTTGCAAACATCTCTCTTCTGCACTGCGAAGTTTTGTTTGCTCTATTTCAAGAATTATGCAAGCATTTGATCTTCAGCACTGCGAAGTTCCATTTTTATTTGCTTTATGCAAATATTTGTCTTCAACTTGCTCTATGTCAATAGTTTGCAAACATCTCTCTTCTGCACTGCGAAGTTTTGTTTTCTCTATTTCAAGAATTATGCAAGCATTTGATCTTCAGCACTGCGAAGTTCCATTTTCATTTGCTTTATGTAACATTTGTCTTCAACTTGCTCTATGTCAATAGTTTGCAAACATCTCTCTTCTGCACTGCGAAGTTTTGTTTGCTCTATTTCAAGAATTATGCAAGAATTTGTCTTCGGCTCTTGGCTCCGCCAAAATATTTCACCGTTTGACTGAAGTGCAGCTCAGCCATACTTTAACTTGCCGATGACAATAATTTTTAGACAAAGTAAAACATGTTACTTAATCCATTTAGGCAAAACTAATGAAGCACAAGTCGACTTTGTCACGAGCATTGTTTCATTCAATCTTCAGTACCAATGGTAATTAATAATTTACATTTTTATAGCACTGCTAGAAAAAAAAACCATGAAAGACTTCTTTGGGAAAACCACTCAGACCTGCTGAGGTGAAATTCTTCACTGATGTAGAAGCCTTAAATGAGTAGAATGCCAAGTCCTTGGTAAAGTTTTGCCTTCCAAGGTTTGTAATTTGTAAGCCCCATTTGAGCGCACCTCCTCTATTCGATAAGGTCCTTCCCACTTAGGATTGAGAGTCCCAATTGGTGTTGCATGGCTCGCTTCATTGTTACGCAATACCAAGTCCCCCACTTGATAGGATCTTGGCCGTACTCGGGAATTGTAATATTGCGCAATTAGATTTTTGTATTGAGCCATGTGGACATGAGCCCGCTCCCTTTTCTCTTCCAGTTCATCCAAATTCAACCGTAACTCCTGGTCATTGATTCCAGCAGAATAATAATCTGTTCGGGTAGAGCTGGAACCAATTTCGGCTGGGATGACTGCCTCAGTGCCATACACTAAGGAAAATGGCGTTTCCATAGTAGATGTAGAGGGAGTAGTTCGATACGCCCATAATACGCTTGGGAGCTCCTCTACCCAACTTGCTCCAATTCGGTATAAACGTTTTCTCAGTCCATCCTTGATTGTTCTGTTGGCTGATTCAACTTGTCCGTTAGCTTGAGGGTGTGCTACCGAAGTGAATCGCTGTTCAATTTTGAGCTCGGCACACCAACTCTTAACAGGGTCATCAGCAAATGGCTTTCTGTTATCTCATATAAGAACTTGTGGATGGCTAAAACGACATATGATGTTTTTCCACAAGAATTTCTTGATCTGATTCCCTGTTATTGTAGCTAAGGGCTCTGCTTCCACCCATTTGGTGAAATAATCAATAGCCACAATCAAAAATTTGACTGATCCTTGAGCTTGGGGTAGAGGTCCAACAAGATCTATTCCCCCTTGCACAAATGGCCAGGGACTTGAAATAGAGGTAAGCTCTTGACTTGGCAAATGTTTCATAGGAGCATTGACTTGGCATGCTGGACACTTTCTGACCAATTCTTCTGCATTCCGCCGCAGAGTGGATCAGTAGTATCCAGCAAGATAGCATTTCCTTGCCAATGACTGAGCACCAGAATGATTTCCGCAGATTCCTTGATGCATCTCTCGAAGGATGTAATCTCCTTCCTCTTCAGTCACGCATTTCAACCAAGGCTGCGAAAATGATTTTTTATAAAGGTGGTTGTTGAAAAGGGCATACCTTGTTGCCTTCAGACGAAGGCGTCGAGCTGCACGTTTATCCTCAGGCTGAACTCCATGTTGCAAGAAATTAATGAGTTCATCCATCCATGTATTGTGATAGCCCACTTGCAGCACTTCATTTGCATCATAAGCACGATGCTTTACCAGCTCCACAACTATCCTCTTCTCCAAAGTTGTTGAAGTGGATGATGCTAGCCGAGATAACGCGTCAGCTCTTTTGTTGGCAGATCTAGGGATATATTCAATGCTGAAGTGCTCGAATGCCTGTCCGAGCTGCAGCACTTTAGCCAGATATTTTTTCTTGTTTTCTTCTTTGGCTTCATAATCTCCTTTGGCCTGAGAAACAATCAGCTGAGGATCACTTCAGGAGATGATTCGTTTTGCCCCCAACTTTCTGGCGAGGCCTAGTCCTGCAATGAGGGCCTCGTATTTCGCCTCGTTGTTAGTTGATTCAAAGTCAAATAAAATGGCATACTCAAATTCTTCTTTGTTGGGGTTTATAATTAGGAGTCCTGCTCCACAACCATCTTTGGAGGAAGACCCATCCACATATAATATCCAGTCAGCCACTGGCTTGATATCTTCCTCCACGGATATCCCTTCTGCTAAGAAATCTGTCAATGCTTGGGCTTTGATGGAAGTTTCGATTTGTATTGGATATCGTACTCTGCAAGCTCCACAACCCATTTTACAGCTCGGCCAGATGTTTCTGGCCTTGATAAGATTTGTTTCAATGGCTGGTCAATGACCACTATAATGGGATGAGCTTGCAAGTAAGGCCTGAACTTCCTTGCTGCCACTACGAGTGCTAAGACTATCTTCTCAGCATTGGGATATCTTACTTCAGGCCCATGTAAAATTTTACTTGTGAAATAGATGTGCCTTTATATATTATCCTGCTCCCTGAGCAGAATTGCACTAACTGCTTCTTTGCACGTTGAAAGGTATATATATAGCTCTTCTCCGGGTAGAGGTGAAGTAGCATTGGCACCTCAGCCAAATGGGACTTCAGCTCGTCGAAGGCCTTTTGACATTGTTCGTCCCACTGGAAAGCTGTCTTCTTCTTCAAGATCTGGAAGAAAGGAAGGGACCTCTCAGCAGATTTGGATAGAAATCTACTCAGTGCGGCAATTCGGCCCGTTAACCTCTGCACTTCCTTTATATTCCTAGGGGGATGCATGTTTTGTATAGCCTTAATTTTAGCAGGGTTTGCATGTACCCCATCTTTGGAAACCATGTATCCCAAGAACTTTCCAGTACGTACCCCAAACGTGCACTTCTTTGGGTTTAGTCTCATGTGTGAGTCTCTCAACACAATGAAAACTTCCCTTAAATTTTTGATATATTGATCAAGAGTCATGCTCTTGATTAACATATCGTTGATGTAGACTTCCATTATCCGGCCAATTTATTCAATGAACAAGGAATTGACCAGACGTTGATAAGTGGCCCCAGCGTTCTTCAATCCGGACGGCATAGTTACATAACAATAAGTACCTGACTCAGTTATGAAAGCAGTTTTTTCGGATCTTCCAATGCCACGAGGATCTGATGATAGCCTTTGAAGGCATCCAATAAATCAAAGATTTCATGTCCAAGCGTTGAATCCACTATCCTGTCGATTTTCGAAAGTGGACAACAATCTTTTGGACATGCTTTGTTGAGATCAGTGTAATCTATACACATTCTCCAAGACTCATCATGCTTGGGTACCACCACTGGGTTAGCCAACCAGATTGGAAAAAGTACTTCAACAATGAATTCTATAGCCAATAATTTCTTGACCTCCTCCTCAATGACTTTATTCCTTTCTGGTGCGAAATGTCGCTTCTTCTGCTTTACGGGCTTTGCCAAAGGATCAACATTTAGTCTATGCTCAGCCAGATGTGAAGGTATCCCAGGCATATCCTCTGCAGTCCATGCGAAGATAATCGCGAACTCTCTCAGCAGATCCTGCAGCTGAGCTAGCAGTTCAGATGGCATCCAGGTCCCAATCTTTATAACATTTTCAGGTCTGCTCGGATCAAGGACGAAGTCCTGCACTGCATCATCCGACTGTAAGTGCTCCTCGTTTCAAGGTATCAGTTCATCAAGACTGACTTGCTGAATATATGATGTATGTGTGTGTGTGTGTGTGTCTCTGTGTGTGTGTGTGTGTGTATACACACACACACATGTATGTATGTATGTTTATATATGTATCTATTTATCTATCTAAACACACACACGCATATATATATATATATATATATATATATACATATACATACATACATATATATATGTGTGTATGTTTATATATGTATGTATGTATGTATGTAGGTATGTATATGTGCGTGTATATATTCTTGTATATTATATATGTATGTATGTATGTGTGTGTATAGATTATTATTTTATGTTTATATAAATTGCGGTACATGACAGCTAATCAACAGGTTCCTGTGTTAAACAGGTACCTGCCCCTCTCATGGTTTCAAAATTTGTGATCCATACATGATCTTGATCCGAATCCAACCATTTTCGAATAAATTCGAACAAATCAAATATACATCAGGTTTGGTTAAATTGACAGCCTCAATGCCAAAGGAACCCGATCCATTTATTTGTACATTTGGGCCGCCTCAGAGCGTCAGAAACCATTAAGAAGAATATGTGTACCCAAAACAAAAGTATCCGTTACCTTTATTTAATGGAGCTGAAAATATTACTATATATTTGTATAGTCTCTCTTTTAAAAATACAAAAAAAAAATATTTGTGAGACAGATGTTAATACAACAACCATACATACCTAGTATATAACAAACACAATAAAAGCTATCGCTAGGGTCTAAGAAGGGCAAAAGAAAGTCAAATAATACATTCATACCAAAAGATAAAGAAGTTGCTTCTAGTGAGATAGATGTTAATAAGAAAAATAAATGACATCACGACGAAATTACCCAAAAAAATAAAAAACTTGAAGGGAACGTTAACTACTAATTGTTAATTGCTAGAAACTTTATTTTTCTGTATTCTAAAGCCACAGATAATTTATAGCAAGATGATTAATATAGAACAAAGTGCTCTTGTACTAATTTGAAATGAATTTGCAGATCTCCATTGAAAGTAATAACAGCACAAACCATATTTCAAATGTACACTGTCTGAAATTAAATAAACTCTAGAATTCATATATTGATATAATTATTTACAAACTAATACTTTATATGTCGTAAAAACATTTTTTTAATCAATTTATAATTTTTTAAGACAGAAAGAGCGATCAAAATTGTACTATTACTATGGCTTAGAATTAGGATAGAGATTTCGGGCCTATTCATGGTTGTGGATATTGTAAGCTTTTGGGCTTCGTCGCACTTCTAATGCTGCAAAAACTTTATGGGCCGATAGCGTCAACTATAAACGGTCCAGCAAGGGTTGCTTTCATCATCTTTATTTTCATGATAGAATGGGAAAATTTTAGGTAGCAAAAACTGCGCGACACTTTTGAGTCTTGAGGGACTTGGAAAGTAGAAAAGTAAATCATGCTTAAAATAAAGACACCTAACCTAACTAAAGTACAACAATAACATATTAATAACAAAACACACACAAAACAAGTATCTTATACGAATGGTATACATGTGTATACATCATTATATATGTAACTTTTAACCATCATTGATTTACTTTTCTACTATATAATCAGACCTCACCGCCTGTAGTCACACTGCTAGGCCACGACTCCAGAGACAGACATCTGTTCAGCACGGTTTAGTTATCATAGCAAACACCTACCAACAAGCAATCTAGCTAGGTAGCGTGACACATGACATCACTTGGCCAACATGCAGACACAGCCTGCCAGCGGAGCAGGATACATGGCATCCCCCATAGTTGCTCAGTATGCATTGGCTGCAGTGAGCATATAAAAACACAGGACAATGTTCTACGAATGACCACCTTCAATCGACCAAAGAAAATACATCATAGCCACAACCGACCAAAAAAACCTTGAGAGAGGTTACTCTACTTCTCTAATTAATCACTATGCAAATACCCATACGGACTTGAACGTCAAATGGTTCTCCCCGGAACAATAGCTCCAGGACCTTTAATGTCGTTTATCCTACGCAGGTTTCTGAGAACATTATCTCTGGTGACCAGCTGCGTCTCCACGAGACATTAATGGTGTTATTATTCGGATCATCTCTCGTCCTAGTAAAGATTTGACTTCGCCATTCTGACGCTAGAAGGAAGGGCCCTCAACTTTCTCATTTGTGCATTTTGATCAAAAGGGTATCCCTTTGAAATAGGGGAGAGATAACATGGGGGCAAGAAACTTTCAACCCCCTTGGAGATATAAAGAATGTCCCCATCAACCATCGGAGCGTCAACCATCGGAACAAGACTTCGATGGCCAAGGAAAATCTTCAAATGTTGTCATCGGCCTTACCTGTGAGGAACACTTTAAAGTCATATGATACGTGGTTCAAAATCCAAGTGTTTTCCATGTTGTTGTTAAAGAGATGAACAAAAAGGCCCTAAAGGCCACGCATAGCGGAGAAGTTTCTCTATATGATTCCCGAAAGAGGCGGATTTATGGCCGAGTCCAGATGCCAAGGAGAACGACCTTGGGGAAAGTTGTTGCCCTCAATGATGAGATCATTGGATGCCCTAGCACACCAACTAGAACACACCCGAAAAGCTTTGGAGCCACTTCAGATTCGAGGAGAAGGTGGCAAGAATGCCAGGCACAAATTGCGGGAGAGATATGCTTCCATAAAACGGCTAGGAGGACGCGGTACGAAAAGGATGCCCCTATTAGCTCCCAAAGCAAATATCCTTGAAGTTATGAAAGAAGATGGGTTAGGAAAGAACCTCCCGGCCTTGACGGAGCCAAGGCTGAAGAGAGATCACAAGCTATACTACAGGTTCCATAAGGACATCAGCCATGTTACGAAGGACTATATATAGCTAACGAAAGAGATAGAGCGCCTGATTGGCCTGGGTTACTTCCGAGAATTCTATAACCCGCTATTCAGGTTGCACAATAGGTTGGAGTTCAACCGATCCTATCATGATGGGAAGTGCTGACAAGACTACTCTTATCGTGGGGCATCTGACAAAGATACAGACCCAGACATGGCTCCCCAGCCTCAGATCGGTAATGCATGTTCACGGCTAATCTAAGATGGTAAGAACTGAAGCTTGCGGCTATATACACACCTCACTGTTGAAACGTATGACGGGGACCCATACCACCTCGACAAGGCTTAAAACCATTACACTAGCCTGCCTGAGGCGATTAAGTCTGCGTCCAGTATACTTTTAGCGCAGCGTGGCTAGAGACCAAGGTAAAGCTCCCTTGAGCTGACATACCAAGCTGAAAATCAGTTGGGAATCTGCCAAATATTTTGCATGTATCCTACCTCAAACTTTGTATATGATGCACATACATTCTTTTGTAAAATAAGCATTTACTCTTGTCATTCACACTATTTCAAAGTGCACGCATTAGATATAAGGCAAGTTCTCCTTAATTCCCAGTTCGGCTAATCAAGGGATGCATAATCCACCCATTGGGGGTAGAGCAAAACAAGCCTTCTCTGCTCAGATGAGAGAATTCAGCAAGGCAAATATTCTGACGTATAAAGATGCAACTTGCAGGACTAACTTCCCCTTGCTGTGCATTCTTGAAGAACTTTCTGCTTATGAGGAGATTCTTGGAGAACCTCCAGCTTAGGAAAAGATTCTTAGCGAATCTCCTCCTTAGGAGAAGATGATACAAAGGCACAAACTGTGGGATTAACTTCTCCTTTTGTGCAGTTCACTATGCTTTCTCTGCATAATGGTTCTAAGGGGATTAACTGCCATGATGTCCTAGACGCAAAATATGAGATTAACTTCTCTTTTTGCGTAGTTCACGATGCTTCCTTTTTCTAATGGTTCTAAGAGGATTCACTGTCATGACGTCCTAAACGCAAACTGTGGGATAAACTTCTGTTTTTGTGCATTTTACAATGCTTCCTCTGCCTAATAGTTCCAAGGGGATTCACTACCATGATGTCCTAAACGCAAACTGTGAGATTAACTTCTCCTTTTGCATAGTTTACGATGCTTCCTCTGTCTAATGATTCTAAGGGAATTCACTGCGGCAGACGACAATATAAAGATGCAAACTATGGGATAACTTCCCTTTTGCACAACCAATTGTGTATCCTCTGCCTAACGGTTTTAAAGGGATTACTGCTCACATGGCAAAATAAAGGTGTAAACTGGGGAGCCAAATCCTCCTTTTACACACCTCAATGCGTGACCTCTGCCTTATGGTTCTAAGGGGATTCACCGCGTTGGGGGCACAGACAACCCAAAGTATAGCCTTGGAGACTCGGTCTAAAGCCCCTCTAGAACAAACCAAGGGCTTGAAACTGTGTTCGGAAGAATCACCGAAAACCACCTTGGCTTGTACGCTAAAACACTCAGCTCGGCTCGGCCAACAAGGCCCAAGCCAGAGCAGAAGCCAACCATTGAACAGCTGTCTCGGTAAGGATATCTCTATGATCTGCCCTGTTTTTACGCAATACAACACGTATCCTCTGTCTAATGGTTCTAAGGGGATTCATCATAACAGATTACCACACAAGGAAGCAAACTGAGGGACCATCCTTCATTTTGCACAAGCAGTCATGTGTCTTCTGCCAAATGGTTCTAAAGGGATGCACTGCATCAAATGACAATATGAAGACATAAGCTGAGAGATCAAATTTTTCTTTTGTCCACCTTAACACATCACCTCTGCTTTACGGTTCTAAGGGGGGTTTACCTCATATGCTCTGCACATAGCCACATGGTGTGTACACCTTAGGCGGTGGACAGAGGGTAAGATGACATATATCTGTATGTGGGCCCACTGCTCAATATCACAAGTTATCCAATAAAGATATTAAGTAGGCATAAGCATCAGCAACATTAACCACCAAAAACTTCGAAATTTAGGCCAGGGAATATCATCATTAACTGCCTGACGTTGCGCCTGATCAGAAGCTGACACGCCAAAGGCATATGTTAATCGAACAGTTAGGAGTTTTGCCCATTACTAAACAATCAGTCTTCCCTTCTCTACTCAGCAAGGCTAATTTAGGACATCTGATGAAGGTTAAACTCCCACTGATAATAAAAAGAAGTATATTTAGGGCAGTCCATCGCAATCAATATTGCCTGTCTCTGTAAAGGCGTAGATCAACATAGCCGCTTTCTTTTTAGCTCGGCTATGAAGGCACGGGACGCCCTAGGTCAGTCTAGTCATCTGATAAAGAAACCCACGTGCTCCAGCTTCACGTTATAGGTCTGCTCGGACCTCACCGCCTGCCGTCAGACTGCTCGGCCACGTCTCTAGAGACAACCCTCTTTTCAGCTCGGCCTAGTTACTAGAGTAGACACATGCTAGCAAGCAATCTAACCAAGTAGTGTGACACATGGGTCCACTTGGCCAACATGCATACACAGTGCTTCTCTAATTCACCACTATGCCAATATTCATAACTGACTTGAGCATCAGAAGGTTCTTTCCGGGACAATAGCTCTGAGACTTCTGACGTCGTTTGTCTCACGCAAGTTTCTAAGGACGTTATCTTTGGTCGCCACGAAATGTTAACGACGTTACTGTTTGGATCATCTTTGGTCCTGGTGAAGATTCGACTTCACCAATCATTTTTTTTGACGTAAAGTTGACTTCATGCATTATGCTTTTGAGGAAACAATCCAAACTGAGAGATTCCAAAAGTTGACCAATTGTGGTTGGCGAATTAGTGATTACAGATGCTACAATAATTCATGAATGCCACATTGCCCATATGACAAAGCCTAAAAAAAAGGTTATCAAATACTATAATGGCAGTTAGATAAGCGATCCACATTATGGGAAAATGTTGGCATTATGAAAATTGGAATTATTAAAAGAGCATGCCTTTAATACAGGCAATAGTGAGTCCAGTTGTACGAAGGATAGATTAATGCAGTTTATAGGATGTTTGCATGACATTAATTTGTGGCTAGGTTGCTAATAATATGCATGATCTGAACCATCTAGGGAACAAAAAGAACATGCATGCCACTACGTGTTCCACATCAAAAATGACATGGGGTGACCATTTGTATTTTTTTTTAAGAATATATGAGCCATTAGTATGATCGTACGTAAAAGACAATTTCTAAATTAATACAAATTAAAGTCTAGTCGCACTATGTATACATGCATGTCCTTGAAAGTAGTTTCTATGAAACACATGTTATCAAGACATTGTATCAATGTACTGACTGTGTTTTATAATCCCCTATGTTTTTCTAGGTCGTCCTAAAGTTTTGTTAACTTTTTATCATAAACTTATCAAATCATGTCAACCTCCAAAATTATTTATGTATGCGACAAATAAAAACAATGCATTAGTGATAAGAAATTAATACATCAAAACATATAAACTGAAATTGAAAATATTTTTAATGATCCGACAATACATTGAACGATGTCTCCTCATTAATTTAAAGTTTTCGTATAGCACTGAGACAAAAGTAGTAGAACTAAGGGATGGGTTCAAGAAAGCATTAGTCCGTCTGTGGCTCCCATCACAGTAGGACCAAAAAAGAATGGCTCATGGCACATGCACATGGATTGCAGAGTTATCAATAAGATCACGGTAAAGTATAAATACCCTATTTCTAGACTTGACGACATGCTTGACGAATTACATGGGGCTAAATACTTTACTAAAATTGGTCTTAAAAGTAGATACCATCATATTCGTATTAAGAAAGAAGATGAATGGAAAACTACGTTAAAGAATAAGTTTGCATTGTATGAGTGGTTAGTAATACATTTTGGATTAACTAATGCACCCAGTACTTTTATGAAAGTAATGCACTGTGTCTTGCGTGAATTCATTGGAAGTACTGAAAGAACATTTTTTGGCCAAAGATGCATATATATGTAGAAAGGCTTTGTGTTAATTGTGTTTGTAAACAAACTAAATCGAAATCTATGCCTTATTGTTTGTGTACCCTATTGGCTATACCTTCTTGTCCTTAGACTAACATTCCTGTGGATTTTGTACTTGGACTACCTAAGTCAAAATGTGGGCATGATAGTGTATTTGTTGTTGTTGATGGCTTTTCTAAAATAGCAAATTTCATTGAATGTAGAAAGGTAAATGATGCATCTTATGTTGCTAAATTGTTCTTTGGAAAAGTTGTGAGATTGCATGGCATGCTTAACACCATCGTGAGTGGTAGGGACACACAGTTTCTTAGTCATTTTTGGCGTGTTCTATGGAATACATTGGAAACTAAGTTGCTCCTCTACTATGAGTCATGCTCAAACTAATGGGCAAACTGAGGTTGTAAATATAACACTTTCTCAACTTCTTTGTGTGATAATTAAAAAGAGCTTAAAAATTTGGAAGGATTGCTGCCATTCAATGAATTTACATATAATAAGTGTATATAGTGCTATTTCATATTTCATGTTTGAATTTGTTTATGTCTTTAATACTTTAACTTCTCTAGATCTTGTTCTATTACCTATTAATGAGCGTTCTAGTCTTGATGGTAAGTCTAAGGCAGAACTTGTGAAGAAACTCCATGAGAAGGTAAGGAACAAAACTGAGCATGCTACGAAGAAGAATAAGAAACATGCTAACAAAGGAAGGAATTGTGTGGTGTTCCAACCTGGTGATTTGGTATGGCTTCACTTGTGAAAGGAATGGTTTCCTAATGAAAGAGAAGCCGTTTCCTAATGAAAGAGAATCCAAATTGCATCCACAAGGAGATGGATCGTTCAAAGTACTAGCTAGGATCAATGACAATGTTGTGCTAGATCTTATTTCAAGTAAGTATAATATTTCAAATACTTTTAGTATTACTGATCTTTCCCCTTTTGTGCAGATTCAAGGAGCATTGTCTAGGATCCTAATAGAGCTGAATCACATCCAACCGATGTGGCGGAGGAGACGTGTGCTTTTGATGGGTATGAAGCAAAAGTTTATCATGATGAAGTTCCACTTCACACAAGAGTTAGGGAGATTCAAACCTTTATTGGATTGATTTTAGTTGAATTCAAGGTGAAATGGACCAACCTTTCTACGACTCTAAAGGTCATTATTGGGTTAATATTATTGAAGTCCAAGACACCTAAAAAGATTTAGATTCAAGAACGAGTCCTTTTGAAGAGAAAGGGAAAGATGTGGCACCTTTTTGATATGTGACATCTTTTAACAATTCTAATTGTAATTTTTGGACCATGGGGCACGCAACCATTCAGCCGTATCTTTAATTCCTTTTATTTAATTATTTTAAGTTATTTAATTAGACATGATATTTATAAGAGAAATTAGATAGGATATTTTTCTAAGAAAAATTAGATAGGATATTCATTTTTATTGTTGCTAAGTTTTAGGAGGCTATAATTAGGCTGCCATGTATGCTATTTTGATCACCCTTTTTATCAATAAAATTTGAGAAACTTGAACCATTGCTCGTGTCAGTCCTTTTTTGAAGTTTGTCATGCTCAAGCTTCGCCTTTTGAATTCAACCAATCCATTCAGCAAGCGTTGTGATATTGATTCATCCCACGGGTTGTTCAAGAAACTTTCCAAAAGTCACTAATGTCCTTGGCAAGAAGGTTGTTGATCAATCAAATGTTGCTCAATGTAGATAACAACTGGTCTAACAAGGTTCATTGAGAAGCTACGTTCCTATGCAGGGTCTAAAAAGGTTCCTCGTTATTATCTTCATTCTTCATATTCTTCATGTTCTTCGTGATCTTTGTATTCTTCGCGGTGTCCTTTATTGTTCTTCGTTTCTTTTTCTGAGTCATTAAATTTCTTGTTATTAAGAGGTATTTTGAGAGCGTGTGATTCCACTAAGCACGATTAGAGTAGTGGGGATGTTGGGTTTGTAGCAGTTGCTTGAGCTGAGTGGAGGACGGTGAGGGTTGTGGTGGGTGGCGTTGGGTTTGTAGCATGCTTAAGATGAAAGGAGGACAGCGAAAGGGGTGGGGTGGGGAAGGGTGGAATGGGAACACGATATTTGGGTTTTCTACTGAATAGAGGATGGTTGATTGATGGACAGGGGGAGTAGGTGATGGATGGTTGAGTTTAAAAGGTAAGCCACTAGAGGGAGGCAAAAGGGAGGCTGGAAGGAGGGGAATAAATATTAGAGGTAGTAACCTACTGTTGAAGGCTATCGTCCGGTAAGTTGATATTAATTGTCAAAATTTTACATAATGTGTATAAAATATATAATTTCAGTACTTAGGAATGATTTGTGCAAATCTTAGAAAAGAATTAGATAAAAAAGTTTCATTATATTTGTCTACACTTTCTACATTGACATTAGTTTTTGTTATCTCATCTTGCATCCATTAAAGTCAATAGTAGGATGTGACTTAGTACTTATTGATTTTGAATGCCTTCTTACGTGATTTCAATGCCTCTGTTTTTTGGATGACTCATAAATTTTAATCGTTACTCTAGAAATTGAGTCAAAAAACACTTTTCACACCTACGCTCAAAAGTTGAGTGAAATCTCTTTAAAGCAAATTTGATTCTCGAGGAGCGGGTGAGAAATCCAAAGGATTAATTGATCTTTCTCGCTTTCTGCAACTGTTTTAGGTAGAAATCGTAACCTAGATTAAAATCACGGAGAAATTTAGGAAATTTTTCTGAAGACGAGAATGTCAGAAGGTATAACGTGTGGCTGTCTCAATGAGGAACGCAAATTTTGGCACAATAATCATCCACATGTTTGCGATCGCTTGACACTATTTCTTCTTCTTTTTTTTGCTGAATTAATGACTTGAATTTGTTGTGTAGGGTTTTGCAGCTAGACCAGATACACTTGCAGATGGTCCTATGAATTTGATGGTGTGGGACTACACAATCCTTGGTAAGACAGGGGTAAGTTCTTTTGCATGACATCATATCTATCTAGGGTTGTGAATTCATACTAGGGTCTGAGGAAAATGAGAGTTTTCCGTTTTGAGGGAAACGATACATTCCCGCTTTCATCACACCCCATCTCATTTATTCGTTGTTAATTTTCATAGTTAGTTCATATTTTTACATTCGTTTAACATAGGAACATGGTGAAATTTTCATATTCCTTGTTCTTATGCCGCCCATTTTATTTTTTTTGGACCGTGCACTTGCAATAAACACCACTAGAGGGGGGTGAATAGTGGTTATCGGAAATTACACTACAATCCTTTGTAAAAATCCCCTTTGAAAACAGAATCTGAGACCACCTCAGATTCAGAACTCGTTTTTGAAAAATTCAAATCTAATTGTACACAACTCCAAAAATTATGAAACTTTTCAGAATTTAACTTCAATGTGTTAACAAGACTCTATCCAAAAATTAGATAAAAATAAGATTGTGTGACCATTCAAACAAATAAAAAGATTCAAATGGTCAATTTGGAAAGAATTGGACAGAATGTTGCTGATTTTGGAAAACGTGTTTCTCTTTGAATACTCAACTAAAAAGGTTGATCTTTATATCAAAACACTTCTTAGGATGTGTAGATGATGTTTCCAAAAGGCTCTGACCTTAAAAAATTCTTGATAAATACAGAATTTAAGTTTTCTCAAAGCTGATCAGATTACAGCCAGATTGGAGCAGTTATCTTACAAAGACTGAAAGACTAACTTTCTCTTGCTCAAATCAAGTGATTCTTGTTGAAAATGAAAGCTAACAGTCTGACGTATAACTCCACCAAAAAGAACGAATTTTGAAATTGTTTAGCTATTTTTTTAAAATTTTGAGAAATTGTGTGAAAACTGCAGTAAAAACGGGCAGAAAACAAAAATGAAGAAACAAGACAAGAACACCGAGGATTTATCCTGGTTCGGTCAATGTGACCTACTCCAGTCCCAAGGAACACCTTTTCTTGGATTTTACTATGAAATGAATCACCTTACAACAAGAACCAAGCTTGATCCTTGGGTTATACACCAACCCTATTCAAGACTTGGATAATCACCTTTTAAGCTACACTTAGTTGCAACACCTCTACAACCTATTGATATAGCCTTATAAGAATGACTAATCAATCTTACAAATGAAGCTCAAGAGGCTTGTAGCTCAACAAAAACAAAAAGAACACCTTTGCTACAAAGAATGGAACAAGAACAACAACAAGAAGAAGATGATAGCTAGACAATTCAACAAATGCTTGTGAGCTTCAAGTGTGTTTCATCTTCTTCACCATTGCCTCTATTTATAATGTGAATTGAGCCTTGAAGATAAGAAGGCACATGTGTCACCATATTCATCATCAAGTCCAAGTGTCTTCACATCATTGGTTGACTTGTACACTTGACAAAATAAGACAACATAATTGGTCCACCTTGGACATCACCTTGGCCGAAATTTTAAGCTCCAAAAATGACTTGGAATTATCTTGATTTATCCTTAGAAAAATAGAGATAATTCTCTCAACTTCTTGGCATAAACATAGGCATGTGAGGCTTTGAACATTTCAAATGAAAATTATCTCCAAGAGCCACCAAGTAGCCGTTGGCTACTTCTTGATTTTCCAAAAAAAATAACTTTTGATTATCCTTTGTAAAATGAAGAAAATAAGAAAGGATAATACCACCAAAATATCCTCAACTCCAAGCACAAGAATAGGACATGTGAGAGCTCCATTTTGACTCAAAAAATCTGCCACACGTAGCCATATAGTCGTTGGCTATATTTAGAAAATTCCAAGTTGGCAATTTTGCTAACTAGCTCCTTTTTGATTGGTCCACTTGTCACCAACTCATAAAATGAATAATGTATCACCTCCACCTTCTCATACACGTTTTTGAGCATACATATATGTGTAGCAACTCAGATTTTCAAAGAAGAAATCAATAGATAATAGTTGACAAGATTATGTCAATGTGTAACACCAAAATTCCTAATATTTCTTCTTAAATGTCGTGATCATTTCTACACCTTTAACACCTTTGATATCTCTGAATAATGATGATAAATATGCTCTCATAACATATATAAGAGGGTCTTCAAGGAAAAAGTAGAATGTGAAATCTCAAATCGTCACATATCCAGCTATAGTTATTAATACCATCAAAAGAGAGAAATGATATAAGATCACCATATAATCTTCAAAATAATAATCACTCAGCTCCATAATGAATATAATAACATGCTCAAGAGATTCCGTGAGTAAAAATACCAAAAATACCCTCGGGTGAAATGACCAAAATGCCCCTGGTATAAGAAAACTCCAAAAATGACCCCGATGGTCAGAAATGCATATAATACCACCTTTGCCTTGATAAATATAATAAGAATCAGTTCTTGATATATATCCACCATATCATGTTCCTATAAAACTCAAAATACCAATTTTGCCTTTTTTGGTAAGTTGTAGAAACTTCCAAGGCACGTTAGTCACAATACATTTAAAATCATCAAAATCACATAAGATTCACATAATGAGCATGTATAAATCATATACCAATGAAAACAACAATTTTAACACATTTTAGAAAATTATTTTTAAAAATCCTAGACATCGATCGATCGAAGTGCCTCAGCCTCAGAGATCGATATCTCACAGTAAGGTTCAGAATTTGTCTCTGACCTACATCGGTCGATCGAAGTGAGGGTTCGATATACATCGATCGATCGATGTGTCTCAGATTTAGAGATTAATGTCTCACCGTAAGGTCTTGAACTTTTACTGCCTTACATGGATCAATCGATGTGAGAGATCTATGTACATAGATCGATCGATGTGCAACAACCTGAGAGATCGATGTCATCTTTTTCAACTTTTAATCACGTATAACACCATGTGTGACATTTTTAAGTATTCACCACTTAAAATCATGACTTTGAAAATTATCCAAACATATTTCTCAACAATTTTTACATTCGTACTAGGGTTCCACTTTATTCCTTGTTCTACCTACCCTTATCTAAGTAGAAGCATCGTTTTGGTATTTGCTGTGAGCGTCTTTTCCCTTGTCTCAAGTCTTAGGTGTTTAGAGTGGACTTGAAGTGATGTCTATGATCTGTATATGATGTAACCAGACAACCATCGTATTAATTGGTATTTGTCTGAAACAGACTGTGCTCGTCAAATGTGGACTTTTAGTTTTGTTATGGTGCTTCATTGGTTTGAATAGGCTGAAGGCTAAAATTTGAGATGTGAGAACAAGGTGTCAATTGTGATCCTCTTTTCAATTGCCTCTTTTCACTTGGAGTTAGCCTTGGACAATCTCACTTAAAATGTGAACCCACCAAGCATTTTGACTTTTTATATAGATCCATTGCAGGTTTATTAATTGATTCATGATAAACACAAATTAATTGGTTCATGATAAACACAATTGCTTCACGCTTATAATCACATTGCTGACGATCCATTATTTTCCTCTTTTTGCTTATAAAAAATTACTTTTCCGCCTCTGTGTCTAGCAATCATTTTTGAGACCCTTTCAAATTTATTTTTCAAAATATAAACCGTTTTAGTTTGGACCAAAATAAAATTGTCATTACACACCTTAATTGTGTTTAACTGAATCAAATGTGTGAAATGAACTTTAAAATCCCTCTCCTCCATCTTTCCCTTTTTTATCTCCTTTTCGCCACCTACAACTAAATCCCTCCCCGTACCCATACACAAAACAAGCTTTGTATGCAAAAACCTCCTCCCCGACGGCAAAAGCTGGGAAAGGGAAGATCAGTAGTAGCACTATAATGGGTGTTGATGTTCACAGATTCTGGCAAAGCGGCAATAAGAGTGGTGTTTGCTGGAGAAGTGACTATATGGGACGATGACAACCCGCCATGGTCGTTAGAGCTCATGAGGTTTTATCAGCGTCCTCCGTTGATGATGTTAGCTCAGAGTTTAAAGAAGAAGATGGTGACTGCTGTTGGAGTTTAAGGTTTGGGCTTTGGCCCATCGTTGGAGATTGAAGATTTGGGCTTTGGCCCGTTAATGAATGTTGCAAAATTTGATTGAGCAACGTACTTTGAGCTTAATGAGTTTCCGATAATGAAATCGAAAACTAATGAATCCTTAATTATCTACGTAACGAGTAGTTAATGTTAGGATGTGAACTCACTCAATTTTGAGATTGTGTGAATGTGAAATTAATGCTCAAAGTGGATGGAAAATGTTGTGGATGGGTGATGTGTCACTCTCATGGAGGAATTTCACAGTGGATATGTCCATGTGACGTAAAAAGAACTTCTGACGGACATCGATCGATGACATCGATCGATCGATGTCACTTCGATCGATCGATGTCATCGATCGAAGTGGATCAGGAAGCTTAGATCGATTGATAGATCGATCAAAGACGATCAGAGGACATCGATCGATCGATCGATGTCACTTAGATCGATCAAGTTGATCGAATGAAGTGCTCAGTCAGACATCAGTCGATCACATCGATCGATCGATGTCACTTCGATCGATCGATGTGATCGATCGAAGTCTGACAGCAGGCAGATTTGGTCTGTTAAGCAGTTTTGATTCAAATGTGAATCAAAACTCTATCCTCCTCCATTAAGATAAGATCATCTGTTGTGATCTAACGGTGATGAGTAAAGCAGCTTTAATCTAACGGCCGAGATTTAAACTGTTTTAACCGCTTAACCGAATATGGTTTCCATCTAACGTTCCAGGTTTAAACCTGCTAATCTATCTTCGATCTAAAGGCTGAGATTAAACCTTCCTAATCTAGATAGGAGGTTTTAATCTAACGGTCTAAATCAAACTTCGGTTTTGATCCAACGGTCACGGTACCTTGTCCTCCAACCGACTCCCCTATATAAAGAGTGCTAAGGGTGCAATCATACACACACCTTAAGCTCTTAGCATTTCAACGCATTCTGCATTCATAGCACGTGAGTCTTGCATACTGTCCGGGAGAAGTCAGGACACTCTAAGCGTTCGAAGGAGTTCAAGTTCAGCAGTGCCGCTCAACTGAACAGGTACCCGTTGTATCCTGGGAGACGATTGCTCACACCGGTTGGGCACAATATACCGGAGCAATACGTCTTAAGGACAGAGTCTTCGACTCGCCCCGGGTTTGATTTATTTTGTTTCATATGCACACGTTGTACGACTGCGTCTTGGTACAGGATTGATTGTCTCCAACAATCTTAAGACGTATTATTGATTTATTCAATTAATTTCTGTACCGTTTTAATTTGCGCAAAAGCAGTTTCGTACTGATTTGCAGTCTACTTCTACTCCTTTCTTATATCTGATTCTGTTCTGATCTATTCGTTTGATCAACTGAACAGTAATCTGATGGAGAACGCAAGCTCAGGCTCGGTTCATGGTGCAGACATTCAGAGTTCTGCTCCAATGGCACCAACTGCTGGGGTGCCAAGACATGCTCCTCCTGCACAGGGTCCGGTAGTGGCCCAAGTGGAGAAACCGGAGAAGTTCAGTGGGAGCTTCTTCAAGCGCTGGCAGCAGAAGATGCTGTTCTTCTTGACTGCTGTGGGATTGGCAAATTTCCTGACTGAGGACCCGTCTATGGTGGATCCGTTGGAGGACCAAGCCCAGAATATGCAAAACCAACGTTTTGTTGAAGGTTGGAACTTCAACAATTATGTTTGTTTGAGCCATATTCTGAGTTGTTTGGACAACACCTTGTATGGTTTGTACTGTACGTACAAGACCGCAAAGTCTTTGTGGCAGGCTTTGGAAAAGAAATATCGTACGGAAGATGCCGGCACTAAGAAATTTATTGTCGGCAAATTCCTGGATTTCAAAATGTCTGATTCTCACACTGTTGTTTCTCAAGTTGAGGAACTTCAGACGTTGGTTGCCGAGATGGAAGAGGAGAGCATGTTGCTCAGTGAATCTTTCGTCGTAGCAGCAGTGATTGAGAAGCTACCTCTTTCATGGAGGGAATTCAGAAGCTATCTCAAACACAAGAGAAAGGAGATGACATTGGAAGATCTAATTGTTCGACTCCGCATTGAGGAGGACAATCGTAGATCTGAAAGAGCGCCACAATCTAGCTCTGGTCAGGCTAAGGCCCATGTTGCAGAGGCCAAGAAAAAGAAGAGCCAACTCGGGGTGAACAAGAAAGGCAAGCAGATCGCCAAAAAGTTCACCGGGAAATGCTACAACTGTGGCATTCAGGGGCATGTCAGCAATGAATGCAGAAAGCCCAAGAAGAAGCAAACCAAGGCAAAGGCGAACATAGTCGATGCATTGGATGATCTAAATCTCTGTGCGGTGGTCTCAGAGTGCAATGCTATGGGGAACGTACGTGAGTGGTGGCTTTATACTGGCGCCACTAGACATGTTTGCTCCAGCAGAGAGATGTTCACAGAGTACCAGTCCGGGAACAATGAGCAACTTTACATGGGAAACTCGGCCTCCTCGAAGATTGAAGGCGAGGGAAAAGTTGTTCTGAAGTTCACATCAGGGAAGCATCTGACTCTGCAGAATGTGCTACACGTCCCTGATATTCGGAAGAATTTAGTATCTAGATCTCTTCTAGTCATGCATGGTTTTAGACTAGTGTTAGAATCCAATAAAGTTATTCTTTCGAAAAATGGCATGTATTTGGGGAAGGGGTACTTGTCGAATAGGATGTTTAAATTGAATGTCATCACTATTGTACCCAAAAGAGATTTGCCCGCAGAGGCTAATAAAATTGCTTCCTCTTCTGCTTACATGCTTGAGTCTTCTTGTTTATGGCATTTTCGTTTGGGACATGTTAATTACAAGTCAATACAACGAATGAGTAATCTTGACTTATTGCCCAAACTGGACTTTAATAATAAAGGAAAATGTCAAATATGTGTTGAAGCGAAGATGGCAAAGGCGCCATTTCCTTCAATAGAAAGGAACACTGAACCTTTGAATTTAATTCATACCGATGTGTGTGATTTAAAGTTTGTGCAAACAAGAGGTGGTAAAAAGTATTTTGTAACTTTTATCGATGATTGCACACGATACTGTTATGTATATTTGCTAAGTAGCAAAGACGAGGCTCTTGATGCTTTCAAGGATTATAAAAATGAAGTTGAGAATCAACTTAGCAAACGAATTAAAACAATTCGAAGTGATAGAGGTGGCGAATATGATACACCGTTTAATGAATTCTGTTTAGAACATGGCATTATTCATTAAACGACTGCACCATATTCACCTCAATCGAATGGTATTGCTGAACGCAAGAACCGTACTCTTAAAGAGATGATGAATGCTATGTTGATAAGTTCGGGTTTACCTCAGAACTTGTGGGGGGAAGCAATTCTCTCAGCCAACGTCATTTTAAACAGAATTCCATCTAATAAGATGGATGTAACCCCTTACGAGCTTTGGAAAGGCCACAAGCCTAGTTACAAATACTTGAAAGTGTGGGGGTGTCTGGCAAAGGTTGCTGTACCTAAGCCAAGACAGGTTAAAATTGGGCCTAAAACAGTTGATTGCATATTCATTGGTTATGCAACTAACAGTAGTGCATATCATTTCTTGGTGCACAAGTCGGATATTCCTGACATACATGAAAACGTTGTCATGGAGTCAAGGAATGCAGTGTTCTTTGAAGATGTCTTTCCGAGGAAAGACAAAATTCAAGAAGGAACAAGACTTGGTAAGCGATTGCGTGAGGCGACTCCTCAAGGAGATGAGGAACTTCATCAAAGCAAGCGTGCCAAAATGCCAACTTCGTTTGGACCAGATTTTCTAACCTATATGGTAGAAAATGAGCCAAGGAATTTTTCTGAGGCTATGTCAACTCCAGAGGCTCCATTCAGGAAAGAGGCAGTTGACAGTGAGATAGACTCAATTCTTCAAAACCACACTTGGGAGTTGGTTGACCTTCCACCTGGAAGTAAACCACTTGGTTGTAAGTGGGTTTTCAAGAAGAAACTGAAAGAGGATGGGTCTATTGAAAAGTATAAAGCCAGGTTGGTAGCTAAAGGCTATCGACAAAAGGAAGGCTTTGACTTTTTTGACACCTATTCACCAGTGACTAGGATCACGTCTATAAGAATGCTAGTAGCAATTGCTGCAGTCTATAACTTGGAAATCCATCAGATGGATGTAAAGACTGCGTTTCTGAATGGTGAGTTGGATGAAGAAATCTATATGGAACAACCCGAGGGGTTTGTGGTTCCAGGACAAGAGTCTAAGGTTTGTAGACTCGTTAAGTCCTTGTACGGACTTAAACAAGCGCCTAAGCAGTGGCACTTGAAATTTGATCAAGCTATGTTAGCTAATGGTTTCAGGATCAATGAGTGTGACAAGTGTGTCTACATTAAGAGCACACAGAATGCATATGTGATAGTGTGTCTCTACGTAGACGACATGCTAATCATGGGAAGTACTCGGGACATAATCTTAAACACAAAGAAGATGTTGACGAGAAACTTCGATATGAAGGATATGGGAGTTGCCAATGTTATTCTAGGAATAAAGATTTCTAGGATGACTGAGGGACTCTTGTTGTCACAAACACACTATATTGAGTCTGTCCTAAAACGGTTCAATATGGATGATGTGAAACCGGTAAAGACCCCGCTCGACTTAAGTATACACTTAAAAAAGAATCGAGGCGAACCTGTTGCCCAGTTGAAATACTCTCAGGTAATCGGGAGTCTGATGTACATAACGAATTGTACAAGACCAGACTTAGCTTGTTCAGTAAACAAGTTGAGCAGATTTACGAGTAATCCAAGTGATGATCATTGGAAAGCTCTTAACAGAGTGATGAGGTATTTAAAATACACAATGTATCATGGATTACATTACTCGAGATATCCAGCAGTATTGGAAGGATACTGCGATGCAAATTGGATATCAGACAGTAAAGACTCGAAATCCACCAGTGGGTACTTGTTCACGGTTAGTGGTGCTGCTGTGTCGTGGAAATCCACGAAACAAACCTGTATAGCTAGGTCCACTATGGAAGCTGAGTTCATTGCGCTGGACAAAGCTGGGGAAGAGGCTGAGTGGCTTCGGAATTTTCTGGAAGATATTCCGTGTTGGCCTAAGCCGATAGCTCCTATTAGCATACACTGTGATAGTCAGTCAGCTATAGGACGTGCTCAAAGCAGCATTTACAATGGTAAGTCACGACACATACGTCGGAGACATAATACCATTAAACAGTTGATCTCTAATGGCGTGATTTCCATAGATTATATAAAATCAATGGAGAATCTTGCGGATCCGCTTACAAAAGGCTTGCCTAGAGATCAGATGTCAAGATTGACAAACGGAATGGGACTGAAGCCCATAATGCATGAATCTTTATAATGGTAACCCAACCTTGTTGACTGGAGATCCCAGAATCTTGGTTCAATGGGACAACTAAGTTATGAAGGTTCAGTAAGCACTTACTCATTCCGGCTGGTAAAAGTGCTGTCTGCAGAGATTTCAGGGTAAGCCAAGGCTTTTAATGATATCCTATATCTTGATACGTCAAGTGGAGTATGGCAGAATACTCTTGATAAGAATCACCTATGTAAGTGTGAAGTGGGGCCGCTTCTATGAGAAAGTCTGGGTGGCAAGATTTCTCTAAAACACTTTCTGAAACCAGGTTGTTCATGGCCAAAACGAACACAACCATGAGAACCAAAAGGGTGTTAAAGGAAATATTGTGTGAGTATCATTGTCTTGGTTCACAACAAAGGCTGACTAGTTCAAGACATCAAGTCACTACTTAGCCGAGTGGATCCGATGATACATCACTAAGAAAGGTTCAAAGCCAGAAGCTACCTCTTCTGATGCAATATTTTCTTGTCTGACTTCTCCTCAGAGTCTGCATTTGCGTCTGCATTAATTTCCATTCATGTGGGGGATTGTTGGAGTTTAAGGTTTGGGCTTTGGCCCATCGTTGGAGATTGAAGATTTGGGCTTTGGCCCGTTAATGAATGTTGCAAAATTTGATTGAGCAACGTACTTTGAGCTTAATGAGTTTCCGATAATGAAATCGAAAACTAATGAATCCTTAATTATCTACGTAACGAGTAGTTAATGTTAGGATGTGAACTCACTCAATTTTGAGATTGTGTGAATGTGAAATTAATGCTCAAAGTGGATGGAAAATGTTGTGGATGGGTGACGTGTCACTCTCATGGAGGAATTTCACAGTGGATATGTCCATGTGACGTAAAAAGAACTTCTGACGGACATCGATCGATCGATGTCACTTCGATCGATCGATGTCATCGATCGAAGTGGATCAGGAAGCTTAGATCGATCGATAGATCGATCAAAGACGATCAGAGGACATCGATCGATCACATCGATCGATCGATGTCACTTAGATCGATCAAGTTGATCGAATGAAGTGCTCAGTCAGACATCAGTCGATCACATCGATCGATCGATGTCACTTCGATCGATCGATGTGATCGATCGAAGTCTGACAGCAGGCAGATTTGGTCTGTTGAGCAGTTTTGATTCAAATGTGAATCAAAACTCTATCCTCCTCCATTCAAGATAAGATCATCTGTTGTGATCTAACGGTGATGAGTAAAGCAGCTTTAATCTAACGGCCGAGATTTAAACTGTCTTAACCGCTTAACCGAATATGGTTTCCATCTAACGTTCCAGGTTTAAACCTGCTAATCTATCTTCGATCTAAAGGCTGAGATTAAACCTTCCTAATCTAGATAGGAGGTTTTAATCTAACGGTCTAAATCAAACTTCGGTTTTGATCCAACGGTCACGGTACCTTGTCCTCCAACCGACTCCTCTATATAAAGAGTGCTAAGGGTGCAATCATACACACACCTTAAGCTCTTAGCATTTCAACGCATTCTGCATTCATAGCACGTGAGTCTTGCATACTGTCCGGGAGAAGTCAGGACACTCTAAGCGTTCGAAGGAATTCAAGTTCAGCAGTGCCGCTCAACTGAACAGGTACCCGTTGTATCCTGGGAGACGATTGCTCACACCGGTTGGGCACAGTATACCGGAGCAATACGTCTTAAGGACAGAGTCTTCGACTCACCCCGGGTTTGATTTATTTTGTTTCATATGCACACGTTGTACGACTGCGTCTTGGTACAGGATTGATTGTCTCCAACAACTGCAACATGAAGTTGGAAGTTACATTCTGCGTTTCTTGGGGTACATTATTGTTGAGTGAAAAAAAAACAAACAGTTAACTCCATATCTGCTAAATCTGTCTCAGATCGGAGGTGGCTGATGGAATTTGAGCCTGAAGGCAGGAGTGGTGGTGGTGGTTGTAGTGGCAGATATGTCTTGCCATGGGGGTTTGTCAAGGAGGCGGGTTTGGGATGGCTATGGTTGAGGAGGTGGACTGATTGCAGGCGTGGATCTGAAGCAGTGTGGTTTCAGGGTGGCGACGACGGCGACGTCGATGTGGACGGTGGTCCTCACCGTTGCCGATGATGAAAATCAAACTAATAAGCATAACTTCCCGCATTCGTTTTATTTGCAGTTGACTTAACCTTAGAGAAGCGCTCTGTTTCATCAGGGAAGGCGCCGCGTAGATCTTCTGTTATAATAGTTTGTAAAGACAATGGAAAGAAGAATGAAGGTGGATTAAAGTTCAAATAAGCAAGAATAACTTGACATATGACATAAATCGATTCATGTCTCAGTAAGATCGGCCCATGTAGCTTGAAAATGAAGCTGAATATTCTGTTGAATATAGATCGATCACATCGATTGATCAATGTCATGTAAATCGATGACTTTGATTGATTGATGTACCCTGAGTGCAAAGTTGAAGTACACTGTCTCTAACATAGATCGATCAATGTGACTTCAATTGATACATAGATCGATCGAAGTAGCTTGGTTGAAATACTAGAGCACACTATGAGACATCGATTGATACTTCGATCGATTGTTGTGGCTTGGATGAAAAATTGGAGCTCATTGTGAGACATCGATCGATCAATGTGCTCAACGGATGTGACTTTTCATCTAAAGTTGCAACTTATACACCAAGGGACATGTTCCAACCACCCAAAGATAGTTTGAACATCTGAGATGATGTTAAAATGCCTATAAAACGGCATGTTTAACGCATTTTAAGATATTCCAATGCCTTGTTCAAGATCTTTCATCTTATATTCTTCTTCTTCTTCAAAAGTATTCTCAATTGAAAGTTCGTTGGATTTCTATTCTTATTGCTGAGGATAAAAAATTGTTTGGTTGTTGTATCCTAAGAGGAAACTTGTCTACAACCATACTGCAACTAGTGGAGGCAAATATTCCTTACGGATAGTGTGAAAACAAGCCTCAAGCCATCAACCTTCTACTACTCTACTCTTGTCTTGTATCCATCTTCTAACAGTCGTAAGGAATATCTGAGATGGATTCAAAGACGTTTCTGAATCAGGAGAGCATGAAGCTAGATCGATTTGATGGCACCAACTTTCTGCGGTGGAAAGACAAAATGTTGTTCTTGCTCACTACATTGCAAATTGGGTATTGGTCGGACCCAAACTTGAAGGAATTGCCAACTCCGCACGACGAGGATGATGAGGCGGTGAAGGCCACCTGGAGGAAGAGCCAAGAGGATGAAGTTCTGTGTAGGGGACACATCCTCAACAACTTGTCAGATCGTATTTATGATCTGTTTACGGCAACGACATCACCAAAGGAGATATGGAACGCCTTGGGGTTCAAGTAAAACAACGAAAAACAAGGCGCAGACAAATTCCAAGTGATGAAATATTGAGTATGCTTGTTGTTTGTTGTTGTTGAAATATTTTAATTTTAAGATGATTGAAAATTTTTCAATCATAGATCAAGTGCACGAGTTGTAGGTCATTGTTTCCAAACTCAAGGATTAGGTGTGGAAGTTTCTGAGGCATTACAAGTATGAGGGATAATTGCTAAGCTTCCCCCTAGTTGGAATGACTACAGGAAAAAGTTACTGCACTCAACAGAATACTTTTCCGTTGAGCAACTTCAAAAACATTTGCGTATTGAAGAAGAGACTAGAAGTCTCGTCAAAAAGTATGTTTCTGAAGATGTACCTAAAGTGCATTATATCAAAGCAGAAACAGGAAGTTAGAGTGGAAACAAGAGAAAGAACTCCGATACATTTGAACCCACAAACAAGACAAATAATTCCAATAAAGGAAAGAGATGTTACAATTGTGGCAAAAAGAGACACCTCAAAAAGGATTGTTGGTTTCGAAAGAAGCAAAAATAGGGTGGTAGTTCCCAAAATGTCAACAATACTAATATGGTGTACATTGGAATCGATCAACTGGTTGCAGTGGTCTTCGGTTTGCATGTTGGCATGTTAGCCGATCTGCATATGGCTACGAACGAAACCACAAATGACTCGTGGTTTGGTTCAGGTGCAACTGTACACGTATGCAACAATAGGGATCTTTTCAAGATCTATCAAGTTGTGGACAATAGCCAGTAAGATCTCATGGGTAACCGCAGCGCCACAAAAGTCTTGGGTAAAAGTAGTTTAGAGTTAGACTTTAATTCTGTAAAGAAGTTGTTATTAGCCAATGTTTTACATAAACCCTAGATTTTTAAGAATCTCGTTCTGCAAACTTAGCCTGTAAAAACGGGTTCAAGATTATAATGGGGGGGACAAAATTATAATATCCAAAATGGGATCTTTGTCGGCAAAGGTTATTCTTGCGACGGGATGTTTAAGTTGAGCATCAATAAAAATCCTGCGGCTTGTACTTACTCTATTGATTCTTCTTTTTCGTTGTGACATGATAGACTTGCGTATGTTAATAGTGCAACTATTAAATTTATGTCTAAGCATACCTTAATTTCTTATAAAGATGAAAATGAAAGAACATGTGAGATTTCCATACAAGCAAAAATGACAAAGAAACCATTTCCAAAAGTTGAAGGAAAAAAGAACTCTTAGAACTTGTTTATTCAGACATTTGCGTATTGAATAAAGTTTTGACCTGAGGTGGAAATCGATATTTCATGACTTTCATTGATGATGTCTCCAGATATACATGTGTATATTTGCTAAGGCATAAAGATTAAGCTTTTGGCATATTCAGAGTTTACAAAATGGAAGTTGAAAATCAATCGGGATTGAAAATAAAAGTTCTAAGAAGTGACCGTGGTGGTGAATACTTCCCTCTTGAATTTAATCAATTCAGTGAGGAGAATGATATCATACACCAAAAAAGTGCTCCATATACACCCCAACAAAATAGTTTGGCTGAAAGGAAAAATAGAAGTTTAGTTGGCATGATAAATGCAATGTTAACAAACTCTGGTTTGCTAAAGAATTTGTCGGGGGAAGCGTTATTAACGACTAGTCATATTCATAATAGAATTCTTTCTAAGAAGTTTAAGGTTTCTCCATATGAAATATGGAAGAAACAAATACCAAATATAAGTTATCTTAGAGTTTGGAGCTGTCTAGCCTATTGTAGAGTTTCGTATCCAAAAAGAAATAAGTTGGGGTCAAGAGCTCTCAAAGGTGTTTTTATAGGATATGCTGAAAGCTCTAAAGTATATAGGATTCTAGACATAGAATCCAATGTGGTTGTTGAATCTAGGGATGTTGAATTTCTTGAGAATAAATTCTTAATAACAGATTCAAATCAAGATTCAACAAGTGGATATTTGAATGAACCAATAATTGGAGATGTCTCTAATGATCCTTCTAGTATTGGACAAAATCAAAGTTCTTCAACTGAGGTTATGAGAAGTCAATGAGCTAGAAAGGAAAAATATTTACATCCTGATCTCATTTCTCCATAATCCATTGCTTTCTCAGTTGAAGGTAATATGACAAAGGTATTTAATCAAATACCAATTGTACTAAATGTAAAAAATGATCCTAAATCCTATAAAAAGGCGATGTAATCGAGAGATGCATCATTTTGGAAGGAAGCAATTGATGATGAGATGAATTTTTTATTGTCTAACAATACCTGGATTCTTATTGATTTGCCTCCGAGTTCCAAAGCAACTAGATGTAAATGGGTATTTAGAAGAAAATATAATACGGATGGTTCAATTCAAACTTTCAAGGCTAGAATGGCTGCAAAGGTTTTAGACAAAGAGAAGGGATAGACTATTTTGACACGTATGCACCGGTTGCGAGAATAACGTCTATTAGACCGTTGATAGCATTAGCATACATAAATAATCTGTTTATTCATCAAATGGATGTTAAGACTGCATTTCTCAATGGTGATTTAGAAAAAAGAAGTCTATATGGAACAACCAGAAAGTTTTTTCTACCAGATAATGAGCACAAAGTGTGCAAATTGATAAGGTCATTGTATGGATTGCAATAAGCACCAAAACAATGGCATGAAAAGTTTGACACTACCATTTTAAAGAATGGTTTCAGGCATAATAATGTTGATAAGTGTGTATATTCCAAGTTTACGGACAAATATGGTGTAATTATTTGTTTGTACGTGGACGACATGCTGATTATTAGCACTAATATGAAATGAGTAAATGAAACTTAGAAGTAATTAACTTTACAATTTCAAATGAAAGATTTGGGTGAGGTAGATAGTATCTTAGGTATTAAAGTGTCCAAACATAGTGGGGGTTTTGCTCTTTGTCAATCCCATTATATTGGTAAAGTGTTGAATAAGTTCAAACACTTAGAGATCAAAGAAGCAAACACGACATTTGACGCCTCTTACAAATTGACTAGACATACAGGTAGAGCGGTAGCTCAACTTGAATATGCTAGTGCAATTGGTAGTTTAATGTATGCTACATATTGCACTAGACTAGATATTGCCTTTGCGATGTGCAAATTATCAAGGTATACTAGTAATCCTAGTATGGACCATTGGAAGGTAATCGGACGAGTACTTGGATACTTGAAAAGGAATGTGAATTACGGATTGTATTATAATAATTTTCCCTTCGTGTTGGAAGGTTATACTCATGCTAGTTGGATAATTATTGTTAGTGATAACGAATCTACTACGGGTTGGGTGTTTACATTGGGTGGTGGACTTCAAAGCAACAGACATGCATAACTCATTCCACAATGGAATCCGAATTCATAGCATTGGTATCTGCAGGTAAGGAGGCAGAATGGCTAAGAAATTTACTATTAGATATAGTGTTGTGGCCACAACCAATGCCAGCCATTTTCTTACATTGTGATAGACAAGAAACGATGTCTAGAGCTTATAGTAAAATATATAATGGGAAATCTAGACATGTCAGTCTTATGCATAGTTATGTAATGCAATTAATAACGGATGGTGTAATAAACATTGCATACGTCAAATCCTGCAATAACCTAGCGGATCCGTTGATAAAGAGTTCTTCAAAAGACTTGGTACAAAGTACATCTATAGGGATGAGATTGAGACGTATGATACAAGTTCGCTTGTGATGGAAATCCAACCTTTCCTAGTATAACACTGGCCAAAGGTTTAATGGGTAACAACATGTCTCAAAGTGAGAGACCAAAGCACTAAGATTGATCTTTAAAGAATCAAACCACATTATATTGATCTTTAAAGAATTAGAAAATTAATGTTAAAAGAGGGTGAGTGCTAAAGCGCTCTTAATGAAGGATTAAGAGGAAATATCTTAATCTTCACCTACATGAACATGGGAAGTGGTGTCGCTCCGACAAGCAATAATCTTGAAACGTTCATGAATACTAGGGGAAGCACAAGGGCATAAAATGCGGTTTATGATGAACTTTTAGGGAGAATGAGGTTTCATGTGTATAACATTTCTGGTTCTAGCACATAGGAATCTGATTCAAGGCACTCGTGCTATTAAGATTTCGTTAGAACTTTAAAGTGTTATACTAATAAGAGAATCAAATCGACAGATACTTCTGAGATGCATGAAATGTCATAAATTGCTTTACAAACTAAGTGGGAGATTGTTATAATAGTTTGTAAAGGCAATGGAAAGAAGAATGAAGGTGGATTAGAGTTTAAATAAGCAAGAATAACTTGACACATGACATAAATCGATCAATGTCTTAGTTGGATCAGTCCATGTAGCTTGAAATGAATATGAGTATTCTGTTAGACATAGATCGATCACATCGATCGATGACTTCGATCGATCGATGTACCCTGAGTGAAAAGTTGAAGTACATTGTCTAACATAGATCGGTCACATGGAGCGATTGATGTGACTTCGATTGCTACATAGATCGATCGAAGTAGCTTGGTTGAAAAACTGGAACACACTATGAGACATCAATCGATACTTCGATCGATCGTTGTGGCTTGGATGAAAAGTTGGAGCTCACTGTGAGACATCGATCGATCAATGTGCTCAACCGATGTGAATTTTCATATAAAGTTACAACTTTTGCACCAAGGGACATGTTCCAACCACCCAAGGACAGTTTGAACATCTGAGATGAAGTCAAAATACCTATAAAAAGGCATGTTTAACATATTTTAAGATACTCCAATTCCTTGTTCAAGATCAAGCATCTTATATTCTTCTTCTTCTTCAAAAGTATTCTCAATTGAAAATTCATTGAATTTATATTCTTATTGCTGAGGATAAGAAATTGTTTGGTTGTTGTATCCTAGGAGGAAATTTATCTACAACTTTACAACAACTAGTGGGGACAAATATTCCTTATAGATAGTGTGAATACATGCCTCAAGCCATCAACCTTATACTACTTCAATTCTTATCTTGTATCCATCTTCTAACATCTTCCTGTCATCAACCCTCATGATATGAGATTTTCGTTGGTCTATGATATCAAACAAAAATAGGTAAACACCACCATTTTCAAGCCTACATGCCTTACCAACACTTTACAAATAACTCAATTAACATTGATGAGACCAAAAAACCCCTCACGATAACGATAAATGCTCTCATTTCGGCCGATCACAGTTAATATGGTTAGACCGGATGCGAGTCGTTGTCTGCTTCAAGTAGTCAGGTCCAGCCAATCCGAACAGTGGTGACTTAGCCCTTGAATTATTAGCACGGCCAGCCATTTGCTCGACCCAGCAATGTCGATCTCAACACCAATCACCTCGGCTTGGCTACAACAAAACAGATTTGGTCTCGACTACACTAGCTCAGTAACAGTTGCAACCCTATCCACAGGGTGGTTCTGTAACCTCAATGCCTCGCACTTTGGGCTCTTAGGTCTATTGCTCGGTCCAGCCACACACCACGTATCAGCTCAGACTTCGTTGCAGGACATGATGTCGCGGTCAAGCACCTAAGTTCAACTCGACCAAACTGTCAAAATAGACAACTGCCAACATGCAATCTAACCATGCAGCACGACACATAGCGCACCAGCGGGCTAAACATGCAGACGGCGCCTGCCAGCGGAATAGGACACATGGCATTCCCCATAGCTTCTCGACATGCATTGGCTGCACTGAGCATATAAAAGGACAGGAAAACGTCCTAAGTTGAAAAAAAGAGAGGAAAATCCATGTTCAACCTAGTAACGAAAAACATCACAGCCACAACACTCGAAAACAGAGACATATTTATCTTTCCAGCATACATGTATGGCCAATGTTGAGAAAAAGAGTTTGAGTGATTCACAAAATGCATGATTTAAATAACGCGTGTTTAAGAAATGCATGACACAAGTTATTACTTGACACGTTTTTGCGACAAACTTGCCTTATATACTTTATATATAATGTTGCCGTACTAACAAGCCATGAAGCTTTAAAGCTTACATCAAATGGCAAACATTTGTTATGTTTGAACTATTTTCAGGTGCCACCATTAATGAGCTAAACAAGTTCATTAAGTGAAGTACTTAGTTAAATGAACTAAGTAGTTCATTAAATGGAGATATATTTGGAGAAGACATGATGACAACAAACATGGAAATGGAAAGTCTTCTCTCCTCATTATATCACATGTTATATATATATATATATATACACATATATATATATATACATATATATTCAGATTTTTTTTAAAAGGCACAATACATATATATTCCAACGTACTACCGACACGTTATATATATTACAAACGTACGTTACGTCACATCACTATACTTACCTCATATTTATGAGTATATTCAGGTCTTATATCAAATGATATAAGTCATGTTGATGACAAAATTATTACGACATGTTACAAGGTTATAAACCGAAAATTGTCGTATCGGGTGACTACCGAAACTTCGCCAACGTATCAGGTACTTGCCCTAAATAGATGGTCAGCCCATATACATTAAAAAGAACCAAAAATTTTGTGGCTAACATGTTATACTCAGTCATGAAATCATTCCATGTTGGCTCACACAAATCACCCCCAATTAAGGCCAAATTGTGGAGATTTCAAATTCAACTCTTTTTGTCACATGGGGCGCCTTTTAAGTCAGCCATTATGAGCTGAATATTCAATTTATTTTATGTATATTATGTGTGACATAATATATATAACATGTGCAAAAAGTTTGAATTTAATCGAAGAAAAATCGCGTAATCGACAAAAGTCGAAAATTCGGTTTTCTACGAACATAACACATGGAACGTTTTTGGCATGACATGTAACATGTATCTAAACATTTTTTACATATTAAAGACATATTAAAGTGTTCTAGAATATTCAAATTAGGTCTGATTGGAATTTACCATATATGTGTAATTTATGGTGCAATATTTGACAAAGTTGACAAAAGTGAAATTCAGCACATGTACAATCCATATCACACGCCACTTCAGCCATGATGGAGCTTAGTTGGAGCTTATTTGACACTTATTTGGCACTTTAATTGGTGAAAAATAAGCCACACATGATTGGTGACATTGAAGAGGGCAATACACAAGGAAATAATTCAAAATACAACACATGCTGAAATTTCAGCACATGTTCCTTGTTATGGACGAATTTAGCATGTGTTTGTCTTCAATTGTCTTCCAAAATTGAAGGAGGATTAATGTGTGATTTTTTGGTAACCTTTTGACTATTAATTGGCATATGTTTTATGAGTTTTAATCAGATTTTTACAGCACACTAAATGATGACAAGTTGGACCAATCATCAAGTGACCAGTAAGCAAGATCAAGTCATCTATCCAATCAAGTTGTGCCAAGTAGAAAGATGGTGTCACATCTACACAAGGCATTCTTCCAAAGACATAAAAGAAAACTCTCAAAGTGAAGAAAAGCCCTAGGGGGTGGCCATGTTGTCATAAAAAGAAGAAAAGAAAGCCAAACAAAAGCAAGACAAGTCTCATAATTTTTAAGTGCAAAAGGAGTCTTCCACTTTCTTCTTCCACATTTCTTTCTTTCTTCTTCTCTCTCAAGCCTATTGTTCTTATATTCAAATATATTGTATAGGCTTCATATAAACCACCATACATGCTATATTGTTGTAAAAGGTTGATCAAGGTGTGATCAATCCTTCATTCATTCGGTGGTGGTGTTCGTGAAAGGTGTGATTACTTGTATCGTTTGTAAAGGGTTGGAGTTGGTGTGTAACTCCAGCAACCCTTTTTGGTAAGGTGTTTTTTGTGATTAGTGATAACCGAGGAAGGTGTCCTCGAAGACTGAAGTAGGTTGTGTTGACCGAACCAGTATAAAATTCTCGGTGTTATTACTTTCAGCATTTTACTTTCAGTTTCTAGCATTGTGCATCATTTTCATTGTAGTAGTAAAAATATCAAACGAATTTCAAAAATCACAAAACTTCCCAGAAACATAGCCACACATTTTAAAGTTTCATTTGGCACAAGTTTCAACCCTTTTGGACAAGTATAAATCATTCAAACATTAATAGTTCTGAGACTAGTGCAATCTGATTTTCGGACTTGCAAAGGTTGAGAACTTGAACGTATTTGACATACTTCCCAAAGGAATTTTTCAAAACTGTTTCAACCCAATTAAATACATATAGTAGGGGTTAGTCATTAAATTTTCAGACCATTTGGAGCTACGGTTTAATCGAAATAAATTTTTTAAATCAGACTACCGTTTCTGGCAGATTTGAACAATCTGACCACAAACGATTTTTCAAGGGTTAGAGGTTGAATTTTGATCTGAAATTTTTAGGAGATACTCAGAACATCTGAGGCTACAATCTCTCCAAATTTCATAAATTTTGAAGGCCTGTAACCTGGTTTCAAGCGTTGCAAAACAGGTCCTGAAAACAGTAACAGTTTTCAGAAGTTGCGTTTTTAGATCAAAGCATTTTAAAAACCATATTTTCCACACCCACTATTCAACCCCCCTTCTAGTGGTGCCTTGCAGGTCCTACAGCCAAAACCGTAACTGACTTGAACGTCGAAGAGTTCACACGGAGCATTATTTCTGAGACCTCTAACATTGTTTGTCCCACACAGATTTTTGAGAATGTTATCTCTGGCGATCAGCTGCATTTCTGAGAGGCGTTAACGGCGTTACATCTATTCAGATCATCTTTGGTTTTAGTGTGATACGACTTTGCCAAACATAATTAGTCGCTACCTACATCCATCAACAGATCACAACGACAAGGAGAAGGGGATTTCGGCGGCTGTGGCATCGCCATTGAGTTGCCCGGTGATAGATTGACGATGTTGGTCTGAGATGGATTAGTCACGAGGGGAAAAGGTAGAGATATAGTTGTAAAAAGACTGAAAATTTAGCTTTATATTAATTTTTTATTATATTCTTTTGGTGTGTGTTTTTCTTATCAAAAACAATGTCTTGTATAACCCGCATGTAAAATGTATATTTATCATGTAAAATGTATATTTAAGATACATCTATTCAAATTCTTTTACCATCTGTAATCAAAACCTCTTATCATCTCCAATAGTGACTTTACTTCTAAGTATATAAAAACTCTCAATGTCGCTATGCTAAATCGACTATAGAAATGTATCTTTCTCTTGCTCTTGTTATAATCATGTTCTTAATTATCATGAGTAATATCAATTTCTATTGTTTTTTTTCCTTCAATCTAACTTTTCGTCATTTAACATGCATCTCATTTAGAGAGATCAAATAGTACACATGTTACGCCCCGCACCCTCCGTAGAATAATTAAGAGATAAAGAAGAATTAAATGAGATTAATGACGGTCAACCGTAATTAATTACGAATTAAATAATACGATTAATGGGAATTAATTGAGGGTTTAAATATTGAAATTAATGAGGATTTAATTTTGAATTAAATATTAGAATTTATCCTTTAAGATAAATAGGGAAATATGATATAATTTAGAAACTCCAAACTTTTCCCTTTCCTTATAAAAACTCACATAGCGTCAGTTTTCCCTTTTCTCAGAAGAGAGAACGACGCAATCCTCTCCTCCTAGGCGGCTCTCATCTCCCCTCAACCCTAGGCGAAGAACTCTGCTAGATCTTCACCCAATCTTCGTCCGTTCTTCGTTCTTTCTCCGAGTAATCAAAGGCAAGTAATCTACTTATAAGTTCTTACGTTTTTGCGAAAGAAAAAAAAGGCCTACTTTTGATATTAAATGGATCACCATGCAGTAGTTTCTTTTCGTGATTACGTGTATATGATTTATGTGATTTGGTGTCGATGTTTTGGCCATTGTATACTGAAATCTTGTTGTTGTTTATTGTTTACGTGAGATCCTGTAAATCCCACTCCCTTGAATCCCACTTGGTTGATGATGGCGGTTGAAGGGAGAGAAAAGTGGAAAGGTTAGGTTTTGGGGTGGATTTGATGAAAGATTCGAGTTTTAGGATGGAATCGTTGACGTGAGTATGAAGGATCTTGTTTGAGAGGGTTAAGAAGGGATTGATAGGGAAGACTAGGCTTGGATTGGTGGGAAGAACGTTGGAAAACGATTGGGATATAGGTCTGCAGTTGATGCAGAAATCGCAGGATGAGAATTCTGAAAATTTATGACGTCGATCGATCGACGTATAGCAGGTGAGAGATCGACGTGCCTCAGATGCACGTCGATCGATCGACGTGGAAGGAGTGAGAGATCGACGTGCCACAGATGCACGTCGATCGATCGACGTAGTTCAGAGTGAGGGTATGACGAGTAGTAAGTGAGGGTATGACGTGTAGTAAGTGAGGGTATGACGTGTAGTAAGTGAGGGTATGACGTGTAGTGAGGGTATGACGTGAGGGTATGACGTGTAGTAAGTGAGGGATATGACGTGAGGGTATGACGTGAGGGTGAGTGAGAGATCGACGTGCTTCAGATGGGCGTCGATCGATCGACGTCAGGGTATGACGTACGTAGATCGATCGACGTCAGGGTATGACGTCACCTAGTTTTGTGGGAAAGTAAGGGAAGAAAGAGGGAAGCTAGGGGACCCTTTGGGTGACCTTAGGGACTTCTTAGGACCTGATTATGACTAGTTTAAGTCTTGGGAACATGACTTAAGATGGTGAATCAAGTTTGGAGAATTTGAAGGGTTTTCGAATCGGATTTCAATGAGGCTGACTTAGGAGGATTAGGAAATGAACGTACAAGGTGTTATAGAGTTCCGTGAAGGAAAGATAGGGGTACTCACATTGGTTTGTGACTTTTGGAATCAAGTTTAAGTGTTGACGATCTAGTTGAGACCTAAGCTTTGACGTATGAGTTAGGGAAATCTTGTGTGTTGCTCTTATTTGCGCATGTGATTATAAACTGTATACGTGAATGAGAAATGTGATTGGAACGAGGAGTCCTGCATCATGGCACGTGCATTGCATATGGATTTGAAAAAGAGATGTGCTTCAGCACATATTTGCGAAGGTGACCTGTAATGTAAACCGGGATGGAAATATAAGCCGGGGCGCATTGCAGGGCACAAAAGGCTGTAACGCAAACCGGGATGGAAATATAAGCCGAGGTGCATTGCAGAGTTTTACGAGATCTGTGATGTAAATCGGGATGGAAATATAATCCGAGGCGCATCACAGAGCATACGAGCCTGTAACGTAAACCGGGATGGAAATATAAGCCGGGGCGCGTTACAGGGTAACGAGTTACGAGACCGGACATTGTGACATGCATTGTACTGACTTGAAAAGAAAGGGCTCATGCATTTGTGATTGTGTAGTGTAGTGCATATTTTGACATGCATCACGAGAGTCGTTGTGGTATGGATGTGCATGGTATTTGATGGTTATGGATTCGTTAATTGCGATCAATTTGCTGTACTTGCTATTACGTGACTCGTGTATATATTTGGAAGCTTTACAAGACATGTGCCCCACAATTCCCATGAATTATATATTACTCATGTCTTGCCATGTGTTGATCCCGTATGTCTTATAAGCGGGTTACTTGCTAGCGTTTCCGCTAAGGGTACTGCCTTTGTCTTTGCAGATGAACCTAGCTACGATATGATTTTCATTGAGGACGATGGCGAGTGGGCAGAATGAGATGTTTAGACCTTGTAGAGCGAATTGATTAGATAGTTTTCGGTTATTCTGTTTCTTGTTCATTTGGGATTTTAGATGGCTGCAACCATACACAGTTCTTTTGGTATTCACATTGTCTTTTGACGTTCTGCATTAATGATTTAGATTGACGAGATATGTTTTCGCACTTATTTCTCTTACGTCAGTGATGATGTGTATCGAGAGATGAGACGTCTTGTAGTCTTCTCAGTAAGCTACGACGGGTGTACCGATTCGGATTCCGCTGTCCGGGTCGGTGCGCTACAACACATTGTTGAGTTACTAAAGTTTTGTTTCCATAAAGAATCGTTGTCAAATATAACCATTTAAAATGAAAAAAATGCCATGTAACTAAAAAGACCGTTAACCTTTTCCTAAAACAATTAAAATGGTGAACTTATACATTGGTCTTTATAGCATTAACAAAACATTTAATCATGTAGCTAACAACTTAAAAGGGCACCATAAATTTCACGGTTGACTTTGGACCAGGTGTGTGGGATATTAACAAACTGAGCCGAGTCGAATATTAGGTTTTCGAATTCAGATTCGTTTAGCTAAGCGAACTGTTCCCCTTGATTTGTTTAGCTAAACGAGCTTTAAAATTGGTTCCAATTTGGCTCGATAAAATTATAATTGTTTAAACGAGCCGAACAATTCACGAACAGTTCGGCTCGTTTAACTAAACGAACCCAAATAGGTGTTTGAATTTGACTTGTTTAAGTAAAATTAACGAACGAATTCGAACCGAATATGAATCGAATCTGAACAATTCATGAATCATTTGGTTCGATTAACATCCCTACATGTGGGATGAGATCACCTCACTCACTTTCCTCTCGCCTCACGCGTCACCGCGGGACACGTGGCAGCAGGGGTAGGTGGTGAGGCTAGATGTGGTGCAGTATTATTTCTTCTTTTCCTTTTTCTTAAAAAAAATAAAGCGTGTATAATTTCTAACAAACGAAATTAGGGCAAATGACAACGAAGCTTTACGGTTAGGTTGAGGCCTTTTGGTTATGCCATAAATTTAAAAAAAAAAAGGAAACTAGGGCAAAATCCTCCACTTTAAACCAGCTGTTCCGCCCATTCCCGTCGGCGACAGCGATGGCCTCATACTACCCTCCTCCCACTCACTACTCTTATTATGAGCCTCCTCCTCCGCCACCACCAGGTGCTTCGCTTCCGCATCCCCGTACACATCCGCCTCCAGCCCCGGTGCCTCAGCCGCTGCACCACCAGCATTACTTACCCGATCAACCTCAATTCATATCCTACGCCCCCTCGCTATATAAGCATTCATCGCACGATTCAGTCCGGACACTATTCATAGCTGGGTTACCTGAAGATGTCAAGGCACGCGAAATCTACAATCTCTTTCGCGAGTTTCCTGGTTACGAATCGTCTCATCTTCGTACCACTGCCAGCACCCAGGTAAAAGTTACTATTTTTCCTTTTATTAACAGTTCAACAATTGAATTTTTGGAGACCGTCTTTACTGATGATGTTGAAGGTTTAGGAGTATGGTTTGGAGGTAATCGATCAAGAACCTGAAGGTGTAAGTATATAAAAAAAAAGTAGAACCTAGAGGTATAATTCTTGCAATTTGGTAGTTTTCGTTCGTTTAACAATTTAGGTTTATATCAGATGGCCGTGATATATAACGTTTGTGTGGTTTCCGGGTGAAATTCATGAGTTTCTGTAAAACATGAGAACTTGCCAACCTTTATTTTTGAAGTAGTTAGAAGAAAGTCCTGTGGTTTGAAGTGGTACTAGAATTCTTTTAAAAAGAAGTTCATTTTTTTCAGTGACTTTGATGTGTTTGGATATCAAACTTTGGTGGAAACAGTAAAGACGGGAGTTTTGGCCTTCTGCAATGTAGGAGAGTCCTAACTGGTATATGAGTACCAACCCTTGATAGTCATTCATTCATAGAGAGTTATGCAGCTGAAAAGTCGTTGCATCCTATATCTTCAGTAAAATGAATGGAAAATGAAACATATTGGACTGTAGCTTGGAAATAAGAATATTCTTTTTTCATCAGATATACAGAACTTCGTTTTTGACTTTATGCATTTTTAGTGATGGTAAGTATTTCTCTAATTGTTACTAAGTCACTACTTCGCGAAGCTACTAAAACTGTAGGTTGCCTTTTTGGATAGTGTTTTTTTCATGTCTCGGTGTTGGAGAACTTCTGTATTGAGAAAAGAAGCTTGTCGGTATACTTTCTTGATACATTGTTTGTTTGTATATTTTGGAATTTGAAACGTGACATCTAATGCAAGAAAAGACGCGTAATGATATGGGAAAAAACATGCTGTTGGTACCACATTAACCTCAGAAATGTGCTCAATGGGTTTTTGTTAATATGGTTGTCACCTCATGTTCTTCTTTTCTTCTTTTCTTTTGCGGATTGTGATTGTAGGTGAGAGAGAGTTTTTTTTTTTCTTTTTCTTTTGGAAGTTTAATAGGAGACTAGGTTCAACTTTGGGGAGGTATTTGGATTTCAAACGATATCTGAAACACTTGTATCACAGCTAGGTCAAAATTGCTAATCTGATTTCACTTGTATGTTGCTTCATTCTTTGATAGTCACCACTCACCAGCACCCTAGAATGTTCCTAGTATGTGTCCTTCTTGTGGTTCATGGGTTATTTTATGATTCAGTTTTTCACGTATAAGGATATTTACTTTTCCAAGATATTGTGTACACCTGATGTAAAAGCTCTTCTTTTTTTTGGAATATAATTTCAGCCCTTTGCTTTTGCTGTCTTCATGGATCAGCAGTCCGCAATAATGGCCTTACATGCACTTAATGTAAGTTTCTGATTGTTGGTTCTTTCCTTCGACTTCATTCAAGACACCGCTTGTGCTTAATAGTAAATGTTTTTTTTCTTGTCAAAAATTGTTTGTTATGTATATAATGATTTTGGGAAATAATCATTATTTTCTGGAATTCATGTGCATTTCTTAGCCATGTTAAAATAATTTAGAGCTCTGATGTACTCACAAATTACAAATGCTGTTAGTAGCCCTAAGTTTGTGTTGATCACTGTTCTATCATGGCCATGGAGAAGAGTAGTCCACTCTGCTTCTATTGCTACCTTTTCTTCTTTTTCTTTGTAAATGTATTGTCATCAATCAAGGTAATCATGCAGGTAAGTGTGTTGGTCAGAACACTTATTTTGGTATATTTGTATTTTGGATATATTCATTTGTTAGAATGTCTATGCTTCAGATGTTGTAAGTTAACTACATACCACTATCTACAGAGGAAATCACAGACTTTTATATGGCTGCTTCAGTTTTGGATTTAGTATTTACCATCAACAATTAAAGCATCTTTCTTCTAGATCTACTGCATTGCAGAGAAAACTGATGCAAAACTTTTGGTGTTCTCCATTATTGTTCCTATCTGTATACATCGTAAACCATAAGTTTGTTTATCTATTTTGTAGTTTATTGTGGACGTGAACGCCAAATGGCAGTGTGCATCTTCGTATAGATGCTGGGATGTCACACCATTCTTATCGAGTATCTCCTGGTTTAGAGAACTATTAGATGTCTCATATTAGACTTGTACTCATCCTCTGCTATGCTATGGTTTTCCCCTTACCGCCCCTTTCTACTGTATCCTCCGCCAATATGGTGCAATGCTGGAACTGTCATGATGTAATTAATGTGAATGGAGAAGCGTGATTGAATGCTTTTCTGAACTTGGTTTTTATAGGGAATGGTGTTTGATCTTGAGAAAGGTTCCACCTTATTTATTGAACTTGCAAAATCTAATCCTAGATCCAAGCGCCTAAGGGCAGGTAGGTTCTTGACTTCATTCCTCAGTTGTTGTGCTTCCTAATAATTTTGCACTTTTAGTAGCATGCTGATTATTGTTCCTTAACTTTGAGAACTAGATGACGAGAAACACATATCGGAGAAGAGGAGTAAAAGTGCTTCATTTTCAAGGGGCTTGGATTCTGGTAAAGCTTTTATCTAGATTTCCTTGTGCAGCATTGTTAGGATAGTCTTCTTTCGCATAACACATTCCCCTGTAGATAACAGCATGCTTATTCATCTGACATCTCTTCGCCTGTTATGTACTTCTGCTAAATGCTCTTATCCTACTTTCATGAGCTTCTTCAAGGAACATTATCTAGTTAACCACATCGTCTACACCAACTCTAAAAGCTCACATTGCACATCTTTTGCACTCTTGGGCACTAGCAGGTGTTGGCAGCATTCACATGCCTGGAATGGGTATTTCTACTTCCAGCACAAGTGGTTATCCATCCACACACAGGTCATCTGCACTACTTGAGCACATTTTACTTAATTGGAAGTGATTGCTTGTACCGGCATTATCACATTGAATTATGTGAGACAGTTCTCTGATTTCAAAGACCAAGGATAACATGGGGCCACTTACTGTGTACCTGTGTTAGTGACCATGCCAACCAATCTATTTTAGTATTCCATCTTCATCTGACATCCGTTCCTTGTTCTTTTCATGATTCAGCACAGGAATTTCTGAAGGCACGGGTTTGAGTGGCACCGGCAGGAACTCTGTAAGTTGCTAATTTTGTGTCACATTATTCTGAGAAATTTTTTCAAGTGCCCCAAGTTTCATTGTTTAACTTGGTAGGTCCGCAGAAAGTTCATTGCATAAGCTAGAGTCAAATCTTTTGCGCATGTTTCTTTTTTAGTTGCAATATAGTCTGCTATTCTTCCTGTTTCTTGTCCTTGAGTTCTGGTTCATACTTATACTACAATGTTTGACAGAGTGCTGCTCCATGTCCGACTCTTTTTGTGGCAAGCCTGGGCCCAAGCTGCACGGAAGAAGAGCTGAAACAAGTGTTTTCAAGGTTTAATAATAGCATAGGTTGCTTTAATGGAGTAAATTGTTTGCCTCTGTGCTAACTTCTTGTCTGCTCCACGTTTCCTAGCTGTCATGGATTTCTGAAATTGAAGATGCAAGGCACTTACGGTTCTCCTGTGGCATTCGTTGATTTCCAGGTACTGGCGTCCTTTTTTCCCCCAGTTGGCATGGAATCCCGAGTGCTGTCTTTGGCTGTTTGAATCATTTTTTTTAATTAATGTCTGGAGTTTCTTTCTCTTACACGATTGTAATATTTTTTGAGAAATCTCTGTTTAATTGACGATACTTAGCTTTCTATAATTGAATGGAATTCTTCTCAGTTGCAAACGCCAATTCTTTCTGTGGAATGAAATTTAGGAGAATACTATTCGTTGGGTTGAAGATAGACGTTCATGTCTAACTTTAATCATTCAATTCTACTAGATTCCAAATAAAGTATGACTGCTTGTGGGAGAGATTATAATTATGTCACTTTTTTGTAATTCAAATTTCATATATCTGGAAAACAGGTAGCCATTATGGCAGGCAATACTTCAATCAGTTGGTCACTTTGCATTTAGCTAATCATTAGACAGAGCCTAATTCTAAGTAGCAATTCAAAATACTATACACAGAAGCCCATTCAAGGCTTAAGTCGAGATTCAACTAAAACAAGAATTAGGATCAAAAGCTTTAAAAACTAGCCAACCTAGCTTCAAAACAAAGAGTGTGTATCATATTTGTTGCAACTTGACAGTTTAAGTAGACAACAGAAGGTGGCAAGTCTCACAAGACAAAAATAGATGTCATAGGCTTGAGAATTTAAGCAAACAACAGGAGGTGGCAAGTTTCACAAGACAAATAGATGCCATAGGATCATGAGAAGACCTTCATTGTAATTCCAAGGATAAAAAAGAGTTTCCAGCTAAACTTACTATTCTTGTAACCTCTCCAAAAGACACAGGAAAGCAAATTTTTTCTAGAATTTCCTTTATTACAGAGTCTGAACTCTTCTAATTTGTTGGTAGAACCACATGTTCTTCTCTCTTCAAATGCTTTAGAAAGTTGTGGATAAGCCAGAATGTACAATTTCCTTGTGAAATTTAGAGCTCCACGTAGTAACGAATATCAGCCATTTGATTGTATCTGGCCAGTTTAATATCTTATCTTTGCATTTCATTGCTTCAATATTTCTCCACAACTCTTTGCAGAGTATGTACATTGAAAGAAAAGATGATCTTAGTCTTCCATGTTCCTATCACACAATACATATGTATTAATTCAAATCAAATCCCAATTTAAAGTTTATCCTAGGTATTCAAACCTCTTCCAATATGGAAGCCAAAGTATGATTCCATAGCATGGAAGATGATGATTACACAATACAATTTTCTCCCAGTCAACAACAGGGAGAAGAATTTGAAGAGCCTTTGTAGCATTTTTCACAGAAAAGGTTGGGGTGGGCTTCCAAATCCAGTAATCATCTTCTTGTCTTATATTTATGCTTTTGCAGGCTTGGTTAAAATGAATAACTTCATCATCCCAGCCTCTACCATAGGATAATCTTTATTAACTTCCTTCCATCACCACTGATACTCTTGCATCATCTCTGATATTTAACTTCTTTTTCAACTTAGGATGATTCAGACTTAAGAATGCATTTAAGGGTCGTTCCAAAATGATGTAGTTTCTTCATTTTCTATTATCCTTCCAATGCAATGAGCATATTGATACCTGACCAGTAGGGTTCTTTTCCAAAGCCAAAAATCAGAAGGTCTTGGCGTTGCCTCCTATATAGTGTTTCCTTTCAAAATGACCGTCTGTACCCATTTAACCTAAAGACTCCTTGTGCTCACATATAATTCCATAGGCTCTTCATGATATATGCATTGTTTACAAAAGACATATCAAAGATTCCTAATCCCCAGCAAAACGTGGACCATTTAGTTTTAACTTTCCTTGTATCACCCCAAAGAACGGACTTCAGAACTTTCTCAATTTCTATAAAAACTTTTCTAGACAGGAAGTGAGAAATAGTGAAGTATCTACATATGGCTATGAGCATTAAATTTATTAGATGCAATTTTCCCCTATATGATAGCTTTGGGACAATCCAGCTTTGAACGCTACTTAAAATCTTGTCCAAAAGTGTGCCGTGGTCTGAGTATGATAGTTTGCCAACAATTAATGGAACTCCTAAGTATATGATTGACAGAATCCTCAACTTCATTCCTAATATATCAACAATTTCTTTCTTTTTTGAGAGTTGATGCCTGATATGAAAATTTCACATTTATGTAGATTTGGTTGAATGTCAGATAGAGCTTGAAACTCCACTAGCACTTCTTTTATGATCATCACAGAGTGAGTGTCTGTATTTGACGAGGTAAAGAGATCATCAGGAAAAGCCAACGAAGATAAGTTAATAAGTTCACTTATTTGATGAAATCTGAAATTAGAATTCAAAATCTTCCTTATTAAGTGTTGGGAGAAGCCTTCCATAACACAAATGAATATGAAGGGGAAAGCGGGTCTCGTTGTTTATGCCCTCTTATTGCTATGAAGTTACCAGTCAAAGCTCCATGTAAATTAACAGAGAAAGAGGTGGTACAAATACATAGCAAAATTCATTTTAGGAAACGGTCTAGAAATTTCATTGCCTTTATAATCATCATTAAATACTTCGAACTAACCGCATCAAAAGTCTTCTTAATACCCACTTTAATTGCATAACATTTAGGACCCCCTGTTCTCTTATAGTTTTTGGCAATTTCATGCATCAGCAGGATATTGTTCTGAATAGTCATGTCTTTGACAAAGGCAGATTAATTTTTATCCACAAGAAAGAGAAGCATAAGCTTACATCTATTGACGTTGACCTTAGATATGACTTTGTATGTAACTGCACAATAAGAGTTAGGCATGAATTCTTTTATATTAACCTTAGGAATCAGAGATGTAGCTGTGACATTTATAAGATAATAAATATAGTTCTCTTAGAAAAAGAGCTCAATTGCATCCATCAACTCATCTTCAAGGAGAGACCAATTTTCTTTGAAGAATTCCGTTGTGTAGCTATCAAGGCCCTGTGCACTATTTGATTTCATTGAGAAAAATGTTTCTTTTATTTCAACTTTTGTGATAGGAGAGGTCAGTGTGTGTCTTTGAGCATTAGATAGTATTCTACCCTACCAACTTTTTGCGGGAATTACTTCTGGAGAAGCTTCTGTGAACAACTTCTCTAGGAAATCAGAGGCTATTTTCTTTACATTTTTATATTCCTCAATCATAACACTGATATCATTCTGTAGTGAGTATTTATTCTTTGCACTGTGTGCCTTAGCAGATCTGTGAGAAAGTCTTGTGTTTATATAACATTTTTTCATTCACTTGATTCTTGACCTTTTCTTGAGAAATGATTCATCAAAAGACAGAAGCCTAGTATAAGTTCTTATTGAACTTTTAGCATAAGCTGCAATTGAATGTTGATGGATCTTTTGCCGACTCACCTTGGTCTTTTTCCAACCTTAATCTAGCCCTTTCAACTTTTCTGGTAATTTCTCCAAATTTCTCCTTGTACATATTTTTGTCTTCATTCCTATTGTTTGACCAAGTGTATTCAAAACCTCTGGATGAGATGTTTATCATGACCATTTCTTTTATACAATCTGTGAATTATTTGATTGCATTTCTGTCTACTTTCTTTCTGTTTTCCCTTGTCCATGAAGTATGATGTTAAAATCCTCCATTATTAACCAAGCTTGATTCTCATATAAGTGGTGTTGGTAGCCCAGCTCCCTCCTTAGGTCTCTTCTATTGCTCCTTTTGTTATACCTATATACAACTGTTAAGATGAACTCTTCTTCCTTTGAAGAAATTAATATGATTCTGCAAGTAATGTAATGCTCTATACAATGCAGCAAATTACCTTAAAAAATATTAGGGCTCCAAGTAACCCAAATCCTTGAAACGATACTTGGCAGGATATTTTCTAATATCTCCCAGTTTCTGAATACATTCCTAGCTATGTCTTCATACTTCCTCTCTTACTTTCACTTCAACTAGTTCTAACATTCCAACAAGCTAGTTTGATCATCATATAGATTTGGGACCCATGGGTCTCTCCTTCTTGTGCCCCTGTTATACTGTCTGATTTGAGGAGGACCCTTGTCCACCTTCCGCTTGCGTTCATTGTCCAGCTGACTTAAGTGAGCTTCACTTTCCTCAGCTTTTGATTTTGAGGACACATCAGTAACAGGGGCTACTCCTTTTCGTCTGAGTAGATTCACCAAAAAAGATTTTGTTGGAGTTTCCACCTTTTCTTGATTTAAATGATCTTTCTAGAAAAATGATTTTTTCCTGCAAGAGAGCTAAATTTGTTAGTATTGCTTTTATAATTCAAAGTTCTTCGTTCATGTACTTATCATTTTTGCTGGTTTTCTTCTGATTCCCATATCCTTTCTTCTTGGAATTTGTTGCTGAGAAGAAATGATTTCCTCATCACACTCATGAGCTTCCATATCAGCTAGTCAAGGGTCATTCTTTAGGATTCCTTTGCCCTTACTTTCTTTTTAATGTTGAGTTGTTTTCTGCCCTTGGTATCTTTCTTGAACCTTCCGGTTATTTAAGCTGCCTTATATAGGAATTCTTTTTTATGTTGAGTTGATTTCTGCCCTTGGCATTTTTCTTGAACCTTCCAGTTATTTACTCTGCATTATATTGGAGATTTGTTCATTTTCTTTAAGCACATCTCCAGTCTCACAATTGTGTCCGAATATTTTAGATTTTGGTATATTAAATAGGCATGTATTCATACACTACTTCCTGCCAAACTTTTTTTCTTGTCATATTTGTATATTAACTTCAACTTGTTTGAAAGGTTATCATCAGCTTTGATCTTGATAGATTCTTGCATATGCCAGTAGTGGGTCTATCCATAAACATAGGGTTTCCAATCAAGGTACCAATTCGACCAGGAGTAGTAGGGTTGAAATATTGCAACCTCAAGAAGGGAAAACGTATCCAAACTTGAATGACATTCAACTTCAGCTTTTTGATTCTGTTATCTGGATTTCAAGGCCAGATAAACAGGACCCTGTTGCCAAAAGACGAAGAAGAAAGATTCAAAATCTCTTGTTTGCTAACTTCATATTGGAATGTAAAAAAGAACAATTTTCCATCTAGTTTACGTGTGTCGAGTAGTCCTTTGCTGTTCCATTACTCTTCCTGAAGTTTTTTAGATTATAGAATGATGCATTGTTTCTCAGAACTTGTCTGACGATAGTATTGTCCATTCTAGCTTGCCATTACTGACTTCTTGAGGTGGAATGACTACAAATTTCTCACATTTGTCAATCTTATACCCGTAAGAAAATAGAGTCGATGATTCTTTCGGTTTGAAATCCGGCATGAGCAAGCTTGTCTGACCCGATTTCGCATGGGTAATCGGACCTAGATAATGTAGAACTAGTCATTTTGGAGAGTATTTGAGGAGAAACTTAATTTCCCACTGCTTGTTACAATGGCCGGAGTGGCTAGGATGGCCAAAAAGAAGACACAGATGAGTGTAGGTCAAGTGTTATCAAAGAGAGAAAAAGATGTTGGAGGTGGTTGGCGGAAGGTTGTCCGGAGAAGACGCCGATGGGTGTGGGTCAAGTGTTATCATAACTGTCACCTGACAAGTCAAAGTATAGTTCTTCCCATCTCCCCCGGGGGGGGGGGGGATTTTATATATCAACAACTGAGACAATTAGAATATCAAGTGTAGCTGTTGAATATTCTGTGATGTAGGGTTTTTTTTTTTTTTTTTTCGGTTTCACATATTCATTGTATGACAACACTTAACCTTGTTGATGTTCTGCGGTGAGCTTACCTGACTTCTTTGTTTAGGACACGGCTTCTTCAACCGAAGCACTGACAAATTTACAAGGCACTGTTCTGTACTCCTCAGTGTCAGGCGAGGGAATGAGGCTTGAGTATCCTTTTACGGGTTTTTCTTCACCAGATTGTGATCTATTATCATATCAAATGTTTACTTTAATTTGAAAACCTTCCTTATTGTGACTGTTTTTGCACCGTCAAAAGTTTGAGCTTAACTAGATGTTTAGGTATGCAAGATCTCGGATGGGAATGCGCAGTAAGAAGTCAAGATGAAATTACATTCATGCCTAATGTAAGAGGAAGACTGAGTTGGTACTCAGACAATCTCTTTGCAAGTGGATATAATTGCAAACTGCCAAGAATTACGTTGGGAGCATAGTTTCTGCTACGGTGGTCAAAATTATAGATCTCATTTTGACTTGCTGATTTTGGATTGTTATCTGATGTCCAGGAATCCAGTGAATGCTGTAGGTTGATTTTTTTAAGAAGAAATTGTGTTTTGTGCTGCTTTTGTAGGGATAGCTTGAGGGATGGTGACCAAGCCAGAGTTGAAAGGAACTTGGTTTAAATGGGCCCTTATAAATGAATTTGGAATATGAGTTGCAGATGGGACCTGATTAAGCATCAAGTTGTTCTTTATCTGATATGCGGTGTTCAAGTAGTTGAAATAAAGAAAAGAACAACCATATATCCTAAAGACAGTAAAAGTTATCAATAAGGCCGTGTGGGAGACAGACAAACAATACATTTATTCTAAGGGATAAAGAGTTTGTTTCCAGTGAGACGTCCAATTCTATATCTACCTGTATAGGTGACAAAATAATAAGAATATGGTATGATAGTGTACTTGTGAAGGGACTTGGTAAAAACAAAAAGAAAGATTCTGGAAAAAATAAAAATACTATATCCTGTCTTTCACTGGTTGAGTACATGATCATTACTTGCTTGAATAAAAATAAAAATATTATATTCTATATTTCACTAACTTGTACAATTTTTATTAGAATGTACAATCCATCTTTAACTATAGACCATAAATCAATGTCTATAGCTATTAATAATGACATCATTCTAAGTTTCCAATGTACGAAATTATTACAATCGAAAAGAGAAGGACGTTAGATATACATACCTTCCCACTCACATTTGTGAGAAACTATAACTATTGTATAATTTACCCTTGATTTGAGATAAGCAGGCTTCAATGAATTCTTGCGTGTAACCTTATCTTTTCAGAGTGGTATTAACCTTGGCTCTGATATTAATTGTTGGACCGTGACACCTGCAGTAAGCACCACTAGAGGGGGTGAATAGTGGTTACCGAAAATTACACTATTTTTAAACCCTTTAAAGTTTTCCCCTCAAGACAAAATCTGAGACCTCTTCAGATTTAATATCCGTTTTTAAAAAAATTCACAAGTCTTAGTAATAACTTCAAAAATTATGAAATTTTCCAGAAATCAATTTCAAGGTCTTGACTATACTATGTCAAAATATGAGCTAAAAATAAAATCGTTTGACCTTTCAAACAAATAAAAATATTCAGATGGTCAATCTGGACAGTGTTAGACAGAATGTTGACAAATTTTGAAAGACTGTAACTCTTTGTATACTTAACCAAAAAGATTGATCTTTATATCAAAATTCTTCTTAGAAAATCTAGTTTAAGTTTCCAAAAGGCTCTGACATGAAACTGTGCTTAATAAAATTAGAATGATGTTTCCTTGAAACTCGTCAAATTGCTGCCAGAATGGAGCAGTTATCTTTCAAAGTCTGAAAGTCTAACTTTTCTTTGCTCAAATCGAGTGATCCTTGTTGCAAATGAATGCTAACAGTCTGAAGTTTAACTCCACCAAAAATCAAGAATTTTAAAAACGTGTTGCTATTTTTTTAAGTCGTGTGAAATTGGGTGAAAACTGCAATAAAATCAAGCAGAATGCAGAAGTAAAGGAGAAAGTCAAGAACACTGAGAATTTATCATAGTTCGGTCAATGTGACCTACTCTAGTCCCAAAGAACACCCCTTCCTTGGATTTTACTATGAATCAATCATCAATACAAGAACCAAACTTGATCCTTGGGTTATACCAACCCTATTCAACACTTGACTAATCACCTCTAAGCAACTTTTGTTAGAACACCTCTACCATCTATTGATGCGGCCTTATAAAAATGGGTAATCAATCTAACAAAATACAATACAAGAGGTGTATAGTGTAGCTCTATAACAACTTTCATAGGTACACCTTAGCTACACAAAGTATGAATAAGAAATAAGAGAATAGAGAATAGCAAGACAATGATTTTCAAGTTTGTGCTTAAGTGTGCGTTCTTCTCTTCTTCACCTTGCCTCCTATTTATAGTGTGAAATGACCCTTGTAGATAAGAATGTCAATGTATCAATATCGTCGTCATCAAAGCTTAAGTTTCTTCACTTCATTGGATGGCCACCTTAGCACTTTGTACACCTGGCAACTTCAAGAAGAATGATTGGTCCAACTTTTCTACCAACTTGGCCGATTTTTTCCACATTGGAATTGTCTTGAAATTCATCAAGATAATATGAAGGGATAGGATGTCATATTCCTCAAGGATTCCTCAACTTTTTGGCATGATAATTGGCCATGTGATGGATGTAAATTTTGAACAAAAAATCAGCCTCCAACAGCCTTGTGACTGTTGGCACCCTTTTGAATTTTTCAAATTGCCAACTATCTTGTATTTGGTAGGTCCAATTCCAAATGGCATAATCTTGTACACAAGTCATAAAATGAATAAAACACCTTTGCCACATGTGTATGAATGTTTTTAAGCCATAATTATGTGTACAACCTCAGATTTGTTGAAAAAAATCAATACATAAAAGTTGACAATGATTTGTCAACATATAGTTCAAAACTCTCACATTTTTCTCCTTGTAAGTTGTGGTGAATTTTGTACCAAGAATACCCTTAGAATCTCTACAAAATGATGAATGATAATCTCCAATAATATAATCCTAAAAGTCTTCAAGAAGAAAAATAGAATGTGACATCAAAAACCGTTACATATTTTGCCGATGTCGATAATATCACCGATTAAAGAATAGAAAGGATAAACATGAAATAATCTTCAAAAAAACCCATAAATAAGTTCCATAATAGAGATAATATCAAACTCAAGTGTTATCTTTGAGTGAAAAGAATAAAATGCCCTTGGGAGATAAAATGACAAAAATACCCCTGAAGATAAAAAATTCCGAAAATAACCTCGACAGTTAAAAATAAATATAAAAACACCTTCATTGTGATAAATAAGACATAAATGAGTCCTTGTATGATTTTTTATGTGTCAAGTACCTACAAGAATCAAGATACCATTTTTGTCCTTTTTTGTAAGTTTTAGAAACTTCCAAGACATATTAGTCATAAGACATGATAATATTCTTCAAAAACAAGTAATAAAATCACAATAATCATATATGAAACATATGCAAATGAAAACAACTATTTTATCACATTGTAGACAAAATTTCTCAAAACCCTAGGGACATCGATCGATCGATGTGCCTCTGAGCGATCGATGGATGTGTCTTATGTTTAGAGATCGATGTCTCACAGTAATGTTTTAGTTTTATGCTGTCTTATTTCGATCGATCGATATGAGAGATCTATGTATATCGACCGATTAATGTATCCCTACCTGAGAGATCGATGTCATTATTTTTACTTATTTGATATTTCAACTCTTTATTATGTATGACATTTTCTTAAGTATTCAACATTTAAAATCATAACTTTGAAAATTATCTCAACATTCTGCTCATACTTGGATTCGAATCTTTTATGATTTTAGATAAGAGGAGGTTTAATAAACTGTCCACTAATCAACTCCTTCGGTATATATTACTCAAAAATAACAAGGTAGTAGGAACCTTTTAGCAGCTAGAGTTCAAACGTTTTTTTTTCCTATTTAAAGTTATAAATAACAAAATAGCCATCTGACTTTTAAGGAAAAACTAATTATGTTCTCTCACATAATTATTAAAAAAAAGGAAATTCAGTCTGTGTGGATGAGACGACGGGCGAGGAGTAGGAAATAAAGCACCTAATGATTTGATAAAATTTGAAAAGTTTATTAACAAATGCTTTAATTCGAAAACATAAAATGATGAAACGCAAATAAATACAAAAAACTGAGAAAAAGACGTAAAACTATGTATTACAAGAAAATAAATCATACTATTAGAGTAACAACGCAAGATGACATTAAAAAAGTGCGTATTTTTTAAGTAAAAAGTGTGTATTTTAGATATTTAAATTTCCTACTCCACGTTATCTATTTATAATTTATATTTCATGTTGTAATTTTATTAAGAATTGCAATGTTTTTTTTTTTGGGTTGTAAATGCAGTGTTAAAAAAATGAAAAATGAAGAACAAACAGACGAAACTTGTAAACTGTTACATATGCAGTGAATCAAATAACAACAATAACATTAAGTTATTGGCTTAAAAACTTCCGTCTATAATAATGTATAAAAAGCTAGATGTACACAATCATATCCATATGTTAGAAACACACAGAGGTTGTTTTTCGATGATTTGTAATAAAAATTACGTCAATCTGTGACGATCAACTGCTATTTCATAATATGAGAACAAACCAATTTAATAAATTGTTTTATTCCATTATATTGTAAAGTTAAATAAAAGATGTGTTATTAACTCTTAGAAATGAAAATGAGTCAAACGACAAACGGAAAGGAATGGAAAGGAAAATAAAATGAAAAAGGAAAAAGGAAAAGAATGAAGGAACTAACGAGAAGGAGCAGTTTGAGAAGATCCTAGCTGGAAAATGGTTAACAAGTGAAGCCAAAAACCAGTCCCACCCGCTACCACCGTCCCGTGAATTTGCTCCTCCGCCTGATTCCTCCAATCGGTAATTCTTCAATTTCTTCTGTTTTTGTCGATCGGATCGTCCTTTTTTTTCTCAATTTTCTATTAAACATTGTTAATCGCATTGTTCCCCTCGGTTTTCTCTCCACAAGCAATTCGATCGTACTCAAGCTTTTAAGAGACGATGCTAAGTGCTAATTGCTCATATTTTCAGCCCAAATTTAATTATATTTTAGCTCTGTTTGCTCGTTGCAATTTAAGGTCTCAACTTATGGGTATATCTGTGTGAAATTTAGTTATTTTGCTGGTGAATTGAGTTTTTCTCCTTTTCTGCGCCTTCGAAGTTGTTGCTGGTTTATGTTTGTTCATCTTTGCGCTCCTTTTGTTTGATTCAGGCTAGTTCACAAGTTGTTCCACTTTGCTAGCCATCTCTATTTTTCCTTTCCTTGTTAAAAACTCAGTTCTATGTGGGAAGCGTGTGTTCGGAATGCACAGTGACAATGAAATTGTCCGATGGATTATAATTGTCCATTTCTCGTGAGCTAATGGAAAGGGGGAAAAGGAAAACTAATTTACTCGCTAGGGTTATGTGCAGGCAAAGTTTATTTGGATCTTTAATTCTTTCTATAGGAACTTCTGTCGCATGTGTTACCTCATATTAAGTTCGAATACTTGTAAGACAAGGATAACCCTTCATTGCGTGTAGTTGAGCTTTCCGGTTAGGTTTGAATGTTTACGTTGAAATTTGTTGCACATTTGTCCCAAATTTAAGTTGATGCAGAGGGAAAAAAGGAAAGAATTAACTTCCTTAATGTAAGGTAACCGGAAAAAAATTTGCTACCAAAATCAAGTTTTCCTTACTCTGTTACTAATCTAGTAGAACTATCAGTTTTTTGCCTGCGGATAGCGTTTCTTAGGGACATATGTATAAAAAAATAAAATAAAATAAATAAAAGTTTCTTACTGCCATATAATGCATTAGGTCTGAAAATGTTATCCCCACTCCTGTTTTCCTGCTTGTATGAATTTAATGAACGAAAAGTATTCTTGTCAAGTTCCAAAGGCAGTAAGTTTAAGCAGCTTAAACTTGCACAATTTGGAACTAAAGGATGTCTTTTTTTTCTTTACTAGTATGTTTAATTCAGTTGATATCAAAAGTTGTATTTTGCTTCGTCATGAAAAGCCACGCATAAAAGCCAAATTTTAAATTAAAGGCTCTGCATCGATTTCACTTAATTTTCTTTGGGCAAGGGTTTTGTGGTTAAAGATACTGTACCTTTTTCGTTAACCTTATAGAGACTTCTATTTCTGTTATTCTTTTTTCCCCCTCTCAGGTAACTGTCTCCAAATCTGGACCTCCTTTGTTATCGAAAAAAGTGCACTTTCTCTCTCTAAATTATTTTCTCTCCCCTCTAAAAAAATCTCGTAACTTCTTCTCCACCTCTCATTCCATCCCTCCAACACGTATCCCTCCACCTCTCAGGAAGGTAACCACTGTCGCAGAGTTTCCTCAGCCCTCTCAGACCACTCCGGCTAGGCAAACAAAAATTAAAATTTTCCTCTTCAGAAATGCCTAGATTCACTTAATTCCAAGTCGATCTAAGCTAGCTTCCCCAGGCTTCCTTCGAATATTTCGCCGACGACGCATATCTCCGACGAACAAAACCCACTCTTCCTCTTCTAAAAATGCTTTCTTTGCATGACCTAAACTCAATCTAGGCAATGCAAGGCTTAATACGTGCTAAATCAGCCCTAGTTAGCATGCTTAAGGCCGATTTCAAACCAGAAGAGACTACTACCATTCCCTTCTTCAGCTTCGATATTGCTAAAGGTGAAAAATCATTTGCAATTCTGCTGAATGAAGTTAGCGGTGCTAAGTAAAAATAGACCTCCTCGTTCGTTGGCCAAGTAATGGGCAACAAAGCCTCCTTTATCAATCGCAAAAATTTTGAAGAAGCTAAATAGAACAGCAAAGGGCTAATGGAAACTCAAAAAATGTCATAAAACTTATTCATTTTCATATTCCAATCCAAAGATTGCAAGAATGAAATCCTGGAACTCTCCATAATATCTTTTGGCAACAGGGTCTTGTTCTTGTGGCCTTGGACTCCTGACAAGAAAATTTAAAAAAATAAAACTCAATATTGTTTCTGCTTGGGTGAGTCTGTCTTCTTTGAGGCTCCAATGTTTTAACAAGAACACACTGGGTAGGATCGAGAATCTATTTGGAAAACATCTCTTCGTGGACAGAACTACAAGTGCTCAGACTCGACTTGCGTTTGCAAGAATTTGGGTAGAAATCAAGGCTGTGAAAACTCTTCCTAAGGTGGTGATTTTCACGAATGAATACGGAGAAGTTCTTTAAGAGATTTTGTAAGAATGGATTCTAATTCAATGACCCCTTTGTAAATCTTTTGGTCATCTCGTGAAGCTGTGGAAACGACAGAAGGTCATCCGGACACCTGGTTGACACAAAGCTCCAACCAATTGCATAAAAGAACTGACCAGCTAAGAAAAGAAGAAAACAAAAAATTGCAGGTTAACTCTCTTGTCTATAAAGAAAATAAGCTCGAGGATGTCAAGCATCCTCCTCGGCTTGCCAGTTAAGGCTTGAAGTTGACGATCAATATGGAGTGGTCCCACAAGCAAGCACCAACAGAGATTAGCAAGAAGTAGAAATGAGTGATTGCCAATGCTAGCAGGCATTCCTCAAAGGTAAAGGCTCTGTCCCTTGAGAAAATAGCAGAGAAACAACCTGAGAAACTGATTCCAAAAAATAAATTTGACACTGTGGTAAGTAAGGATGGTTATGCTCCGGATTTTATTATGAGGAAGAGCTGGCTTCCTCAGAATATGAAGCTAAAAAACGTAACCTGGGAAAGAAGAAAAGAAAAACACTTCTCGGGAGATGGCTGAGAAAAAAGAAAAGAAGCAGAAAACACAACTGAAAGAGAATAACATCCAACAAATAGAAGTGATTTCATCTGATATTGATGCCTTTATAGGAAATCTTACAAAGAGGAACCATAAAGATAAAATAAGTGAATACACTGAAGAAGAGAATGGAGGAGATTAAATAGACGAAAAACAAAGTTCTCAAGCTGCGGAAGCGAATCCAAAGAAGAACCAAAGAGATAAAGTGAAAAACGTTCCAATGAACTAGGAAATGAAAGTGTTGATATAATGGAAATTGAACTGAATAGGATTTCCATATGTCATGTTAACAAGTCTGAGGTCAAAGAAAAAATTCAATAGCCTGATGCAGTGATCGACTTAACGGAGGCACTGGCGCTAGGATTGTTAAGCAATATAGAGGTAGGAGTAGAGGAAGCAATAGTTTTGGTCTCCCTTTTGATAGGATTTTGAATTGCTTCCTAGAAGTAGACTTATCTTATTGATGGTTTGAAAGCACATTGAGCAATTGCTAGTGGTACTGTCTATTATAATCTACCTTGTATGCTTATTTTAATATCTATGAAATTTAACATACAAAAGAAAAATGTCCCCAATCCATTTGACACGAGTTTTTTTGGATGAAAAATATCCTTTTCTATATTCACATCATCACATGGAACTGTTGTTATTTTTTTTTTGGAAGTTTAATAAGATAGAGTATACGAAATTCAATTTTAGCAATAAAAGAATAGCCTAGGAACTTTGTATGAAATTGGAAGACCAAGAAATTAACTGAGTGAGAGTTTTAGGGATCTAGGATCTATACTGCAGAAAGACGGAGGAATTGACAAGGAGGGTACGGGTAGGGTGGTTAAAGTGGAGAAGTGTGTCAAATATTCTTTGTGAGGGGAAAGTACCTTAAAAGTTTAAAGGAAAGTTTTACATGACAACAGTAAGACCCGCATCGCTATATGAGTTTGAATGTTGGACAATCAAATATGAGAATAAGCAAAGGATGCGAGCAATGAAAATGAGAATGTTAAGATGGATGTGTGGACATACAAGGAATGATAAAATAAGAAATTAACATATAAGAAAAAAAGATTTGGTGGCTCTTATCGAAGAGAAGATGAGGGAGTCAAGATTAAGATGGCACGGACATTTGCAAAGGGATTATGCAAATGTATCTGTTTGCGGTGCGAGACAATGAATGATATGCATGTTAAACATTGGAGAGGGAGAATAAAGAAGACAGAGAGCGACAATAAACAGAGAGCGACAATAAGGAATGAAACGACTTTTATTACAACTGAAGAGCATATGGCCAGTGATAGAGTACAGTGGAGACAGTTGATCATGTAGAGGGTATAAGTTTTAAATGAGAATTTTAGATACTTAAGCCGGAATCACGGTTGTGATGATATGATATTTTTGAAAAAGACGTATTTTAAAGGCGTGTATTATGCTTTAGGTATTAGAAGACACAAAAAAGGATAGGATTTAAGCTACTGTGCAAAGAAAAATTAAATAAAGCGCAAGAAAAATGATTGATCCATATAGCCGACCTCAGATCGTGGAAAAAAAGTTTGAGTGCTGCAGTTGTTTTTTTAAATACCTCTTTGATTGTTGAAAATCATTTACGAAGTGTGCTCCGCACATGAGAAATCACCAGAATGTGTCAATTGGTATTGATCTGATAGGCTAGCCATTGTGAATGTTTTTTCCACTGTAAATAATGAAGGCATGGTAAGTCAACTGTTCACCAGCAAGAAGATTAGGAGTTTATTTTTGTAGAAGGATAAGTGCTATTCTTAAGCCTTACCTGCGGGGATTCTTAATTAAAAGTTGAAGCTACCTCGTAAATGTCTAATTTCTAATGGGATAACTGGCATTGAGCTTGAGCATCTACCCCTACCGCGACACAACACCCACTCGCCACTCCCCTTTTCCTTGCTGTCCTTTTTCTTTGTGGTACTATCATGCTCATTCTCTTTTCTTGTTACCGTGCTTACTTTGGGATTCTTATTCGGTAGTTGTCTATTGCAGGTTGTCTACAGTCCGCAAGTTGCCATCTAGACGACCTTCTCTGAAGTGCTGGCATATTGATAAGGATATCCTGTCATATCTGGTTTCGGTGGTCCATGTGATTTTTTCGGAATGCTTAGTAAAAATATTTACATGAGGGACTTTTGAAGAAGAGGTGTGTTTGTCTTTTTGTGCAGGTTATTAACGTTGGCTATTGATCCAACTTGCAATTGTATGTGCATTATATTTTCCAACAGTACTTTGTCGGTACATCCTCCGATATCTGGTTTATATTGCTGTTGCAGAAGTGATTATTTGGATTACTTTCCTAATGTTTTGTTTCCTGTTGAGACTCTAGATCCTGTTCAATTAGATCTTGGGAGTACTCATTCTTCAATGCTGTATAAGAGTATTAATTGATGATTAGTCTAAATCATCCCCCTGGAACCCCCCTTGCCCCCTTGTCCTCTCTCTGTGGGAAGAGAGTATATCTGGCATCATGTGAATGTAGGATTATATTTTTTTCTTTCGAGTTTAAATAGCAGAAATGTAGCCCAAGTCTTAGGTCTAGTGCGGTAACTTAAGAAGGAGCCTCTAGGATTTGTTGTTGTTACCAAACTAGAGAAGTACTTATCTGGACAGAGTTTCTGCTATAGCCGTTTCATGCTGTTGTACATTATACGCACGTGAATTAAGTTTTCCACCTCAAATATTGGTTTGTCAGGAGCGCTACCTCAGCCTGGAGTTTGCATGCTTTTAAAAATCTTTGGATTAAAGGTACTAATTTTTCTGCTTAAATTAATGGATTGTGGATTCATGTGTTAAGTAGAATACTGCTGGTTAGCACTTCCATTTTCTCTAATATGGGTTAGGCAGGTCCTTTTGGTTTGGCGGTTTTGTTGAACCATAGAAAGGAGAACAAGAGACCCCACTAGAAGCGATTGCGGAGTAAAGAGTCCACAAAGAGATGCTTTTTACCCAACCATCCTAAAATAAACTCAGAAGCAGGATGATTCATGACTATGATATTTGACTGCATTTTATTTAAAATAAAATCATTGTGTTGTTATTTGTAGAGTCTATACAACGATATCACTGTTTTATGTTCATCCAGTTGATGCCGTAGTTACAAAAGAACAAGAAAATCCATGATGACCTAACGAATTCCTTGTCTTCCCTCTACTCTCTCAGCTGACATGACCTTGCTTCACTCTTTTTTCTGAAATACCTTCCCTTTGTTACCTCTCTCTCTCTCTCCCTCTCTCTCTCTCTCTCTCTCTCTCTCTCTCTCTCTCTCTCTCTCTCTCTCTCTCTCTCCAACCCCCCCACCCAACCCCTCTCCCCCCGCGGTCTGTGCCTTCTAGCTTTGGTTTGCTCTTGTGATGCAGAAAGTTGTGGAAAGTGCAATTGTGTCCAAGTGCCAGTTGTTTCTGCAACCATTCAGGAAAGCTTTGGATCAATAAATAGTCTTATTTGCTCCAAGAAAGGACAATTCCTTTACCCATGTTTCTCTACTATAACTGCTAAAGAATAAATTATCCATGGATTTAATCATGCCACGTACAGCTCAAAAGAAAATATTTGTGAAGTTTCATGTAAACACTCTTAGAGCACTACTTACAAAAAAAAAAAAAAACACTCTTAGAGCACCCTTTCATGTAAACACTCTTAAAGCACCCTTTCATGTAAAATCTCTTTTTGAATGAGTTGCTTTTTCAGGTCTGAACAGATGATTCGATTGTTATTGTTTATGGATGAATATTTATATAGGTTCAAATATAGAGATTGTGGCCTCAGGCTCAGCTAATTTCACTCTGTACTTAGGAGCATTTAGCTGCAATGGATGTATCTTTATAATTACTCCCTCTGTCTTAAAAATGTTGTCATAGTTTCTATTTTTTTTTTGTCCCAAAAGTATTGTCTGCTTTCTAAAAATGGTAATATACTAGTAGTCAAAGTTTCTATGCTACCATCTCAATTAACACATGATTTCTCTAGTTTATCTCAATTGACCGATTAAGGGTAGAATAGGAATAATGTCCAAATAGCTTGACTTTCTTAAATTATGCTCAAGCCAATCTATGAAAATATTTTTGGCACGGAGGGATTAATTGCTTACTCTTTTGACCTTTTTCGTGAGTTTGTAAGACCTTTTTTTTTGGGGGGGAGAGGGGTGGCGGGGGTGGCGGTGTGTGGCTGTTCTCTCTTTTTTGCTTACTAACATGTTAGGAGTATTTTTATTCTCTACAAGGTCAACAATCCCCTTCCCCCTAGGTAGTGGTTCTAATAGAACTTTGCTCAATTTTTATATCCTTAATTATGTATTATTTGTTGCATGTGAAATTCTTACTCGTTCATTTTTCGTCAGGTTTAATGGAGATAACGCAGTTAAAAGTGCTTGTCAACAACATTTCTTCATTCTTTCAGTTATCAGCTCATGAGAATGTAAAATGTGAACCAGTTCAGAAATATTACCGAAAAGCTATAGAAGTGCTGAAGTTGTTAAAGCCAGTGCTTGATGCTATCATTGGCACCAAATTCACCACAGATGAAAAGCTTTTTAAGGCCTTTACAGGGCTCGAGCATTCTGTTGAGGATTTGCTGGACCTTTTTGAATCTTGGCAACTGCTCATGAGTAAAGTTTATTTTGTACGTCTGGATGTGCTCTAACTTGAATATATTGTATTTCTGGAGTCCAGGTAGACAACGTTGTAGAAATTTGGAAGGGTCTCCTTGAAGTATATTGGTAACTTGATGAAGGTTTTATTAACTTGTTTAGTAACGCTTGAACAATATTCTGACCTTAATGTTGCCCGCTTTAAGTTTGCTTTTTGCCAAGTTATTTCTTGCAAACTGATTATGCGAAATGATTTTTAGGTCCTGCAAGTGGAAGCACCGATGGTAAAAGTTCAAAATTTTATCCTGGAAATTCTTGAGCTTCTGAAATCGACCAATCAAAGCTTCTCGCCTGAATTCAACATCGCATCTCTAGAGGTAGCTTGCTCAAATGGGATTTATTTTCCTTTTGGGTGACTTTTTGTGTGGCTCAATTTTGGAAGTTTATTTTGATGATCTTGGTAATACATATTTTTGAAATTACAGCTTTATGTGCAGAAAGTTAAACATATTAGTTATGAGCAAGTATCACCTATTATTACCCAAGCTGTCAAGGACCATTTTGATGGATCTGGTGCTAGATCAGACAGCCTGGTGAAAATTGCTGAGAGTCTGAGCTTAAAGTCGAATCAAGAGCTTCTAATTGAGGCTGTGGCCCTGGAAAAGTTGAAAGAGAATGCTGAGCAAGATGGAAAGAATGGAGACGTTGAGTGGGTAGATAAAATGATTGCTCTTGTTACCCACATGCATGAACGTCTTGTTATGATGAAACAGTCTCAAAGCTATAGCTCTGTTCCAATACCTCCTGACTTTCGTTGTCCTCTATCACTCGAACTCATGACAGACCCTGTTATTGTTGCATCAGGACAAACCTATGAGCGAGCTTTTATTCGCAAATGGATTGATCTTGGACTGACTGTTTGTCCTAAGACTCGGCAAACTCTTGCACACACCAATCTCATTCCCAATTACACTGTGAAGGCACTGATTGCTAACTGGTGTGAAACCAACTATGTGAAGCTGCCAGATCCTTTAAAATCTATGAGCTTGAGTGAACCTGCGTTGCTTCTAGCATGTGCAGAATCAGGCAGCCCCATGCATATTTCTTCCCAACTTCACTCCAGGGCGAGCCAATCTGGTTCACCAAATCAGTCCTTAAGTTCTCCAAGTAAGGGTATGATCTCATCAAGTGGAATACAGTCTGAGAGATCACCTTTTGCTCTTACTCGTTCATCTTCTGAGGAATCTTTGCCTGAAGTTGATGGAAATGAACATGGCTTGGATATAAGAAGAATAAGAATTTCTGAGGACAGGTTAATCAATGCTTCTGATAGAAGTGGCCAACTGTCTACATCGCCTTCTAGACATAATGCTTCTTTAGCAGATGAACATCCTATAGGCCATAACAGAAGCACCTCAACTTCCAGCACCCTTTCTGATTCAAATTTCTCCCAAGGACTATCTGGAGAGGGGAATGAGATGGCTTCCCAGTCTATGACATATGGTAGTGATGCTTCAGGGGAGGTTGTACCAGATAACCAGCATGTTGCAAACTTGACTACTACATCGAGAGAGCTAGAGGTCCCAACTCTAGTGGATTCAAGATCCCGTAGCCAAAAGATCTGGCGGAGACCTTCTGATAGGTTTTTCCCGAGGATTGTCACCACTCCTGTAGCAGAACCAAGGGCTGATCTTTCTGGTGTTGAGGCCCAAGTCAGAACTCTAGTCGAGGACCTAAAGAGTACTTCCTTGGATATACAGGCAAAAGCAACTGCTGAACTTCGTTTACTTGCAAAGCATAATATGGATAATCGGATCGTTATAGCAAATTGTGGGGCTATTGGTTTGTTAGTTGATCTGCTTCGTTCAACGGGCTCCAAGATTCAAGAAAACGCTGTTACTGCACTTCTGAACTTATCGATTTATGATGACAACAAGACTGCGATTGCAAATGCAGGAGCAATTGAACCCCTGATTCATGTACTTGAGACAGGTACTGCAGAAGCAAGAGAGAATTCTGCTGCTACTCTTTTCAGTCTTTCTGTTATTGAGGAAAACAAGGTAAAGATAGGGAGATCTGGAGCAATTAAACCTCTGGTTGATTTGCTGGGCAATGGAACTCCAAGAGGGAAGAAAGATGCAGCAACAGCTTTGTTTAACTTATCAATTTTTCATGAGAACAAGGCGCGTATTGTTGAGGCTGGTGCGGTGAAGTACCTCGTTGAGTTGATGGATCCAGCTGCGGGCATGGTAGACAAGGCAGTTGCTGTTTTATCAAATCTTGCCACTATACAAGAAGGGAGGACAGCAATTGGTCAGGAAGGAGGAATTCCTGTTTTGGTCGAGGTTGTTGAGTTAGGTTCTGCAAGAGGCAAGGAAAATGCAGCTGCTGCTCTCCTACAATTGTGTACTAGCAGTAACAGATTTTGCAATATGGTTCTTCAGGAAGGGGCTGTTCCACCCTTAGTAGCATTGTCACAGTCTGGTACTCCAAGAGCCAAAGAAAAGGTATATGGTAACAGCTTAATTATTGCTACTCTATTTATTTCTATTTTATGGGTTTACTGAGGGTTTTTCGGTCTTTTACAGGCACAGGCTCTTCTTAGCTATTTCAGAAACCAGCGGCATGGTAATGCAGGCCGCTCTTGATTTTGACAAATAAGGTTCATTGCATAGTAATTGTAAGAGTTTTTTTCCCCTTCATTTGTAAATTTTTTTTTGCGGATGATTTATTGTGGATTTCCTTTTCCCTTGGTGATTCTGCATATGCCAAAAAGCTCCTGGGAAAGAAAGGATTTTCAGGAGTTATTGTTATCTGTTGAGTGACTTTGTATCTGAAGTTGGAAGCATTTTTCAGTTTCCAGTAATAGCTTTTTCATAGCCTTTTGACTACAATCAGTGATAATATTCCTTGTGAAATATATTTCAGCTTTTTTTTTCTCTCTTTTACCCAGGTGTTCTAGTTATGCGATGCTTGTATTGTATTTGAATGGATCAATTTAATGAAGTTATTCTTCTCGTTGTTCTTCTTAATGACGTTCAGTCTTGATGGCTTCTTGCGGCTGTCTTTGTGTGATTGAAAAACGAATACTAGCAAGGATTCATTTCTTTTTCTCACTCATTCTCAATTTTACTATACTGCATCCTTTCCCCCCTTTTTCACGTGACTGGATGGTGCAAAGTTATTTGGAGTGAGATGTTGTGAAACCAGGAGAATTTGGAGGCCAGTTCTAAACTTATTGTTTTTCTTTCTTTCGTTATTTTTTCTCTAGGTTTCAGTAGAAGTGGTGAATATATTATTCATGGTTTAATAGCTGATGAACTATATGGTTCAAACAGGCATCTAATTACACCAGAAAAAGAAAGGCATCTGTCTGAAATTAGGATAGTACGTGATTTATGTTGCTAATGTCTCACTGACAAATTATAGCATGTCATGTATTTGATCTATCCTCGTGATTAATTTAGTCTTGGATTTACTGGAGTTTTTTCCCTCTTTTTTCCTTTTACCTACTGGAGTGCCTTCTTTCTTTTTTTCCTTTTGCCTAGTGGAATGTTTTCTTTCTTTTCTTTTCTTTTTTCCTTTTAACTACTGGAGTGTCTTCTTTCTTTTCCTTTTTCCCTTTCACCTTTCCTCTTTTGGAACTTGAAGCTCGCCCATTTGCCTGTTGACCAAACTATAGGAGCTTGGTACTTTGTGTTCCACGTTCATAAGGAAAATTTGTTCTTTATATGAATCAATACCTCTATAAACATACGTGTGACATCTTCTCGCCATTATTAGGTTTGATGCATTCTCAAATTAGTTGAATTTTGTGGCGGAATAAACCCCATGGGTTAGTGCGGAAAATGGCAAGTGTTGAACTCTTGAACATTGTTTGTTAAAAGACCTTTGCGGAATTGTTTTACCAGATAGCAGCTGGTAATTTCCATATCTTTTTGGAATTTATCCCAAATGAGCTCACGGGTGTTTCATCTTCTCTTTCTATCAGAAAATTGTTATAGATTATCCAAGTAAACTCGAAATGTAGAGCATACCTTCATACTGCAGTTAGAACAAATCAAAAGGCTAAGTAGCATATGTGTTTTTCCAGTGTTAGTCTGAGGCTTTCAAATACATCCGGAGAAATTAGGAATTGAAAAATATTGATTCCTAGGTACTATAACTGAATGTAACACTTCTTTTGGGAACGGAAAAAAAGTTGTGATGCTACCTTGATCAGACTTTTGTTCATCGAAAATAGGATTCTCTTTTTCCCTTTCATCTTCTTCTTTTGTAGATAGGATCTGTTGTTCCCAAACCACTACTGTCTCCCTGTCTGTTAACTTAAAACAATTTTTGTTTTGTTAAAAGACAGGGGAGAGCAGTTGTTTGAAGACAGAAGATCTCATCCTCTTCTTTTGTACCTCAGCTGCCATACTTGTTCTCTTCGTCACCTGTTGCTCATATTTTCTTTCGGAGATTTCTTTTCTTATTCTTATCATTGATGTTCTCTATTTTGATTAGCTTTTGAACGATCTTGGAGATTTCTTTTCTTATACACTTTTTTAGGCCAGTTGATATGGTTAATTAATGATCCATTTTTTATTAGTTGATATATGTGAATACAACTATACAAATAATCGGGCATTTTAGATAAGCCAAAGTGTGACAGATGGGAAAGACCTAGGAGCATAAGTATAATTCATGTCAGTAAGTTCCAACAGTTGTTTTAGGTTACAGAAACTTTAGGTTGTTCCATTTCTTTTCTTTTTCCATTTTCCTTTTTGAAGCATAAATCTCTCCCTCCCCCTCCCCCCCCCCCCACACCCCCACCACCACCACACACACACACACAAAAAAAACACTTCTTTGTTGTCTGCACTTTCATTCTTAAAGCCTGCTTTAGCAGTTGCCCTTGAGATGTCCCTTGAGATGTTCTGATGAATCAAATCTTGTATCTTTTATGTACGAAATAATTGTTGATTCTACTGGGATGTTCTCTTGTTGAAGAGCCTCCTCTAGAGAGTTCTTCATACGAAATTCTTACCTCCTGATCCCTATAATTTTGGATATTGTTTCTCCTATTTTTTTCAGCGAGACGTAGAGGCTATAATTGTGTTGGACCTGAATTTGTTATTGTAAAAGTGGAAGAATATAAATCATTGGTAAGTCCTATTCTTCAGCTTATTAGTCCTGACTTAGTCAAGAAATTATGGTAATGAAAGATCTTAGACCACAAGAAATTAAAGAAAAATGCTTATTCATGAGTCGGGAAAGAAGAGAGAGAAGAATGACAGGAGGAGGAGGAAAGAGGCCGGGGGGGGGGGGGGCGCAATTGTCTAATGGAACACCTTACTTTTTTGCATCAACAAATGCCTACAATCAAGTGACATACTTGAAATACTTCACAATTACATGTCTTAGAAACGAGAGAGGAGGAAACAGAATTTGGGGGTGGCGGTGGTTTCGGGGTGGGTGGGTGGGTAGAGTTCCTGCGTTATACATGTCAGTGTATAAGTAACCAAGGGCACTTGGGCTTTCCTTCGGGATGGGATCTCCTCACCCTTAATCCCCTCACCCTACTCATGACTACGCGACACGTGGCAGCAGGGTGGGTGAGAAAAAATGGATGAGGGGATCTTATCCCCTTTCCTTTGGAATTCAGCATGTCTCTATAGCAGGTGCACCCCGACTTGTTCCCGTAGGTTCCTCTGGGCACACATTTGCACTTCTGGCATCAAATTCCACAGTAAGTCAGGCACCGGTCCTGCCTCCCTGCCTTTGCACACCTATCACCACATTTTACGCCGCACTGGCCTTCACAAATCATATTCAAATTTATAAATCAGATAATCACTGGCTAAAGGAGAAAAGAGTTTACTTTACCACGTGCAAACACATGAGTATAGTGAACTGGAAATGTCTTTTTTAGTAAATGGTAAAGAGCACTTTTGTGGTTATGTGTGCACTTGCGTGTGATGAGAGTCAATATATATTTATGTTGCACAGACTGAAAATTGCAATAGAAAGATGTCTTGTCTTACCTATGGCCGATGGGATAGACAGGGAGCTTACTACCAAGGAAATAATAAGCAAAGTTATGATAGCAAGCTTCATTTATGAAAGGGAAAACGATTAAAATGATTGATTGTAAGTAATAATTTGGGAGGTGTTTGGTCTCTGGAGCTCTCAGTATGCTGTATTTATAGTGGTTGGGTAGGGGGATAGGATCCCTTCACCTATTTTCTCTCACCCCACGCGTTACCGCACGACACGTGACAGCAAAGGGGTGGGTGAGGCTAGATGAGGGTCACCCGCATCTAGCCTCACCATCCCACCATGCTGCCACGTGTCGCATAGTCATGAGTGGGGGGAAGGAATTGAGGGTGATGATATCTCATCCCTTGGGTAGGGTGAAGTAGGAATAGCAGTATGCAATGGAGGAATTGCCATTATGGTCACTCATGCTTTGGTAGCACCCTCCTGCTAATAAATAAACAATACAACAACATTACCACATTGCCTTAAAGGCTTCCGCCTATGGCGGGATATAGGAGAAGGTGTCGGATGTATATAACCATACCCATATGTTATAAACACGCAGAGGTTGTCTTCCTATGACCTATAATGATGTCTCAAGCTATATTTCGAACAACTGTTACTTCACAATATAAGAAGAGCAGCCAATTTAGTGAGTCATTTTGCTTTATTTCATCATATTTCAAAAGATAGGGCGTGTTTTTGACTCCATTGAAAATGAAAACACTAATAAATAAACAATAAAATTAAAAATAAAGCATACAAACAAACATTCCACAACGGTATATCATAAAGCATTATCTCAGGGTCTGGTCATCGTGCAAGATTCAACTTTTAATGTAGTACCGAATAAGGATAATTCTGCATTACATATCTTAGTTTAATCAATTTAGTAACTCTATTTTTTGTATGATTTTTTAATATGTACACATTATACATGTTAAAATCAGAAAATTTAATATTTTTGGCGTGAAGGAAGTATAATGGAAGATGAAATACAAAAGAGGAAACCGCACCTATCATCCAAACGTTGGTCAAATTATCCACTTAACACTTAAATGTTCTAAAACCTCATTTGGCATCCAAACGGGGCCAAACTTGACTCAATTAACACCAGAAACCGGCTGATAACTTGCTGCAGCCGGTTTCACTATATTTTACCGCCAAAATCAATTTCTCCTCCAAAATAACGTTTTCACCTTTCCTCCCTCCGGCTGCAACTGATTCTCCTCTGATTTTTCTCTATAAATTAGTATTCCACCTCACAAAATCAACCAATATCCATAAATAAAGGGAATCACGTAGCAATGATTTGGATGTGCGAGGTGTTATTTGGTTACCTGTTCGTTTTAGCGGTTAAAAATGGGAAATGTTTGCATGACGCGGCTGGAAAATGACGCGATTTGACGCGGCCTATCGTTGGCCGACACGTGGCACAAATTGCACCCTTTTTTCTCTCTCACCGTTTTATATTTTATACACCTTTTCTGCGTCATTATCTGCATCTTTTCTGTTTTTTCTGCAAGCACACAACTTCTATAATAATTCTCTTTTTTCCTTTTCACTCCTCCCATTTTCATGAAAATCATCTCCTTTCTCCAACTTCTTCAACTCCAACCCCGAAATTCAGCCAAGAATGTTGATCAAATCTTTGAAATTTCCATCAGATGCTGTCTCCTGAGCCAAACCCTCTTGAGAATTCGTCACTTGTTTATCAAACTGCTTCTCAATTGAGGCATTGAAGCTACCGTTTTGATTTTCTTTATTCCAATCATAAAGATTCTCCCTTCTCTTACTCTTTCTTCTACTTCTACCCTTTTCTCCTCTCCTCTGCTTTTTCTCTTCAGATCCCATCTCAAAGCTAAGAATGAAAAAGTTCTCATCTTCATGTACTAGAAACTTTGGAATTTCCCGTAAGCTCCTAAGACGAATTTCATTGGGTGAATCCATAGAATTCATCGGCATAGGACTTGCTGGTAAAGATTCCAAGCCCATCAGCCTCGCCACTACATTCGGAGTTGTAGTAGAGGCCTCAATTTCATTCTCTTTTCTATTGCATTGACATTCTCAGCAGAGGAAGAAACATCAATTTGGTTTTGTTATTTTGTATAAAATAGAAAACGATGAAAAAAAAGGACTGGAATTCGGGCCACGTGTCGGCCAATGATAGGTCGCGTCAAATCGCGTCATTTTTAAGCTGCGTCATGCAAACATTTCTCGTTAAAAATACCACACCCACCGTCTTTCTCGCAAAACATTGCCATCAATTCCCTTTTTGCCTTTCCAACAAACCAACGCTGTTCAGCCTAACCAAAGCATAAACATAAAAATTTTCAGCTCCATTTTTACCTCATTTCCTTTTAATTCTCTCCTCCCATTTTCTCCACCCTTGTTTTCCACCAACCTTCTCGTCTCTCTAGCCACTCACCCACCCCTTCCACCACCACCAAGCTACCCCCTTCCCCTATAGTGGATTGAAATGAAAATCTGAAATCCATCAAAGCAATTGCTGGGAGAGAGATGAAAGAGAGACAGAAGAATTGCAAGGGAGAGAGGAAGAATTGGAGAGAGAGAGATGGAAGAGAGAGAGAAAAATTGCAGGGGAGAGGGGAAGAATGGCAGGGAGAGAGGGAAAATGAGAAAAATGGATGGAAGGGTATTGAGTTGGGATATTTTACCGTCAATTCAAATAAATCAGGGGTAAAATAGGTAAATGACGCTGGTTACAATCAATTTTGGGTCAGTCAATTGTTGCATTTAAAAAGTCAAAGGTCACAACCAGTTTTCTAGTGTTAATTGAGTCAAGTTTGCCATGTTTGGATGTCAAATAAGGTTTCATAACGTTTTATTGTTAAGTGGATAATTTGACCAACGTTTGGTGATTGTTGGGATTTCCTCAAATACAGAATAAAGTGACTAGGAAGTGGCGGGGAGCACGAGTGGCCGCCAAGCTGGTGCAACTGTACCATTATGGGTGTAGCATCTTTACAGCTACTATACATAGAAAACTATAAAATAAAATAAAGGAATAATTATTTTTACATTTTTGCGTTCACATATAATTATTTTTACAACTTTCTAGTTTAAAATTTGTTTTTTACTTATATGTTTTTATACTAAATGAAAATAAAAGTTTTCAGTAAAAGTTAATAAAAATTATCACTTTTTACCTTTCTGTTGTGTGATATATGATTCTTAACGCTCTTTGTGCTTTAAAACTTTTTTACTTTTACATATCACATGGTATTGGACTAATAGTATAAACTTTATTAACTTTGAATGAAACTTAGGTTTGCGGTTTAGTCTAAAATTACATATAAATCAGCTAGTGTAAATGTATTTACACATTTGAAAAAATTGAGAAAAGTGGCATTTTACGTTTTTGTGCCGTGGAAACTTGTTGTCATGGGAAACTTTCTTTTTTTTTTCTTTTTCTTTTTCATTTCTTTTGGGAGAGAAGGGGGAGGGGGTGGAGAGAGAAGGCTCCACTTTCTTAAAAGACAGTGTCGCATTGACTAACATATGATATGCCACATCATATTTGTATCACCAATTTTGATTACAATGGAAGTTGAAACAAAAACTCACCCATGAAAGGAAGATGTGAAAGCCACTAATGCATCATGATGCCTACATATGTAATAGGATTGTACACAAGTCGAATTTAAGCAAATATAATTTGAGTTTGGTTTGAATTTGGTTTGTGATTTTTTTAACATGTTAGAAAATTCAAAGAGTGTCTATATATAGATCAACTTGGCCAGCACCACCCTGTAGTTGTTTTTATTTCCAACGATATGGAGCAAGTGTAATATCCGAAACCTCGATTTCATGTTCAGGAAAAACAAAACCCAACAAGTCTTCGATCAAACGAAAGACTGACGATTTTGAATTGAGACAGAATACAAAAACCGACCAATTCGAACTTTATTTCAACCAGTGTTTTAAAAACCGACCAAATTGGCTTTCTTTTTCCTCTCATTTAACTCAAAAACGTACCAAACTTTTTCTTCACTCTTCTTTTCTTTCCTTTAATTCGATTCGAACCTTATTTCATAAATCGACCAAACTGACATTTTTTTCTCTCCTTTAATTCGAATTCGTTTTAAGCATTGGTTGATTTTAGAAATTGACCAAACTGCCTGACAAAAAGACGAAATAAACCATAAAACCAGAGTGAACCATTAAACCGACTAGAAACCAGTGAATCGGTTACGGTCCAGAAGAACCAGCATGTTCCTCACCAACCTCAATGTCAAAATTGTATACTAATTATTTACTGTCCCAGGCTTCAGAGCCCAGTTACTGCGTCAGCCTGGAAGGCCGAAGCTTACCAATTATTCTAGACTAATTTGAGGGCACTCCAATCATATTTATAAGCAAGGCCCTGGAAGCTTTTTCTGGCATCAACCAGTGTGGAAGAGAGAGAGAGAAAAAAATGGTAGTTTTATTAAAAAAAACTCACTTTTATAACGGGTTTTGAAGTAAAACTTAAAGTATAAAATGCGGTTTCGACAGAACCATCTTGTGAAACACATGACGGTTTTGATAGAAACATCATATGCCAAAACAATCATGTGCCAATTTGTCTTTTAGCATACGACGGCTCTGTCAAAACCAACGTATGCTTTTCTTTTAATTCAATTTTTCAGTTTAATTTTTGTAAATAAATTAATTTTATTATTGTGTGTCAACGCATAATTTCATTAGAAATGTAACATTTTTTTAGTACATAATTTGTTTGACAAATTATTCAGATGAAATGACAAGTCATTATTTGTGTGTACTTTTTACGAGTGTGTTTATTGAAAAAATATATTTCTATTTTTAAGGTAAAATGGAGCACAACGAACAAGTAAAACCGAAATAAAGAAACGTAAAATAAGAATGAATCAAAACTGTACAAAAAGTATATCTACATACAAAATATCGTACGCACAATATATATGCAACATATATCTCAGAGGCATCCATAGGTAAAATAACGCCTCTTACGCATAGGTTGTCGCTGAGCAACTACACTACGTCTAGGTAGACCTAGATCTTCTGGCAGCTACGACGGTGGCTGCGACTATGGTTGCAACATATAAGGATGCCATTGCAGTGATGGTATATTCCCCTGATATGTAGTCAATATATGCATCCCTGCCTGCTCTATGTCTCGCTCTAAATCTCTGGCAAACAGACTGTTATCGGGAGCAGAGGGGAGGAGATAATCGCAAATATCAATGTCATCATCTTGGCCAAATGTATGTCTACTATCAACAATTAGTGTTCGAAATGATGTGTGATGCCCTAATGGACCAGCCAGCTGTGACTCTCCAGCATACATGTGTGCAGATGATGGTCCATGTGACTGAGACATGACAAACTACGGATAATATATATCTGGGCTGGGTGGCTTCTGCTGGAGGTCTCTGTAGTAGAAGATACCCGAGACCCTCCCACTGAGCCTGCGATGCAATCTCCATGCCGGTCTCGTCTCTAATCGATGTCGCATGATGGTAAATCCAAGCAAGACGATGTGCCTAAATTTTAAATAATAGAAATATCAGTATGCATTTAAGTTACAATGGCATAATTAAATGAAACAAAAGATGAATACATACCAGTCGCATGAGACTAAATGCGGAACCACGAAAACCGCGTCGCCTACACGTTCCACACGAGGACGACCAAACGTCAAGAGTGTCCGGGGTCTGTACCACAGTATGTATGGTGAGTCAACTGTCAGTATGCCTGCACATGACATAGCTATATCAATCTGGTATGCTCGATTGTCCCACTATTATAAGAATATGGCACGCGTCTATGCTTAGTTGACGTTCCCCACCCTTCTTGCCATCTGATAGATGGCAACTCATGTGTCGAAGACCCTTACAGCACTCCTGCGTCGTAGCGCCCCACGCACTTTCTTAAACGTCCATTCTTGGACATATCGCTGTAGATGACGAACCCTGCAGAGCCGGAGGGTTGCGCCAAAACAGAAGCAGTGGTCAACCTTTTCTTTAGTTCAGAGAAGCTTTGTTCACTGTCGGTGGTCCACTCAAACTTCGTCTGTTTTTGTGTCAGTCTGCTTAGAGGCACCGCTATAGTGGAGAAACCCTCAACGAACTTCCTGTATTAGCCTGTTAACCCAAAAAAGCTCCTCACTTCGGTCACGTTGGCCAGTCTAGGCCACTTTGTAATAGGCTCAATTTTCTTTGGGTCTTCTGAGATCTTCCTCCGAGACTACGTGACCCCAGAAAACCACGCTTTTCAACTAAAATTCACACTTACTGAACTTGGCATACAACTTTTTCTGTCTGAGGATGTCCAAGACTTCCCTCAAATGCTTTGCATGCGCCTCCTCATCAAGGGGATAGTCAAGATGCCGTCGATAAAAACTACCACGAACATGTCCAGCTGATCCCTGAATACAGCTTTCATCAAGTCTATGAAAGTAGCTGGTGCATTAGTTAGTCTAAACGGCATCACCAGGAACTTGTAGTAGCCTTATCGGGTGCAGAAAGCAGTCTTCGCCATATCTTCTGCTTTAATCCTCAATTGGTGTTATCCGGATCGAATGTCAATCTTTGAGAACACTTTAACACCTTGTAGAGATGCGATATGGCACAATTAATTTGAAATTCATATTTCTAATCATTACTTCTTTAATTAAAACTTACCTTTAGTTAATCAAAGAGTCCTCGATCTGGAGTAGAGGATACTTATTTTTGATGGTGATCTTGTTGATTTTCTGATAGTCAATGCACAAACACATGCTCCCATCCTTCTTCTTGACAAACGGAACATGAGCTCCCAATGGCGAGAAGTTAGGGCGAATGAATTTACGATCCAACTACTCTTGCAGTTGCTCCTTTAATTCTTCAAGTTCCACCGGAGCCATACGATACTGTGCCTTCGAGATGAGTTCAGCTCTAGGAATAAGATTAATCTCGAATTCTACTTCTCGGATCAGTGGTAATACATGCAACTCATCAGGAAAGGCGTCCTTGAACTCGCCTATAACAGGGATCATGTCAATAGGAGGCACTTGTTGTTCTTCATCCAATACATAAACCAGGAAACCTTCACCACCCTTTCTCAACGCCCGGTGAGCTTGGGCTGCTGTTAAGTATCTCTTCGTGGGTACCTTCTCCAGTTTAGAATTTTCCAGGAACACAACTTCTCTCATGTCCGGACCCCTGATGCTCACCTGCTTCTGTCGGCACTCTATGGTAGCATGATATTTCGCCAAGAAGTCCATGCCTAGAATAATATCAAAGTCATTTATCTGTATCGGAATCAGCGTCACTGTAAACCCCTGATCATTTATCTCCAACTCGCATCCCATGTACTGATGATGGACCACTATCACCTATTTGCCGGCTACCTGAACTCTGAACGGGGTCTCAAGCCATTTTGGTAAGAGATTTAGGTTCTTAACGAACCTCCTTGTAATAAAGGAGTGACTGACTCCACTGTCGAACAAGACGTTGGAGGGGATTTTATTTATCAAGATTACACCTAACATAAGATTGTAGATACGATCTGACAAGTTGTTGAGGATGTGTCTCCGGCACAGAACTTCATCCTCTTACCTTTTCCTCCAAGCAGCCTTCACCGCCTCAACATCTTCTTCCTGGAGAGTTGGCAAATCCTTCAAATTTGGGTCCAAACAATACCCAATCTGCAGTATTGTTAACAAGAACATCATCTTGTCTTTCCACAGCAGGAAATTGGTGCCATCAAAACGATCTAACTTCATGCTTTCTTGACTCAAGAACATCTTTGTATCCATCTTTCAAATATTCCTTACGATTGTTAAGAATGGATACAAGAATACAGAGTAGAATAAGCAAGTTTGATGGCGTAAGGCGTGTATTACACTTTCCGTAAGGAATATTTATCCCCACTAGTTGCTGCAAGGTTGTAGACAAATTTCCTCTTAGGATACAACAGCTAACAAGTTTCTAACCTCAGGAATAAGGAAGGAAACAAATGAACTTTCAAAATTGAGAGTGTATAAAGTAAGACGAAGAACTTTGATTGGTAGAATTAACTTATGGTCAAGATGTCTTGAAATGTGTTGTAATAGTCTTTTTATAGGCTCTTGAACTTCATTTCAGACGTTTCTAGACGTTGCATGGTGATTGGATATGTCCCTTGGTGCATAAGTTGCAACTTTAGATGGAAAGTCACATCTGTTGAGCAAATTCATCGATCGATGTCTCACAGAGAGCTCCAACTTTTCATCCAAACTACTTCGATCGATCTATGTATCGATTGAAGTCACATCGATCGATTTATGTGATCGATCTATGTTGGACAGTGTACTTCAACTTTACACTCAGGATAAATTGATCGATCTAAGTCATCTATTAATGTGATCGATCTACGTCCAGCAGAATACTCAACTTCATTTCCATACCACTTGGATCGATCCATGTCACTTCTATCAATTACATCGATCGATCGAAGTGTACATCGATCGATCTATATGGTCCTGCGCCAAGTTATTCTTGCTTTCTTAAGCTCAAATTCACCTTCATTTTTTTCCATTGCCTTTGCAAACTATTATAACATTGTATCGTATAATTTCTAATATTGTAAACTATAAACTTTATTGAGTAAAATGATTATATAAATTAAATCGAAATGAAGTTAGGACTTAGAAGTCTTTCGCGTAGTTAGAAAAGATATGTCTTTCTTGCACAGAAACTCTAAATGATAATCACAAGGTTTTCGTACCATAATCTTGAAGTCGAGACTGAAAATCATTCACTGAGCTATATCTCATTTTAATCCTTGGTTAAGATTTTACGTTAAGAAAAAACTAATACACAAAGGATTATTATTATTATTATTATTATTATTATTATTATTATTATTATTATTATTATTATTATTATTATTATTATTATTATTATTATTATTATTATTATTATTATTATGTTGTACAAGGCTAATTATTGGTCATCTAATTTTGCTTTAGATGCTGCTTTCCAAGTCGACAACATTATTAATGGAAAAAGAAAGCCAAATAAATTGGGCTAATTCAACAACAGGAAGAAGTTGAGATTCAGGCAAGTTGACAAAATTACAGGGTTCCCCCAGTTGCATGGTAGATTAAACAACAACAACATTACCTCATTTCCTTAGAAGCTCCCACCATATAGAGAGTCGGATGTACGCAACCATACCTATATGTTAGAAACACATAGAGGTTGTTTCCGATGACCTATAATGAAAATTGTGTGAAGCTGTATTGATCAACTGCTACTCCACAATAAGAAGCGCTGCCAATTTAGTGAGCCATTTTGCTTTATTCCATCAAATTCCAAAGTCAAAGAAGAGTGTATCCTTAACTCTAATTGGAAATAGAAATCCTATGGTAGATTAAAGATAGACCGAAATGTTCATCTGGTGCTTCGTATAAGCATGCATTTCTCTCTATTATGGAATTTGGGGAACGTATAGAATCAGGAAAATGATGCTTTTTGATAACTTCGACCGGTAGCCTACACATATTTTTTTATGGGATTTATTATTATTAGAAGACTACACTACAACTTGCCTATAATATTTTTATAATCCAACCCATTTTTAAATAGTAATGACCAACTAAAACTATTATTTAAGAATAATGTTGGAAACCTTAGACCTCAATAGATAAAATATAGACCAATGACGAATTGATTTTTTATTTAAACAGACACATTCTCGTAATATGATATTATTCCTTACTTATGCATATCATATCATTTAAAAGATAAATACTACCATAATTAATTACTTACAAGATAAATACTACCATAATTAATTATTACACCTGGACAACTGTAAAATTATCAAAAGAATATATCTAGAAAACTTCAAATCCCAAGTGACATGGAAATAAGATACTTTATTCCCAAGCAAATATTGATATTAATTCCAAACTAATTTGGGAACTCTATCCATTAATAGTAATCAGATAAACATTCTGGGTTTCTGTAACATGATAAATTGTCGTGCATGATTTTCTTTAGCTGAATGTTTGTGTATTCAGTCATCTTGGGAGCTTGCTTTCTTTATTTTGGGTTTCGTTGTATAATGAAGTGTATTTCCATTTTCAATGGAGTCAAAGACACACTTTTCTTTAGCTTTGGAATATGATAGAATAAAACAAAATGACTCACTAAATTGGTTGCGCTTCTTATATAATGAAGTAGCAGTTGATCGACAAGATGCAATTTTCATTACGAGTTATCGGAAAACAACTTCTATGTATTTACAACACACGGGTATGATTGCGTTGATTAATTAAGTTGATTAATTTTAACAGCGAAACTAAAACTGTCGTTTTTCATCACTAGGTTTGATTGGTGAATTATTTTCTCATAAACTATATAATTAAACGCATATACGCCAATCAAACACGGTAGTAGAATTTCGATATGTGATATGACTAAATCAAGGAAGATATATTATTATTTTTTTCAGAATAATCCATGCGAGCCTTGTAGCACATAATAGACATACGACAGTTTAATTTCCGTTAATTTTTCCCGTTAAAAATTACTTACCAGGATAATTAATAAATTATCTCCTTTTACGGCCAAGTCACAAACCTTATAGGAAGCTTCCCATATAAGTGGCCAATCGGTTACCAAATATATATTTGATTACAATGATATGAAGACAACATTTTTTCTGCTTTTAAGTTCACACAAGTTTCTCGAGGATTTGCGTGTACATATAGAGTCGGAGTTATCACTGGAAACAGACTTTCTATCTTTTGGGATAAATGTATTGTTTGCCTACCATTTACCCTCCTCAGACTCTAACGATAGCTCTTGCTGTCGTTGAGATATACTTGGTTGAGATATATTTGGTCTGGATGATGATGAAGTTTTTCGACGAGTTTCGCTTCAGAGGAGAGAGAAATTAAGTTGCTGCCTTGACCTGAAATTATTACACCTGAAAAATTATCAAAACGTATACACCTAGAAAACTGCATGCACTGATGACTAAGGAGACCATTACTTTTGAACTTCTTTAGACAGCACAATACTAAATTTTAAGCAAATCAGAAGTGATATGGAAATAAGATACTTTATCCCTAACCAAGTATTGATATTAATTCCAAACTAATTTGGAATAGTAATTCTAAACTAATTTGGAAACTCTAAGATATTCCTCAAAGTCTCCGGAAACACATTACATTTATTTAATAAAGCCCTTTCCTAAACATTCTATTTCCATACAAATTAAAATTTGCATTAGCAATCCTTTCTCAAACATTCCCTTCATCAAGAATTTGTAATTTCTCTCCAAACTTTTACTGCTTCTTTACCTTTTTATTGGAAGAATTGATTTCTGAAATGGCTGTGGGTACGTCACCGCCGCCATGGCTGAAGGTTTTGGTGGCTAAACACGACTTCTACGATGAGAATAACAAATGTAATACTCACCCAAATCAATACCAAACATTCTTTTGCAAAGAATGTATGGTCGAATGTTTGTGTGAGTTTTGTTATGATCAAAGCATTCATAACCATAGCCATCATCCTAGTGTTCGGGTATGTATTTATATCTTCCTAATTAATTTCTCTAGTCATAGCTTTTTTTTTTCTTGTAAAATCTTTCTGTACATACTTTTATGTGGATTTTTCTTAGTACTGATCAACTGTAAATGAAGATTATTAATAATTTTAGTAGTCGAATCCTAAGATCGATTTACTACTTATTTTTCTATGCACTTTTGTCTGTAACATACACGTATCAAATTACCTACAACAATTCAAATAGCATGAAAAAGCCTGCAACGTATTACAAGCTTAGAAGGTTTGATCTTCGAAGCAGAACCAAATATGGGGTTTTGTACCAATGCTGGTAGGTTTTTTATTTTCAATGGAATTAAGGACACTCTTTTTTTATTTTAAAATATGATGGAATAAAGCAAAATGAGTTACTAAATTAGTTGCGCTTCTTATATTGTGAAGTAGCAGTTGATCGATAGAACTTGACACAATTTTCATTATGAGTCATCGGAAAACAACCTCTATGTGTTACTAACACGTGTGTATGGTTGTGTACATATGACCTTCCATACTCCACCATAAGCGGGAGTCTCTAAAACAATAGAGTAACGTTGTTGTACCAGTGCTCGTAGGAGTTATGCCCATAACTTCCAAGTAGGTTTACAACAGAAAGAGTCAACCTGGCGGTAGCTGCGAAAAGCCAATAAGTCCAACGGTTAAATAACATTTTATTTAACAAATAAATTAAAAGACGCAAAGATTAAAAAAAATACTAATTTAATAAATACATTATAGGACCAGTTTTTCTTTCATAGGAGATGTCTTATGTATATCTAAAAGAAATAGATAAGAATGAATAGAAAATATGAAATGTCTTATGTATGTCTAAAAGAAACAGATAAGAATGAATATAAAGATACCAAAGCTATGAAATAAGCTACGAGTACGAAAAGAAATGAGACAAATTATGACATATGTGATCAAATTTTGTGCTTTATATGAATGTTTAGAAATGTTTTATGATTTAGTATTTGTTAGATGTGCTTCTTATATTATGAAGTAACAGTTAATTGATATACATTGACGCATTATTATAAGTCATTGGAAAACAACATATGTGTTTCTAATACATGAGTATAGTTGCGTACATCCAACCTCTCATACCCTGCTGTAGACGAAAGCTTCTAAAACAATAAAATAATGTTATTGTTATATATGAAATGCATGATTTTCTCTGATTATATATCAACTATCCGATGCATGATAATTTTATCAACAAATTAGGCAAGTTTTTGAACGCGTGTTAGTTTACACTATCAATTTTTAGTCTGCATGCAGGTCTGTCAAGTTATTTTTGGTTCAAGAAAATCCAAATATAAGAAAATAATTAGATTATTCATGAAGATATCTAGAAATTTATGCATTAAATGTATTTGGTCGTAGAATGTTTAATAAATATTAAGGTTTGATAATAGGATTTGCACCTTGACAAAAACAAATTTCTTTTTGAATTAGTACCCATAATCTGATTTTGTAAACCTATTTTGGAAGAAAGGTTAAAAAAATATTTTTATATTTTTCATCTAAAATACTTCAATGTACAGAAACTTAATTTTGATTTTAATTAAATATTTTAGTGTCTAAAAATTTATCATAGTAAATTATTTACTTGATTTGACAACCTAAAGTTATTCCTTATGAGCCATGAACCCTTTTTACATTTTTAACCTTCGCTTTACCTTTTGTAGAAATTATTAATTACACTGATTTAATTTTTAAGATTGAGTGGCCCTTGAAGCAAACTTTCTTTAACTTTTGTAGCTTTTAAAATAAATAAGCTTCAATATAAAGATGATATAAATTTTAATATCAATAAGATCCCCTAGTAAAAGTCATTGCATAACAAGCTATAAAGCATCGATATTCATTCCCATGTATGCGTGAGTCTAAAAAAAATAATATCAAACGTTTCTTAGTTATCAAAGTTTTACTTACTATAGTAAAATATATGCATATGTTTAGTTAGGAATATTATATATATTAAGTGATAATACTGTTATATTTTTTTTGACTCTTCTCAACTTTTTGTTTGCCTACCAATTATCAAAATTACAACGATAGTTGCCCCTTTCCAAGCAAAATCTACCAACACTATTATCTACGAATAATTTTGGATACCTTAATTTTCTATTTTCAATCGAGTTAAAGACACACTCTTCTTTGACTTTGGAATATGATAGAATAAAGCAAAACGATTCACTAAATTGGCTGCAGTTATATTGTGAAGCAGCAGTTGATCGACTCAGATTAATGCAATTCTCATTATAGGTCATCGAGAAATAACTTAATACATGGGTATGATTGCGTACATCCGACTCTCGATACCATAGGCTAGAGCTTCGCGTACATCCGACTCTCCATACCATAGGCTAGAGCTTCTAAGACAATGGGGTGATATTATTGTTGCTGAATACCTTAGACCTCAATAGATAAAGATATACCAATGACGAATTGATACTTGATTTAAACAAACACATTCTCATAATATGATATTAATCCTTAGTTATGCATATCATATCATTTAAAAAATAAATGCTACCATAATTAATTATTACACCTGAGAGAACTAATATTATCAAAATGAAAAGGTCTAGAAAACTTAAATGCACAGATGACTACAAAGACCATTACTTTAGAACTTCTTTGGCCGCTACAATACTAAGTTTTAAGCAAATCTAAATTTGTGTGAACTTCTTCGTAGGGTACAATAGGGTTCAGATCAGATGAAGTAAAAAGGTAGGCAAAATATGAGGTCTCCAATTACACGTCGACACGTATACAAACTAATTTTTTTAAAACAAAAAAATTTTAAACCACAGTCCTTTTTGTACACGTAAGACGTGCGATTGAAGACCTCATATTTTGCTTATCTTTTTTACCTCTTCTGATCTGAGGTGGGGTACAATAGAAGTGATATGGAAATAAGATACTTTATTCCTAAGCAAATATTGATATTAATTCCAAACTAATTTGGGAACTCTATCAATTAAAGACATTCCTCAAAATCTATGGAAACATATTACAGTTATTTAATAAAGCCCTTTCCTTAATATGTTCTTTCCATACACATTAAAATTTGTGTTAGCAATCATTTCTCAAACATTCCCTTCATCGAGAGTTTATCTTTCATCAAATTTCTCTGCATACAGAATCAATAATTTCTCTTCAAGCTTCAGAATTTGAAGAAACAATCTTCTTTTTCTACTGCTTCTTTGCCTTTTTCTTGGAAGATTTGATTTCTGACATGGCTGTGGTACGTCACGGCCGCCATAGCCGAGAGCTTTGGTGGCTAAAAAAATACTTCTATGGTGATAGTAATAAATGCAAAGCTCACCCAAATCAATACCAAACATTCTTTTGCAAAGAATGTATGGCCGAATATTTGTGTGAGTTTTGATATGATCAAAGCATTCATAACCATAACTATCATCCTATGTGCGGGTATATATTCATAGCTTCCTGATTAATTTCTATATTCATAGCTTTTTTGTTTCTTGTAAAATATTTTCATTCATACTTTTATGTGGATTTTTTTTGAAGGTTTTCAGGACATCAACAAAACCATCTATATGCATAAACGATATAAACCAACTCTGGAATATAGACCAGATTTAGACTTTTCACATTAACGCCAGGATTGTCATCTTCTTGCACAAAAGAGAAAGTAAAAAGCGAAACGTTAAAAAGATAAATGATTGCAGAGTCTGCCGAGTTCCATTGATGGACATCAAGTTCAAATTCTGCTCCATCGAATGTCAAGTAAGTATTCCTTAAGTTCGTCGTGTTTGGTAAAATTTGAGTTTTAAGTGTTATGTTCAAGAATGTGAACTGAATAGGCTTCTTTGCTGACTCAAAAAAGATTAATTTCGTTTGACATTTAAGTCATACTTATATATCATGCTACAAAAATTTTAGTCTATACATTAATTATCAACTAAAAACCTTGATCTTTATTTTCATATTCTTTTTCCAGATGAGATCTGTTGAGATAAACGGCGAAGATGTAATTGTAGCGAGAGTAGAAGTGAGTGCCAAACCACCGCAGAGCAGTTTGAACAATGGGATTTTGCACGGAGTCGGCAAAATTTGCCCGAAACCTCCTGAAGTAGCGGTGGTGAGGCCAATGATTTTGGAGGCGGAACAGGGATTGAAGGAGGCGGCAGGAAGATGTAGACCTGAAAAAATATTTCCAGAGGGTTCGCTTAGAAAGCGTCCAAGAAAAGGAACACCTCACAGGGCACCTATGTTTTGAAGGTTTCAGGATTTGTAGCTTTTTGATCCATACAGCATGTCTATTAAATGTTCGATTAAACTGGATGTATCATATTGACCTTTGAGTGTTATATTAGTTTGTTATGCTAGCCTTAGACTCGTTTTGACTAAGAAAGGCCTTTTCTGATAGATCACATTAATCTTTGAGTATTGTATTGCTTTGTAATAGCAGCATCTTAGAATTTGATTGAAAAAAAGTCTTTTCTAATGTATCATATTAACCTTTGAATATTGTATTAGTTTGTAATCGTCGGCCTTAGGCTCGTTTTGACTAAAAAAAGGTCTTTTCTGGTGTATCACATTAAATTTTATTTTATTAGTTTTTGATCAATGACACATTTTTAATGGGAAAGTTCTTTTTGGTGTATTAAAATCTGTTTCTAAATAGAAATTGCAATCTTGTTATTTATGCACAAACCGTGGGATCCATCTCCTAGTATTAAGATCCCCCCACCTATAGATTACATCCATAAGATCATAGTCCAATTATTTAAAATTTTATTTAACTTATTGTCAAATTCAATAATCGTACACTGCTAGATTTGTCCGGCCATTTTTGTCAAAAAATAAAAAAATAAACTCCAAAGCTAGCTTGCTCTATGAAGTTCTTGAATGATATAAATTAGATATTCATCGATAGATTTTTCTGTCCAGCTTCATAAAGTTCATTGATAAAATAAATCAGGTATTTAACTGACCACTAAATAAAAGGTCAGTATAATAATTACCGTATACAACCTTAAAATCAACTGAATTAGGCCAAGTAGCCATCCCCATAAATTACCTCCATAGGATCATATTCCATTACTATTTTAAAATATCTTATTATTATACATATTGTTAAATTTAATAATTTTACACTGCTGGATTTGTCAGGGCATTTATCTCCCCAAACTCGAATGCCATTGGTTGAGTCTGTAGGATTTGTTTGGCATGCTTTCTGATATAAACGCAAAGCCCCAAAAAGTTGCTATGTTTGCTTTGATTTCTATGCGTGTGAAAGAGAATCTTAAATTCTTTTCTCCAGTATTTCTTTGAAAAGTTTGAATCTCAATCAGTAAGGGTCTCTGTCACATTCAGTCTAAAAAGTAGTCTAAGTAGGTAAATCAGGTTCCCAACAGTCCGATAACAGAAGCTTGATCATTTAGTCTGCATAAGGAGACTTCAGCACTGCAGGCAAGCCTACAGGCCAAGAAACTTCCACACTAAATACTTGTTGGAAAGAGGTTGTTGGAAAGAGGTTTTTTTTGACTTTGACAAGAATTTAACCCTGACTACTTTTCGAAAACCCCTGTCCCCCGTTGGCTATGTCATGGGAACAATCTTTTTTTATATGTTATCAGGTCTGTCTCTGTATATTGTATACTTTGAGACCGGAGGCTAAAGGTTCTTGCTTTATTGCCTAAAACTTGAAGCTTGAAGAGGTTTGTCAACTCCATCTCCATTTTCCCTTTCTGGGTTCTTCTCTTTCTAGCTCCCTTCGAGTTTCCTTCAGCGAAACCAATAAAGATTTTAGCATGATCTATGGATAGTTTTCTCGTATCCTAACTGTTTGTCTGAACGTCTGACAGGTGAGATTTTAGTAGATGTTCCTAGATTGATCATTTGGATGTGATTTAGTCTCTCAATTTGGCATTTGAAGTTTATAGAATCAGCTCGAATTTGGAAAAAATGGAAAAGCTTGTGAACAGTTACGATAAGGAATACATGAAAATGGCCCTGTTAAAACATGAGGGAACTTTCAGAGAACAGGTGAGAATCTTTATTTGCTCTCCCTACTTTATCCTTGAACCCAAATTTCTAACTTTCCAATCGTGTAATTGAATAAAGTTTAAATCTTGCAAGTTTCTGGATGCTGATTCTTGAGTTTTTGACTTATTATGCTATGTGTGCAGGTGTATGAAGAGGTCAAACTCAGCCAAAAGATGATCTGATGGCCCGGAAATGGAGTTTTCAAAAGGCCGGTTCGAATTCTTTGGTCTTCAGTGGAAAACGAATTGGTTCTGAGGTTGACGAGCAACTTGGACAAGATAAAATTAGCAATCCTCCTCCCTGTCTTTTCCAAGCAACCAATTTGACTGCAGCTAGGAAGAATCATCTACAGTGGGTATAAGAAAATTTTTATTCAATCCCTTAATCCAATTTTATGTTTGTACAGTAGGGTTTTTAGCAAATAGTTCATTTCAATGCTCTAGATTAGAAATGTGGGTGTTGGACTCTAAATTATCAGTTTGTATATCTTCTGGTTTTCGGGAATGGTTTATCAAAGCTGGAAGACTATTACACTAATGCCCGGATGTCATAGCTCAGTTGGGACTCGGATTAGGATTTGTTCTAAGAGGCTAAGAGTTTGATTCCAGGGACACGCACAGTATGAGTGTTCCACTGCTGCTAGGTTGAAGGCCTAGTTTGCAGGGGGAACACCTTGTGTGGGTCACTGCGTAAGTCTTTATCCAACCTAGGAGGCCACTGAGCTCCTGATTTACATCATCCACAATGCTCCTTGGAGCTGGAGAGGTGGAGGCCCTCATGGTTGGGTATGGCCTTTTGCTAGAAGACTATTACACTAATTAAGACTTCTTACATTTATTGAAACTTGGGCTTACATGAGGTGAGACCTATATCCACTCAAAACCTTAAGGCAATGAGTGGTGGAACCTCATCCTCATATAAGCCATGCATTTTTCCTCAAATTTGCAATGTGGGATTCTCAATACTCGCCCTCACGTGGCAACGAGAGTTGACATACACACGCGCCCTACAACCCGCCCTTAATCACAAACCACAAGCTAGGCATGAACATCTGGACTTAGGTGAGGGGAAACATTAAGTGGCCAACCATGGACCAGGCAAGAGTTGAGTCCACATTTTTAAACCTGCTCTGATACCATATTGAAACTTGGGCTTACATGATGTGAGACCTATATCCACTCAAAACCTTAAGGCAATGGGTGGTGGAACTTCATCCTCATATAAGCCATGCATTTTTCCTCAAATTAGCAATGTGGGATTCTCAACAACATTCTAATACATCTGTAGCCCACATTGGATTTAGTAAAGTGTGATATTTCTTGTCTAATATTTGTAAAACCAATGATCCAATCTGGACTTTAAACATCTTGGCTGGAGTTGATTTCATAAAAACCATTTGATGTCTCCCATTTTTGAAAGGTCTAATAGTCCAGACTATTGAATTCTCATGCATATATATCTTATCTTTTGAGTTACTGACTCGACCGCTATTTCTATGTACCTACTAGCTGTTACGAACGCATTTTTTTGCATGGCATGAAAAAAAAAAATAAATAAAATAAAATAAAGAGGATAAATCCTAGTCTACTTGGATGTAGATTATATTTTTAAATGTGAATCCTATGTTAACTAGGATATCAAAATCCTACTCAAATTAGGATATTCCTAAACCTAAACTCTACCCTAAATCTACTATATATCCTAATTTAACCTAAAAAAAACACACACACACATACAGCCTAAACCTGCCGTCCCTCTCATGCTGGAAGAAAACAATCCAGCGAATTGCCCTTCACTACAAGTAGCCACCAATTCAGCCAAGAAGAGAAAAACAAAGAAATTACAATAATATGGTGCCTTCTCTTTTGTTCCATCCTCCAGCAGCATAAAAGAAAGAAACATTGCCACCCTTTTGCCTTTTTCCAGCGTGATACTTCGAAACAAAAAAAAAGTGCAGCCTTGTTTTGTGCCATCCATCCGAGAGGCACAGGAGGGAGAAAGAAAGGATTTTGCTTTAACCATTCAATCCTAGATTCAATTGTACAGTATAGTATACGTAAATCAAGTAAGTAATCTCCCTATACTTGCTATGTTTTGTGAAAATTCTATATATTATGTTTATTATAAACCCGGATCATGCATTCGTATATATGTTTGAATAGATTGCTGTCTAAATATATGTGTGTGCCGTGTATTTATTTATATATATATGATTGGAAATCAGTGGCCAAATAGACCACTGTGTGATGTGATACATATATATATATGTGGTATATATATAATTGTGCTTACATATATAATTGTGCTTATATATATAATTGTGCTTATATATTAAGGTCCTTATTATATATATTTATGCATGCATGACACGTTTCGTTGTGCCATGGATTATTTGGTGTTTCTGAGTGCTCTGGCAGCAAGACAATTAAAAAAAAAAGATTTTCATTTATGTAGTTACATAATATATGCTATATATATATATAAGCATAGTTTTTGTGAAAGCCAATTAAAAAAAAGAAGACAAAACAAGTTATATGCATGCTGCTAGTCAGCGGCCCTATGTGGTATTAAGTTATATGACTAATTTCATGATTATATGTATATAGGATATATAAGTATATAGTAGATGATATATTCTTATATACATATGCGTATGAAGTATAAATTGTGATGTGGGTTTGGAAGTGGTCGAGAGAGTAGCGTGTATGTATATATGTGTATATGTGTATGTATGGGCGTGGACATATACATGGGTATATATACATACACGGCTGAGATGGGGTTGTATTTAGTATTTTGGAATTTTCGGCTATTGGGAATATTTGCTAGAATTATGTGTTATTTAGAGGGCATTTGGTAATGTTGGCAAATTTGACCATTAGGCACCTTTTGGTGGTTTGGACTAACCTTGGTACTTGGAAAATGGTTTTGGAAAATTGCATTTGCATATTTTTGAAAATTCACCCCTACAGTTGAAATATATCGGTAAGCCGGGTTGATTCCTATTTTGTTATCGAGTGCTGCAGATGTAACTACCTCGTCAGGGACAGGGTTTCTGTATGCCTATTCGGATTGCTACAGATATAACTACCTCGTCTGGGACAGGGCTTCTGTATGCATATATTGGGCCTGAGCGTAACTACCTAGTCTGGGACAGGGTGCAAAGGCATATATATTTGGTGCTATAGACGTAACGACCTAGTCTGGGACAGGGTGTCTATAGTATATTTGGATTTTGGGGGAATCAATTCGTAAGTCTTACGGTATAAGTCACTTGTAAGGAAAGTGCTATAGCCATTGCATTTGATTTTGGACTTTGGACCGATTAAACCGGATTTGGTTATTTAGATTTTTGGATCGGTTTAATCAGATATGGACATTGGATTCGGACATTGGACATTGATATTGGAAACAATAGTTTCGAGATAAGGAGAACATTGGCATTGCATTGCTTCGAAAAATTGCATCACGTTTTAGCTTGGACTAACCTTTGCTTGGCTGTCGTTTGGTTTGGCTTGGTCATCGGTCTATTTGTTGACTTTGTTACGTACTTAATTGGACTTTGTTGGGTCTATTTGCTCTATTTGCTTTTGGATGTTAGGGGCAGAGTTGTAAATTTACTTGCGAAGAGAAGCATGATATTATTTTATGTTGCTATATATCGTTATCACACTTGCTTCTCCGTGTATGATCCCATGGTAAGTATAGTGGGATTACTTGCTGGGCGACTTGTCGCTCAAACCACGCTTTAACATATTTTGCAGATAGACAGGTGATTGAGTTAGCATACCGAGGATGACCAAGAGTGGAGATATCGAGGTCGATGACATTCCAATGAGACTCTCGAGGGCTTAGTTGAGATAATGATTTGCGATACTCGAGGGTTATGTACTTTAGACATTCAGTTATATCTACATTTGACATTTGCAACGGATTCAGATTTGCATAGACATTGATATTTATGAAGATGATTATTTCGAGGTTTTAAATTTTGACTTCCGCTGACGTGTATCTGTTTTGATTTTGACGCTTTGTATTCTCCTTAGTGAGATACGGCGGGTGCACTGTTCCCGATGTTAGGGCTCGGGAGCGGGGCGCTACAGGTGGTATCAGAGCCCAGGCTTTAGATCTGCCTCGGAAACGCAGGATTAATCAGAACACTTAGACATAAGCTACGATTTTACCCCTAATAAGCAAAGTAGACTTAAGCGATGATCTTAGACTTAAGTTATGATCGGGTCATGGGAGGTGTGTGTCGATGGTGAGATTTTTTTTATAATTATCGATTTATCCACGTTCCACCTTTCAACTTGTTATCGACTAATCTGATTTTCGCCTCATGAACTTGAACTACAGAAGATGCCTCCACGACGTGATCCAGCTGGTAATAATGGTGACGATCAGCAGGGACATGGGACCATTCCCCGGGTACTGGCAGACACGCTGGCCACTCTTACTGCATTGGTGGCCCAGCAACAGGTGCAACTGACTCACTTGCAACAACAACAGGAACAACAACAACAACCCCCACCACCACCACCACCACCACTCCAGGGGCTTCGATTCTTTTACCGGGAGATGCAGAACTCCCGGATACCTATGTTTAGGGGTACCACCCAACCAGAGGAGGCAGAGATTTGGCTCAAGAATGTATCCGAGCAGTTGAGGTTGTTAGAGGTTCCGGATGACCTGAAGGTTGATGTGGTGGTACCATTCTTGGAGGGCGATGCAGAGCGATGGTGGCAGGGTGTGGTACGTAGACGGACTACACCGCCGACATGGGCCCAATTTAGGAAGGAGTACCAGAGGCACTACGTTCCTGAGAGTGCCATTCAGAGGAGGATGACAGAGTTTCAGCTCCTGACACAGGGGTCCATGACTGTTGATCAATATTCTGAGAAATTTCATGCACTCGGAAGATACATGCCTGCCGTCATGGACGACGAGAGGACAAAGATGTTGAAGTTCGAGACGGGTTTGAGCTCACGCATTCAATCATTGATCATATGCGCCCAGCCTACCACTTTTGAGGGATTGTTAGAGGTGTGTCGTAAGGTCGAGGGTGACCTTGTGAGGGTGGCAACGGAAGAGAAAAGTAAGAGACCTCGAGAAGAGAGCAGCAATGGTGGACCCGAGAGGTGGGTCAAAGTTCCTAAGAAGGGTCAGATAGCTCAACCACGACCTCAACAGCAGCAAGAGCTCGGAGATAATGTGATGACAGTGATCCCTACTTGCCCCACATGTGGACGAAGACACGCAGGAGAATGCTGGAGAAAGGTGGGAGCATGTTACAACTGTGGAGAAATGGGCCATATGGCTAGAGATTGCCCAAAGCCGAGGAGACGGCTCCAGGGGTCCAAGTGATGCGATCAAGGTACCTTAGTTATGAATTTCAAATGATTAGGTTATACCTGTGTAACTTGTATTTGAACTCCTGAATTTGACGAGTGTTATACTAGTGAGCAAATGGTTGTAACAAATCATAATAACCAAAAAAAATGGTTTAGATGGTGGTTAAGATGTAAATCTTAGAAATTATCAACATAAGGTGATGATATCAATATCGTTTAAGGAAATTAAGATAAACATAGAAACACGTAAGAATCGATGAATCTAGTAGGCCTGAACTGAGATAATGTGAGCATGAACAAATAGATATTGTCGAACCTAGTAAGCTTGAAGCGAAGGTGAGTAAGCGCAAATAAGTGGTGGTTGCCATTCATGTGAGATTTAGTTGGGTTAAATTTAGCAATTGGAATGATCAAACAAAGAAGTACTGTGGATTAGAGTGGCGCAGAAGCGTAATGGTTTAGTATACTTTAAGATGGTTAAATTAATAACCCTTTAAGTTGAATCTTAGAATATAAAGCGAGCGGAGCTAAGCTATAATCACATCAATAAGTTATGATATCATTGCTAAGATCAACAATCTATAGAGACAAGTAGGCTTGAACACATAAGATAGTATAGGGAAAGTTCCTAAGTTGTAACTACGAAGACATTAAGTTAAAAATTGTAGTACACTTAAGTACTGAGTATATAAGGTTGTAACAACGTATATAAATACGATGTAGACTGACATTTAGGTTGAGAACCTCAGTAGTGTGACAATCTCCTTAAGTTTAATTCAAAAACCATAGATAGATTAGGTTACTATGTAACAAGTGGAGATCAATGGATGTAGCGGTTACATTGTATATATGCAAGCAATGATCTCGATGGCTAAGTCCTATGTCGAGGAAGTGAAATGGTTGACATATGAAACTACATAAGGGATGCTTAGTTAGCTCATTACCTAGGTGAATAGATTAGTTAGGATTACACTAAGTTGTTGGTTATATAGTATGCAAGTTTCGAGGACGAAACTTTTTGTAAGGGGGGAGGAGTGTTACGAACGCATTTTTTTGCATGGCATGAAAAAAAAAAAAAAAAATAAAGAGGATAAATCCTAGTCTACTTGGATATAGATTATATTTTTAAATGTGAATCCTATGTTAACTAGGATATCAAAATCCTACTCAAATTAGGATATTCCTAAACCTAAACTCTACCCTAAATCTACTATATATCCTAATTTAACCTAAAAAAAACACACACACACATACAGCCTAAACCTGCCGTCCCTCTCATGCTGGAAGAAAACAATCCAGCGAATTGCCCTTCACTACAAGTAGCCACCAATTCAGCCAAGAAGAGAAAAACAAAGAAATTACAATAATATGGTGCCTTCTCTTTTGTTCCATCCTCCAGCAGCATAAAAGAAAGAAACATTGCCACCCTTTTGCCTTTTTCCAGCGTGATACTTCGAAACAAAAAAAAAGTGCAGCCTTGTTTTGTGCCATCCATCCGAGAGGCACAGGAGGGAGAAAGAAAGGATTTTGCTTTAACCATTCAATCCTAGATTCAATTGTACAGTATAGTATACGTAAATCAAGTAAGTAATCTCCCTATACTTGCTATGTTTTGTGAAAATTCTATATATTATGTTTATTATAAACCCGGATCATGCATTCGTATATATGTTTGAATAGATTGCTGTCTAAATATATGTGTGTGCCGTGTATTTATTTATATATATATGATTGGAAATCAGTGGCCAAATAGACCACTGTGTGATGTGATACATATATATATATGTGGTATATATATAATTGTGCTTACATATATAATTGTGCTTATATATATAATTGTGCTTATATATTAAGGTCCTTATTATATATATTTATGCATGCATGACACGTTTCGTTGTGCCATGGATTATTTGGTGTTTCTGAGTGCTCTGGCAGCAAGGCAATTAAAAAAAAAGATTTTCATTTATGTAGTTACATAATATATGCTATATATATATATATAAGCATAGTTTTTGTGAAAGCCAATTAAAAAAAAGAAGACAAAACAAGTTATACGCATGCTGCTAGTCAGCGGCCCTATGTGGTATTAAGTTATATGACTAATTTCATGATTATATGTATATAGGATATATAAGTATATAGTAGATGATATATTCTTATATACATATGCGTATGAAGTATAAATTGTGATGTGGGTTTGGAAGTGGTCGAGAGAGTAGCGTGTATGTATATATGTGTATATGTGTATGTATGGGCGTGGACATATACATGGGTATATATACATACACGGCTGAGATGGGGTTGTATTTAGTATTTTGGAATTTTCGGCTATTGGGAATATTTGCTAGAATTATGTGTTATTTAGAGGGCATTTGGTAATGTTGGCAAATTTGACCATTAGGCACCTTTTGGTGGTTTGGACTAACCTTGGTACTTGGAAAATGGTTTTGGAAAATTGCATTTGCATATTTTTGAAAATTCACCCCTACAGTTGAAATATATCGGTAAGCCGGGTTGATTCCTATTTTGTTATCGAGTGCTGCAGATGTAACTACCTCGTCAGGGACAGGGTTTCTGTATGCCTATTCGGATTGCTACAGATATAACTACCTCGTCTGGGACAGGGCTTCTGTATGCATATATTGGGCCTGAGCGTAACTACCTAGTCTGGGACAGGGTGCAAAGGCATATATATTTGGTGCTATAGACGTAACGACCTAGTCTGGGACAGGGTGTCTATAGTATATTTGGATTTTGGGGGAATCAATTCGTAAGTCTTACGGTATAAGTCACTTGTAAGGAAAGTGCTATAGCCATTGCATTTGATTTTGGACTTTGGACCGATTAAACCGGATTTGGTTATTTAGATTTTTGGATCGGTTTAATCAGATATGGACATTGGATTCGGACATTGGACATTGATATTGGAAACAATAGTTTCGAGATAAGGAGAACATTGGCATTGCATTGCTTCGAAAAATTGCATCACGTTTTAGCTTGGACTAACCTTTGCTTGGCTGTCGTTTGGTTTGGCTTGGTCATCGGTCTATTTGTTGACTTTGTTACGTACTTAATTGGACTTTGTTGGGTCTATTTGCTCTATTTGCTTTTGGATGTTAGGGGCAGAGTTGTAAATTTACTTGCGAAGAGAAGCATGATATTATTTTATGTTGCTATATATCGTTATCACACTTGCTTCTCCGTGTATGATCCCATGGTAAGTATAGTGGGATTACTTGCTGGGCGACTTGTCGCTCAAACCACGCTTTAACATATTTTGCAGATAGACAGGTGATTGAGTTAGCATACCGAGGATGACCAAGAGTGGAGATATCGAGGTCGATGACATTCCAATGAGACTCTCGAGGGCTTAGTTGAGATAATGATTTGCGATACTCGAGGGTTATGTACTTTAGACATTCAGTTATATCTACATTTGACATTTGCAACGGATTCAGATTTGCATAGACATTGATATTTATGAAGATGATTATTTCGAGGTTTTAAATTTTGACTTCCGCTGACGTGTATCTGTTTTGATTTTGACGCTTTGTATTCTCCTTAGTGAGATACGGCGGGTGCACTGTTCCCGATGTTAGGGCTCGGGAGCGGGGCGCTACACTAGCCTACTTGGATTTATTTAAAGTCGTGCGTTTTCTGTCTAATGTTTGTAAAATCCAATGATCCAGACTGGAAAATAAGTCAATTTCTTTCGGAAATGGAACTCTATAAATTGTTGAATTATTATAGTAATGCCAAAAACCAGCTGTAGTATATTGTGCTTAATGGCAACTTCTTTGGTATGAATGAACTTCTAGTGGTCCATGTCATTCGTCACCCAATTGCTTCCAATCAAGCACACTCGTACTTTTCAAGAAAAGAAGTGGACAGTCGGAGGGAATCTAGGGGGTGGAATTGTTTTTTTAGTAAATGAAAAAACTTAGTTGAAAAGGCTGTAGCAAAACCATATCTCATCGATTCAGCCTAAAAGAGTTTTGTGGATGATGCAAATCAGGTCGCTCAGCGATATCATAGGTGGAAGATGTAATACTTGGTGTCCACAAGGAGTGTAGGTCTAAACCCGTCCTAGCATAGACTGAAGCTCACAGCCTAAATGAAAAATCTTGCATTTTAACTTTGAGTTCCATCTTTTGGCTAGTGATTCCACAACACACGGTTTCAGATTGGGACTGGATCTCCTCACCCCCCACATCCTCATCTCCTTGCTCACTGCCCGCCACGTGACAGCAAGGGGGTGGTGTGGCTAGATGCGGATGACACTCATCTAGCATCACCACCCCACCTTGCTGCCACGTGGCGGGCGGTGGACAAGGGGATGAGGGTGTAGGGGGTGAGGAAATCCCATCTGTTTCAGATTATATGAACTTCCATCAGCATAGATGGCTAGATGAGAAGAATCTTATCTTTACTTTTATTCAACAGTGATTATTAGATGCAAGTGGTGATTCTCAACTTCCTAGTTTATATTCTTGTGTATGTACTTCCATTTCCATTTACCATATGGAAATGATATCAAACTCCATAAAGAGTGGTCTGTATGCCAATGAAATGAACATCATGATTCTTCATTCCAAATGCAGCAAAAGCTTATTGTTTAGCTCCATGAATTATTCTCTTAAACTTATTTTATATGTATCAAACAGTTTAACTGAATCAGGATCTTTCCCAGTCCCATAAAAAAATAACGTCTCCTGGAAGGACGCACCAATGGATTTATCCTTTATCCCCAATGGCATCTTTTTACAGTCTCAGAAATGAAATGTTCCCTGGAAGATGTACCAATGGATAAATTTTTTAAACATGGGATTAGAAATTTCTCCATTAAACTCTTTTTCTCATAGAAAGCAATGGTATGTCTTCCATCATCTGAATTCGCAAAATTCAAAGTACATTTACTATACATAAATATCATCCAAGAAAAGAACAGAGCAAAAGTAGGTAAAAAGTTACAGCAAAATACCAAGAATCGAATGCAATGGCCTTCTTCCAGCCTCTTTTTAATCCTCAGAGGAAGTATTTGTCATGATATTGAATGTCTTCGATCTTTGGGAGGTTTGTTCGGCGCCTTTGCGTTGGAAGTAAAGATCCCATCAGCCCGGATGAATGTATTAATTTTTCCGTGTTTAGATTAATTCGAGATACGTGTAATGCACAGCACGTTGATAAAGTCTATACGAATTAATTATAAGCTGGACGTTTTGTATGATAATATTATACGTCACATATGTCACGTAATAAAATTAATTGTTACGTATAACATCTACACGTTAAGTGATCATCGCGTATGTTGGTGGATGTATAGTGTGGTCTAAAATGGAAACTCCGAATATGTAGATAGTCATATGGTCAGAGACCACGATGGATGAGCTCAAAGTGCGACGACCATAAAGTGTACGACGTCTGGTCCCCGAGGGGCGACAACCCACGTGTGGCTAGTAGATAATTGTTAGTACAATTACAGAAGACGGAAGTGGCAGAGATGAAGATGTTAAGGTAGATGTGTGGGCATACAAGGCTAGACCGGATCAGAAATGAAGTGTTTCGAGAAAGGTTAGGCGTGGATAGTATAGCAGATAAGATAAGGGAGGGAAGAATGAGATGGTTTGGACATGTCAAGCGGAGACAGACAACGGCGTCAGTCAGAGCAATTGAAAGAGGGAACAGGAGTAAAGGCAAGCCTAAACTGACTTGGGATGAGCAGATAAGGCACGACCTACTAGATTTGCACTTATCTGAGGACATGGTCTAGGAGAGGAGTTCATGGAGACATAAGATTAAAGTTAACGAGGTACAGGCCATATATAGGCACACTTTAGAGTATATTTAGGGACATAGATAGGCGTATACACTATCTATGCTTTAGGTTGACTTTCCACTTGGTTGCGTATGTTATACCGTTATACTATTGTTTTACATTACATGTACATATACATGTGATGTGTATTTTAATATCGAAATTCTTTTTTTTCTTGAATTTCCTCACTAACACACTAGCACATAATATCTCTATTATTATGTCATTTATGCAGGTACATATAGAGCCGGGGGTCTCACTGGAAACAGACTCTATATCCCTTGGGATAGAGATATTGTCTGCCTACCACTTACCATCCTCAGACCGTAACGATAGCTTTTGCTGTCGTTGGGATATACTGGGTCCGGATGATGATGATTATTAAATATTTGATAATATTTGATAATGGATAAAGATGACTTGATGATAATATCAAGTATATCTCCAGACATCTGGGATAAGGAAATCTCTATCAATAAAAGAAGATAGGTTTGGTTTCAAATTTAAATTTGGATTGTTTCTTCCTTTCTCCCAGGAAGAGTCTTGACTCCTCACAGTATTCAAAAAGAAAAAAACAGCGGCCATTGGGAGTCAAGAGGGAGGGTGTGACAACCTTTTTCTATAAAGTTCACATTGCTTAGTCTCTTCATCGTATAAAATAATGAATTGTTGAAACCGGTCACTCTCCATCAGTGAGTTGTTGAAACCGGTCAAGAGCTGCATCAACAATTCGTGGAAAGTCGTGAATCATTTGATCATATACGGCCAACAGTTCGATCCTTTCAAAATCAAAGAAGCATTTAGGTAAAAAAAAATTCAAATGGAAAAAGTTGAAATGTGTAACTAATCGTGGCTATAACAAATACCCTCAAACACAAAACCCAAGCAAAAGATAATCATCATCATCCGTACACAGTATATCCCAACGACTGTAAAAGCTATTGTTATAACCGTGTTTAAAAAAAAAAAAAAAAGGGGGATAAAGATGAATAAGAAAGAAATAAAATGTTTAAAATTTACAAATTCTATCCTTTTCCTAGATTTCCTTAATCATCACCCTTATCCCACCTTAAATCCCTCACTCTTAATTTACTAACCCTAATCTCTTTCCCCTCACTCTCCCTATTCGACAGCCTCCCTCTCCCCTTCTCCCTATCAATTTCGACCACAAGAAGGAAAGGAAAAAGGAGGATTTTGATCCAAGGACCAAGAAGAGGAAATCAAACGCTCACAAGATCACCACACTTTTCTTTATCTATCAACTCTTGCTAGGAATCGAGGTAGGTGCATATTCATTATTTCCTCAAAACGGTATGAAGGCTTGCATAGGCAAAAGGGTATTTTTATGAGATGTGGTTGTCGTCAGTTCTTGATTTTATTTGGATCATGTGCAACGTGTGTATTTTCCGTTATATGTTTCTTGATTCAACGTGATCTTGTTGTTGTATGGTTCGTTGTTACTTGGGGTTGTATGGTCTTGATGCGAGTATAGATATGTGGGATGGGGGAAAGGTTGTTTGGGATTGGATGGAAGGATTGCAGAAATTTCAGAATGAGAGTTCTGAAATTCGGGGACATCGATCGATCGACGTCCAGAGGCTGAGGGTTCGACGTGCCTCAGATGGACATCGATCGATCGACGTCCAGAGGGTGAGAGATCGATGTGCCTCAGATGGACATCGATCGATCGACGTCCAGAGGCTGAGGGTTCGATGTGCCTCAGAACCACGTCGATCGATCGACGTCCCATGGCTGAGGGTTCGACGTGCCTCAGAACCACGTCGAACGATCGACGTCAGAGGATGACGTCCAACTGTTCTTTTTCCTTTCTTTTGCATTCATGGCACGTGCATGTGCATGAGGTACCCATTGTCTGAGGGTGTGCGTGTTCGGAGGATACGTAGTGCCTATAGGGCGTGGGGCCGTGATGATACACAGCGTCGGTCGGGCGTGGGTGTCATGTGATACGCAGCGTCTATAGGGCGTGGGTGTCGTACGGATACGCAGCGTCTATAGGGCGTAGGTGTCATGAGATACGCAGCGTCTATAGGGCGTGGGTGCCGTACGATACACAGCGTCTATAGGACGTGGGTGTCCAGAACGGCAAGTGGTGGCTAGAGACCATGACGCTGGAACTAGGTCCCGGGAGCATGCATTGCATATAGGCCTAGGAGCATATTGCCTGACATGTTTCTAGTTGCGTGTGACACGTTATGTGAGCATGCATCACGTACCTGCGCATGCATCTTGTGTGGATTGTTTATTTCCGTATAAGCCATGTCATGTAGTTTATGTTGAGTACGTGGAGTGTCGTACCTTCTGGTTGCATGCTATCTGTTCTATGTGGTTACGTGGAGATATCGTTTTGGGTATGTAAGTTTTGTATTGTTTTGAGAGGCACCTACTGGGTGATTACCATCACTCACACCTACTATTCCATATGTAGCCGAGACGGAGTATGATTACATCTACGTTGAGGATGGGTCCGATACCGTGGAATGGGCCGAGTGACTCGTAGATACGTGTGCGGCAAGGATGGAGACGGGCTTCTGGTGATGTCATGGGATGACACAGACATTTTAATATTCAGTATTACATTTGAAAACAATTTCATGCTTTTAAAATTAGACATTTGACCTTGACTTGTAAGGCCTGGTCAGCCTAGAATTACTTTTGTTATTTCCTTAAAGTTCATTTATTTCAATTTAGTGTTGTGACTTATCGTTTCCGCAGAGAGAAAAGGAAAACTTTTCTATGTCAGCACTGACGTGTAGCAGGTTGATGTGACGCCTAGTATTCTCCTGAGTGAGATACGGCGGGTGCACCGTTTCCGAGGGTGGAGCTCGGGAGCGGGGCGCTACAGGTGGTATCAGAGCCCAGGCTTCAGATATGCCTCGGGAACGTAGTAGATTAGTTAATTACCTTAAGATAAGTGACGGTCCGTTTTCAAATGATTTTCAAATTTGAATAAAATGAAGTAGACATAAGCTATGATTGGGGTTTTGGTTGGTGAGTGCCGTTAGTATGTAGACGGGATAGGTTATCTCTTCCTTTGGCCTCCATTCCTGTATCTCTTACAATACTCTTAAGTCAATTTTGGCTAACGTGTTTTGATTTGTCCACAGACAATGCCTCCGCGTCGTGAGCCATCAGGAAATAGTGGAAATGACGGAGATGAACGTCAGGGGCAAGGGGCGATTCCCCAAAACCTTACAGACACACTGGCCAATCTGACGGCCTTAATAGCTCATCAGCAGGCGCAGATGGCGCAACAATATACTCAGATGACAGAGCAACAGGCACAGATTGCCCAAATACTTCAGCACACTCAGCAACAGCAGCAACAACAACCGCCACCACCACCGGCCGCACCACAGCAAGGCCTAAGGTTCTATTACAGGGAGATGCAGAACTCCCGAATACCAATGTTCAGGGGTACCACTCGGCCTGAGGAAGCCGAGATTTGGCTTAAAAATGTAACTGAACAAATAAGACTGATACAAGTACCCGTGAATCTGAAAGTGGAGGTGACTACCCCGTTCTTGGAAGGGGAAGCTGAGAGGTGGTGGAACGGAGTGAAACGCAAATTGACTCCACCAGTGACTTGGGAGCAATTTGTTGAGGAGTATAAGAAGCACTATGTTCCGGGTAGTGCTATTCAGAGAAGGATGGCAGAGTTCCAGCTGTTGACCCAAGGGTCCATGACGGTGGATCAATACTCCGAGAAATTTCATGAACTGGGCCAATATATGTCATGCATAATGGACAACGAAGAGGCCAAAATGCTGAAGTTCCACACAGGTTTGAGCTTTCGCATTCAACAGGCGATTGTTTGCGCAGAGACTACCACATTTGAGGGGTTGCTGGAGGTATGTCGACGTGTAGAGAGGAATTTAGAAAGGGCAGCTGCACTAAAGAGACTGAAGAGGCCCCGTGAGGAGCTGCAGACAGGCAGATCAGGGAGATGGCTGAAAGTACCTCGACGCCCACAATCCGGGCAACCATTTCGACCGGAACGACAGCAGAGTGCAGTGATTCAGACCCCGATGATTGAGGGTCCAGCACCGACTGATGCGCAACCAGTGAGGGCTGCGGCACCTATCCCACGGTGTACACTGTGCGGACGTTTCCATCCGGGACCATGTCGGAAGGATCAGAGAACGTGCTACAACTGCGGGAAGCAAGGACATATTGCTAAGGAATGCTCAACACCGGCTCAGGTAAACTCGCAGACACAGGCTCAGCAAGGAGGACGAGGCCGGACCAATGCCCGGGTACACGCGATGACGGATGCCGAAGTCGAGGAGTCGGGCGATGTGGTGACGGGTACATTTATTTAAGTACTTAATATCGTAGTTGGAGTGCATTTTTATGTGTTGTTATGGTTATGTGCTAAAACCTTGAATATGATAGGTGTGATTTTAGTTAACAAAGTGCCAGCAAATGTTCTATTCGACAGCGGAGCGAGTCACTCGTTCATGGCAAAGAGATTTGCCAAGAATCTGGATATTCTTCCCGAATGGATTGAGACTCCATACCGTATACAAGCCGCGGGCGGCCAAGTACTCGTGTCTTATTACCGTTACCAGGAATGTGGATTGGAGATTAACGGTCTGCAGTTCTCTGTGACCTTGATACCGATTCAAATGTACGACTTCGACGTCATCTTAGGCATGGACTTCTTAGCAAGGTATCATGCAAACATTGATTGCCGATGACTCCAAGTCAGCATGAAGCACCCTGAACTGGGCGAAACTATTTTCTTAGGGAACCCTAAATTTAAGAAGGCACCCCAAAAGCTTTATTTGACTGCGGCTCAGGCCTTTCGAGCACTAAGGAAAGGAAGAGAAGGATTCCTGGTTTACACAATGGGGGCTGAACAAGAGGTTCCGCAGATCGACCAAATCCCTGTGGTAAATGAATTTACCGACGTCTTCCCCGAGGAGTTACCAGGACTACCACCGGAAAGAGAGGTGGAGTTCGAGATTAATCTCATACCTGGTGCTGAACCCATATCCAGGGCACCCTACCGCATGGCTCCAGCAGAGCTCAAGGAGTTGAAGGAGCAATTACAAGAACTGCTGGACCGTAAGTTTATCCGACCTAGTGTATCACCCTGGGGTGCTCCAGTCCTGTTCGTGAAGAAGAAGGATGGGAGCATGAGACTATGTATAGACTACCGGGAGCTCAACAAGATCACTATCAAAAACAAGTATCCACTACCTCGAATTGAGGATCTCTTTGATCAGCTACGGGGAGCTAGAGTGTTTTCCAAAATTGATTTGCGATCCGGTTATCACCAGTTAAGGATCAAATCAGGAGATACGGCCAAGACCGCCTTCAGAACACGCTATGGCCATTACGAATTCCTGGTTATGCCTTTTGGATTAACCAATGCCCCGGCTGCCTTTATGGATCTAATGAACACAGTATTTCGGAAACAACTGGATAAGTATGTTGTAGTGTTCATTGACGATATTCTGATATACTCCCCCGACGAAGAGACTCACGCTGAACACTTGAGGGAGGCTTTAGAGACACTTCGGAGAAGCAAATTATATGCCAAGTTCAGCAAATGTGAGTTCTGGCTGAAGAGTGTAGCCTTTTTGGGTCATGTGGTTTCTGAAGAAGGAATTTCTGTAGATCCAAAGAAGGTAGAGGCGATCACTGAGTGGCCTCGACCCACTAATGTGACCGAGGTAAGAAGTTTTCTTGGACTGGCTGGATACTATAGGAAGTTTGTCGAGGGCTTCTCATCCATCGCCGTACCCCTAAGCCGATTGACACAAAAGAAGTCAAAGTTTGAATGGACCCCCGAGTGCGAGCAAAGCTTTACTGAACTAAAACAGAGACTGACCACAGCCCCTATTCTTGCTCAGCCCTCCGCTTCAGAAGGGTTTGTCATTTACAGTGACGCTTCTAAGAATGGGCTAGGTAATTGTGTATGATTTCAACTGATTTTGTATACAATTAAAGATGTGGTCTAACTTTTATATTTCAGGATGCGTGTTGATGCAAAACGACAAGGTCATTGCATATGCTTCACGACAGCTAAAGCCCTATGAACAGAACTATCCGACTCATGATCTGGAACTTGCGGCGGTGGTGTTCGCCCTGAAAATCTGGCGTCACTATCTATATGGAGTGAAGTGCGAAGTGTTCACTGATCACAAAAGTCTTAAGTATTTGTTCACGCAAAAGGAGCTGAACATGCGCCAGAGGAGATGGTTGGAGTTGTTGAAAGATTACGACTTGACCATCAGTTATCATCCGGGGAAAGCCAATCGAGTGGCTGATGCCTTAAGTAGGAAGTCGAGCCATGCACGGCAGGCTACTCTAGAAAAAGAGATGGCGGAATTTGATTTGGATCTTGTGGATTCTACCGCAGATATTCTGGCCACGCTAATTATCACCCCTACCTTGGTAGACCAGATTAAGGAAGCCCAGAAGAATGATGCAACAATTAAAGAGACGCGAGAAAGAATGCTAACCAGCCAAGTGGATGGATTTCAAGTTCATGACGACGGCAGTATGTGGTACCAAGGAAGGTTGTGTGTACCGGATGTTGAGGACCTTAGGAGGGAGTTGTTGAAAGAAGCACATAATTCGAGACTGTCTATTCACCCTGGTGCTACGAAGATGTACAGTGATCTGAAGAGACACTATTGGTGGAATGGCATGAAAAGGCATATTGCTGAGTTTGTGGAAAGATGTCTTGTTTGCCAGCAAGTTAAAGCGGAACACCAAAGACCGGGTGGATTGATGCGACCTTTAGAGATACCTGAATGGAAGTGGGAGCATGTAACAATGGACTTTGTGGTGGGACTCCCGAAGACAAGAAATGGAAATGACGTGATATGGGTAATCGTGGATCGACTGACTAAGTCCGCTCACTTCTTGCCTATTCCCACCGGACTTACTATGGAGAGGCTGGTAGCCATGTACATTGATAACATTGTTTGCCTTCATGGAGTGCCAGTTAGCATAGTATCGGATCGTGACTCGAAGTTTACATCTCAGTTCTGGGCAGCGTGCCAGAAGAAGATGGGGACTGAGTTGCGACTGAGTACTGCTTTTCACCCTCAGACCGATGGTCAATCTGAAAGGACCATTCAGACTCTGGAGGATATGTTGAGGGCATGCGCATTGGATTTTAAAGGAAATTGGGACAGCATGCTCAAGTTGATAGAGTTCTCTTACAACAACAGCCATCACAGTGCCATAGGTATGGCACCATTTGAGGCCTTATATGGACGAAAGTGTAGGTCACCTGTGCATTGGGACGAAGTTGGTGAACGTAGGTTGACGGCTCCAGAAATAATCGAGCAAACTAAAGAACAGGTGAAACTAATTCGTGAACGTCTTAAGACGGCTCAAGATAGAAGCAAGAGTTGGGCCGACACGAAGAGACGACCTTTAGAGTTCAAGGAGGGAGAAAAAGTCTACCTTAAGGTGTCACCAATGAAGGGTGTGACACGGTTTGGAGTTAAAGGGAAGTTGAAGCCGCGTTATATTGGACCATATGAGATACTCGAAAAGGTTGGAGATTTGGCATACAAGTTGGCATTACCTCCGATGTTGGCTCAGGTGCACAACGTGTTCCACGTCTCGCAGTTAAGGAAGTACGTACCTGACCCGAGTCATGTGTTGGATGCACAACCGCTTAAGATCAGGCCTGATGCGTCATATGAAGAGGTACCGATACGAATTCTGGATCGCAAGGACCAAGAACTCAGAAGGAGGGTTATTCCCTATGTAAAGGTTCAATGGAGCAATCACCGGGAGAACGAAGCGACATGGGAGCTCGAAGAACAAATGCGCGACCGTTATCCCCACCTATTTGTATAAGGTACGGCAAATTTCGGGGACGAAACTTTTTGTAAGGGGGGTAGGATGTTATAACCGTGTTTAAAAAAAAAAAAAAAGGGGGATAAAGATGAATAAGAAAGAAATAAAATGTTTAAAATTTACAAATTCTATCCTTTTCCTAGATTTCCTTAATCATCACCCTTATCCCACCTTAAATCCCTCACTCTTAATTTACTAACCCTAATCTCTTTCCCCTCACTCTCCCTATTCGACAGCCTCCCTCTCCCCTTCTCCCTATCAATTTCGACCACAAGAAGGAAAGGAAAAAGGAGGATTTTGATCCAAGGACCAAGAAGAGGAAATCAAACGCTCACAAGATCACCACACTTTTCTTTATCTATCAACTCTTGCTAGGAATCGAGGTAGGTGCATATTCATTATTTCCTCAAAACGGTATGAAGGCTTGCATAGGCAAAAGGGTATTTTTATGAGATGTGGTTGTCGTCAGTTCTTGATTTTATTTGGATCATGTGCAACGTGTGTATTTTCCGTTATATGTTTCTTGATTCAACGTGATCTTGTTGTTGTATGGTTCGTTGTTACTTGGGGTTGTATGGTCTTGATGCGAGTATAGATATGTGGGATGGGGGAAAGGTTGTTTGGGATTGGATGGAAGGATTGCAGAAATTTCAGAATGAGAGTTCTGAAATTCGGGGACATCGATCGATCGACGTCCAGAGGCTGAGGGTTCGACGTGCCTCAGATGGACATCGATCGATCGACGTCCAGAGGGTGAGAGATCGATGTGCCTCAGATGGACATCGATCGATCGACGTCCAGAGGCTGAGGGTTCGATGTGCCTCAGAACCACGTCGATCGATCGACGTCCCATGGCTGAGGGTTCGACGTGCCTCAGAACCACGTCGAACGATCGACGTCAGAGGATGACGTCCAACTGTTCTTTTTCCTTTCTTTTGCATTCATGGCACGTGCATGTGCATGAGGTACCCATTGTCTGAGGGTGTGCGTGTTCGGAGGATACGTAGTGCCTATAGGGCGTGGGGGCCGTGATGATACACAGCGTCGGTCGGGCGTGGGTGTCATGTGATACGCAGCGTCTATAGGGCGTGGGTTGTCGTACGGATACGCAACGTCTATAGGGCGTGGGTGTCATGAGATACGCAGCGTCTATAGGGCGTGGGTGCCGTACGATACACAGCGTCTATAGGACGTGGGTGTCCAGAACGGCAAGTGGTGGCTAGAGACCATGACGCTGGAACTAGGTCCCGGGAGCATGCATTGCATATAGGCCTAGGAGCATATTGCCTGACATGTTTCTAGTTGCGTGTGACACGTTATGTGAGCATGCATCACGTACCTGCGCATGCATCTTGTGTGGATTGTTTATTTCCGTATAAGCCATGTCATGTAGTTTATGTTGAGTACGTGGAGTGTCGTACCTTCTGGTTGCATGCTATCTGTTCTATGTGGTTACGTGGAGATATCGTTTTGGGTATGTAAGTTTTGTATTGTTTTGAGAGGCACCTACTGGGTGATTACCATCACTCACACCTACTATTCCATATGTAGCCGAGACGGAGTATGATTACATCTACGTTGAGGATGGGTCCGATACCGTGGAATGGGCCGAGTGACTCGTAGATACGTGTGCGGCAAGGATGGAGACGGGCTTCTGGTGATGTCATGGGATGACACAGACATTTTAATATTCAGTATTACATTTGAAAACAATTTCATGCTTTTAAAATTAGACATTTGACCTTGACTTGTAAGGCCTGGTCAGCCTAGAATTACTTTTGTTATTTCCTTAAAGTTCATTTATTTCAATTTAGTGTTGTGACTTATCGTTTCCGCAGAGAGAAAAGGAAAACTTTTCTATGTCAGCACTGACGTGTAGCAGGTTGATGTGACGCCTAGTATTCTCCTGAGTGAGATACGGCGGGTGCACCGTTTCCGAGGGTGGAGCTCGGGAGCGGGGCGCTACAGCTATCGCTAGAGTCTCGGGAGGGTAAATGATAGGCAAACAATACATCTGTTTTAATGGATAGAGAGTCTGCTTCCAGTGAGACCCTCGGGCAAACTCAAGCAAAAGATAAAAAGTGAAACCAGAGAATTAGAGGAGAGCTGTAAAAATTCACGCAACTGTAAAAAGCTCTGGATATAAAAGTACAATACATAGATGGTAAAAGTACTCATGGGTGATAAATCAACTAGCCGATATAAAGCTACACAAATCCTCCCCCAAAAGAATAATCAAAAGAATTACAGGGCCAATAATGCACCGAATTTCCCACTGGATCCAAATGAGTCCCCATGAGATATGAATTTAAACAATCAAATGTGTCAAAATAAATAGATGGAGGGCTGGGGGCTCGGGGGGGGGGGGGGGAGGATATTTAGAGGAGCATCCAGCTGAAGACAGCACATCCCAATAACAAGCTACCTAACGCCTTCAATTTGTCTCCTCCACTCTGCAACAAATTCACAACCATAATTAGTATACCAAGAAAGTTACCATAAATAAAATGTATATCAAGAACTTAACCAAATATTACCCATTTCCTAACCCAAAAAAAAGCATTACTCGTTTCAATAGCTGGTTATCAAGAATAATAAGATTAAAGAAGACGTTCCAGGTGCATTAGGATCCCGCGTTTGTGTAGAATTCAGAGAGAGACCGGATCGCTTCGTGATTTGATGTATTCAGTCTTAATCTACATTTTGTAATCTTATCAAGAATAAGATTACAAATATCAGAAATTTTATAGTGGTCATTGATCAACTAGTGGCTCAATAAAATGATGACAAATAATCATTATTTACATGCAAGCAAGGAGGTGATTGGCCAAAACAAGGGGCCCATAAATTTTCTACACATTTCATTAGTATATGACCAACTAATCATACTTGGTCATTGACCCTTGTAAAATTTGTGTACAAATATAAAGGATTGTCTAGCATGCACTATTTAGAGTACTTGGACAAATTACTTAACCATGTTGCACATATAGAATGTGTTTTTTTGATACAATTGTAACACATGAAAACTTAGATCTTGAAATGTATTGAAAACTTAGATCTAACAATATTATTATAAGTCTTACATCAAAATCAGATTAACATCATTAGTATAAGTTTTACATGACTAATGTGTGTCGTCTTCACTTATCCAAAAAGTGATTAACCAAAATATTTAACATATCTATCATGCCATTTACTAATTTTTTTCGATGTGGAACATTTACGATAATCATATAACAAATGATAGTTTCATTTGGTAATCCATCTTTACTTGTCTATAAATAGCTATATGTACCTAAGACTTCATATTCTGGACTTCTGTTTATTGTTCTTTTCCATCATGCAACAATTGTAACATAATAATGTATATATCAGATCTTAAAACGATCGATTTGTACAAAGTGTAAGGTAAAATAAGACTACATATATCAGATCTTATAGCGATCCGAACCCTCTCACAAGGAATCGCCCCATCATGTTCACTGTATTTTAAGGGGAAAAAAATTCCATCATGAAGATGAGAAATGTGAAGAAGGAAAGATACCTCATCGTTGAGAGACGGACTTGGTGCCCCTTCGTCGGTGGACGGAGCTCCGGCAGGTGGTGCAGGGGGGCCAAGAACCGCCGGCCCAGGAGCTTCTGACGGCGCATTACTCTTCTTACCCTTCTTACTCTTGCTGGGAGCAGGCGCCGGACTCTTCTTCACCGGAGCCGGTGCTGGGCTAGCCTCAACCGGACTAGTCATTGCTGGAGGAGTCGCCACTTCCGGCGACGGTGAAGGCGGGGACATAAGAGGCGCAGATGCAGGAGGAGAGCTAACAGGAGGAGACGCCGGCGGGGTAGAAACATGTGCCGGAGAAGCCGCCGGAGGAGTTGTGAAGGTCGCGGCCGGAGCTGAAACCGGAGAGGCAACTGGAGATGGGGAAGTGGGTTTTGAAGGAGAAGCTGCCGGAGGAGGAGTGGCCACCACAATGGCGGCGGAAGGAGAATGTGCAGGGGCGGAGGCTGGAGATTGACCACCTACGCCGGCGACGACAATGCATAAGAATGCAATGCCAAAAATGGACATGGAATTCATGGCTAGTCGGAGAATATTGCTTCTCTTTTCTTTTCTTTTGCTCCTTGAAATGAGAGAATAATGTGGGAAAGAGAGAATACAAACAGCAGAGGTGTGATGCCTATGATTATGTAGGCTAGGATCAGTTGGGGAAATGAAGGCTCGATATACCGAGTGGGGGCCCACTAAAAGAATAGATACAAATTTGAATTATGTAGCACAGTTGTCTCTATGACGGTGCGGCGATCCGACAGAAACAGCTGGATACATATGACTTAAGAAGCTGCATGTGCTGGAAGAAAACAAAACATAACGCGGTTATACGAATAATGGGAAAATTTAATTTTGTATTCTAAAATATAAAAGGTATGTTAAATTATACTATAACTATCTATTTCACATTATGCATTCTAAAGTTTTTAATTTTTTTTTTACTTTTACACCATTTAACAGATTATGTCGAACACTAACAAAACGCTGCTAAACGATGCTGCCATTGACTATCATTGTGACGTCGTCTTCAGATATAGAATCAATCTATCTACACCTGTTCAGATTTGATCCGATCTGGGTAGATCGTGTTAAATTTCATCATCAACTCAAATTAACCGGAGTAACAGTGTGTGACATTTCGTCGAACACTACTTCATGATGCAAAATCAAACGAGACACTCAATGATTCATGATAAGAACTCATGAACTCAAGAGAAAACTAGAGAGAATGAGGAGAAGCTTTATTTGAGGAGAAACTTCAAAATTGCACTGATGAATTCTTGCCAAGAAAAAATGAATTCAGCACGCACAATTACAACGCAGTACTCTTTCCTTTAAAGTAACTAACTCCTTACAAAAGACAAGAATACCCCTGTAACTAACTCCTACTTCAGTACATTACAAAGGGTAATATAGTAAATGCACAATCATTTAAACTCTCCCGCGCTCCACTTCGTCTTCAACCTCCGGTTACTTTCTGCACTTGTAGCTGGCCTCCTCCTGGCCTTCTTCTCACGTGCGTTATTGCAACCAAATTTATCCAGCTCAGCTTTATTCACGTGGTGCAGCCTCAACTACTTCTCAACCGTCCCTTGCTTTCTTCCCTTCATTAGCCAATCCCTTTCTTCTTTACAGCATCCATATTTGAGGCAATTTCAACACCCCCCTCAAACCTGACTGTAGAAAAATGTTGTGAGCTCCCAAAGCTACAGTCAGAGTTTGCGTTCTATGTGCATCTAAGGGCTTGGTAAATATATCAGCTAGCTGCATATCTGTTCTTATAGGCATGGGCTTTATAACCCCTTCTTGAAATTTTTGCCTTACCACATGACAATCTATTTCTATATGCTTCGTTCTTTCATGGAAGACTGGGTTCTCAACGATGTAAATTGCACTATTTGAATCACAGAAAAGCTCCACTGGTCCATCCTGACCAACCTTCAGCTCATCAAGTATATAACATAGCCATTATACCTCACAAGTCACTGCAGCCATGGCCCTATATTCAGTTTTGGAAGATGATCTGGAAACAGTGCTCTGCTTTTTCGCCTTCCAAGAAATTAAGGCATCTCCTAAAAACACACAAAATCCCGTAATTGACCGTCTGGTCTCAACGCAACCTGCCCAATCCGCGTCTGAGAATGCTTTGAGCTTTAGATCCCCCCTTTTGGGAACAACAATCATTGCCCAGCAGTGCCCTTAATGTATCTGAGCAGTCTGTGGCTTGCTTTAACATGCAGCTCCGTAGGGCAATCGAGAAACTGGCTAAGCTGCTGTACACAATAGGCTATGTCAGGCTTAGTAATGGTGAGGTACAGTAGCTTACCTACTACACTCCTATACCCTGAGACATCCTTGATCAATGCTGAATCATTATGCTCTAACTTCACATTCTTCTCCATTGGAGTTTTAACTGGCTTAGAAACAAGGAAGCCAGTGTGCTCAAGCAATTCTAGTGCATACTTCCGTTGACTGATTACAAGGCCCTTCTGTGATCTGGCCACCTCCAATCCCAAAAAGAACTTTAGATCACCCATGTCCTTGATCTTAAACGTATCATGTAGGTATGACTTGAGATCATTAATAGCTTGTAGATTGGAGCTTGTGACTATCACATCATCCACATACACCAGCACTATCAATAAGGATCCTGAACTCATCTTTGTGAACAAGGTATAATCATGTTGGGACTGTGAAAAACCTTGGCTGGTCTGAGCTTGAGTCAACTTCTCGTTCCACTGTCTACTTGCCTGCTTCAATTCGTATAACGACTTATTCAGCTTGCACACTTGACCAGGACATGATGCTTCAACCTCTAAAGGAAGCTCCATGTAAATCTCCTCCACCAAATCACCGTGCAAGAACGCATTATTCACATCCAATTGGTGAACGAACCACCATTGGGATGACGCTAGAGCCAGGATCAATCTCACTGTGGTCATTTTAGCCACAGGTGAGAATGTGTCTATGTAATCCACTCCAAGTTGTTGAGTGTATTCTTTGGCTACCAATCTAGCCTTATATCTATCTATGGTTCCATCTTGTGCTTCACTTTGTAGACCCACTTGCATCCAATGGGTTTGTGTCCCGCTGGCAGTGATACAACTGACCAAGTATTATTTAATTCAAGAGCCTTCAGTTCCTCCCTCATAGCAGCCTGCCAGTGGACATGCTTGGATGCTTCCTGATAACTCGTGGGTTCTTGACTTAAGCTAATGTTTAATGCATAACTTCTATATTTAGGTGCCAGACATTCGAATGACATATACTGGCTTAAGGGATGCAAGGTGGACACTTTATCAGAATGAGAAATGTGTTCTCCAGTGATTTGGTAGCAATAATAATCGTTTAGATAAGAAGGAGGATGTTTGGATCTCTGTGGTCTGAGCACTGTTTGGTTTTCCATTGGATCAGGGAGGATAGATTCAGCAGATGTATCATATGGTAGAGGATTATCTGGTGTTTGTGAGTCAACAGCTGATTGATGTGATGAGGTTTGTGATGGATTCACATGAAGTTCATATGACTGAGGTGTATGTAGTTGAGATGAAGAATGTTGACTGGCTTGTGAGGTGACAGGATTTGATACTGAGAGTTCAGGAATAGGTTGGTGTGTGGAAAAGGTCTCAGTTAGAGGTGTTGGAGCTATGGGATTTTCTGCTGAGGAATGAGGGCTGAGTTCAATGTTTGAAGTGGATAAGGCAAAGGGAAAGACATGTTCCAGGAAGGTAACATCTCTTGATATGAAAATGTCCTTGGTGTTTAAGTCTTGAAGGATGTATCCCTTTGTGGTGAACGGTACTCCAAGAAACAGTGAGGGTCTAGTTCTTGAGTCAAACTTTCCTTTGTTAGGTGATATATTATATGCATTGGCTTTACAACCGAATACCCTCAGGTTTGCATAGGACGGCTTGGCACCATACAGAAGTTCATGCAGAGTCATGTGATGTAACAGAGGTGTAGGAATGAGGTTTATGATGAAGGCAGCATGTTGCACACAAAATCCCCAATAAGAAATGGGTAGATGTGCCTGAAATCTTAAAGCTCTCGCTACACACAACAGGTGCTGTTGTTTACGTTCAACAAGCCCGTTTTATTGGGGAATATAAGTGCAGCTTGTTTGATGAATGATTCCCTTTTGAGAGTAAAACATTCTGATTGCAAATTCAGGTGCATTATCTGTTATGCCCCGCACCCTCCGTAGGGTAATTAAAAGACCAAGAAAGATTTTACGGGAACTAGTGACGGTCAACGGAAATTAAGTAGGCATTAATATGAGGATTAATTAGAAATTAATGGGGGGATTTAATATTAGAATTTATTTATATTTAATTTAGAATTAAATAATTAAGTTGATCCTTTAAGATAAATAGAGAATAGATATAATTTAGAAACACCAAACTTTCCCTTCCTATATATAAAACTGACAAAGCGTCAGTTTTCCTACTTTTACAGAAACATCGACGCTTTCCTTCCTTCATACCCTAGCCGTTTTGCCCATTCACGTAGAAGAAGAAGACAGCCTCCAAGAACCGATCCAACCTCCGTCTGTTTTCCAATCTGTTCTCGAGTAATCAAAGGCAAGTAATCTACTTATAAGTTCTTACGATTTGTGAAAGAAAAATGGCCTATTTTGTTATCAAATTGGATCACCATGCAGTAGTTTCACTTTGTGGTTATTTGCTTATGATTTATGTGTTTTGACTTCGAGATTTGGCCGACGTATATGAAAGATCATTCGTTGTTGTTGTTGATTATGTGAAATCCTGCAAATCCCAATACCCTGAACCCTCTCTTTGCTGCTATTCTAGATCAAAGGAAGAATGGAGAGAAAGGCATGATTTTTGGTGTGTTTCGGTGGATGGTTGAGTGTTAGGTTTGATTCGGTAATTGATATGTGTGCAGTGTTGGATTCATGGTTTAAGCGTGAGATTATAGCAGGGATTAGGTTTGGATTGATGGGATGAAGTTTGGAATCAAATTGGGGTAGGATCCTGAGATTGTTGCAGAAAACGTAGAACGCTGGGCTGGAACGTTGACATCGATCGATCAATGTCAGAGATCGATGTCCCCAGTTGGACATCGATCGATCGATGTAGTGGTTGCTGAGAGATCGATGTCCTTAGTTGGACATCGATCGATCGATGTGCAGGTAGCCTGAGAGATCGATGTCCTCAGTTGGACATCGATCGATCGAAGTGGAGGGTTCGATGTCCCCAGTTGGACATCGATCGATCGAAGCTAGGGAATGAAGTCCATCAGGTTTGTGGAAAAATAGAGGAAGAAAGAGGGAAGCTCGGGGAGTCTTTGGGTGATTTTAGAGACTTTTTAAGACCGGATTAAAGGTAGTTTAAGTCTCGGGAACATGGCTTAGGATGGTGAATCAATTTGGAGAGTTCGAAAGGGGTTTTCGAATCGCATTTCAATGTACATGACTTAGAGGGGTTAGGAGATGAACGTACGAGGTGTTTGAGAGTTCAACGAGGAATTGTTAGGGATACTTGCCTTGGGTTATGAACCTTAGGATCATGACTAAGTGTTGACGCGATAGACGAAGTCTAAGTTATGATGTGTAAGTTAGCGGGAGCTTGTGTGTTGCTTATACGTGCGCATGTGTACGTTAATAACTTATATGAACGTGAATTGCATACGGGAATGAGAAATGAGAATGACATGAGGAGTCTTGCATCATGGCACGTGCATTGGCATATTGATTTGAAAAGAAAGGTGCTTCGGCACAGATTTGCGAAGGTGACCTGCAATGTTAACCGGGATGGAAATTTAAGCCGGGGTGCATTGTAGGGCACAAAAGACTGTAACGTAAACCGAGATGGAAATATAAGCCGGGGCGCGTTACAGGGTATAAAGTTGTCTGTAATGCTAATCGGGATGGAAATATAAGCCGAGGTGCATTACAGGGTATAAAGTTGGCTGTAACGTAAACCGGGATGGAAATATAAGCCGGGGCGCGTTACAGGGTATAAAGTTATGTTATGTGACCGGACATTATGACATGCATTGCACTGTTTTAAAAGAGAAAGTGTTCATGCATATGTGAATGTGTAGTGTAGTGCATATTTTGACATGCATCACGAGAGTCAAGGTGGTATGAATGTGAGTGGTATCTGATTGCCAATGAATTGTTATTTGTGTGCAAACTGCTGTACGTGCACTATTACGTTATTCGCTTATATATTTGGAAACTTACAAGACATGTGCCCCACAATTCCCTTGAATTATCTATTACTCATGTCTTGCCATGGATTGATCCCGTATGTCTTATAAGCGGGTTACTTGCTAGCGTTTTTCGCTAAGGGTACTGCCTTTGTGTTACAGGAGAACCTGAGTATGACATGATCTTTATTGAGGATGACGGCGAGTGGGTTGAATGGGATTCATAGTGACATTGTGGGAGCTAGCTGAGACAATTATTATTCATTCCAGTTCTTGTATTTACTTGAGGATTAGTTGTTATGCCTTTTGAGATTTTATTATCATTTGATATACGGAATTGATGGTGGAGATTTATTAGATATACGTGTTTCCGCACTTGTTTCTCTTACGTCATTGGTGATGTGTATTCGAGAGATGAGACGCCTTGTAGTCTTCTCAGTAAGCTACGACGGGTGAACCAGTTCGGATTCCGCTGTCCAGGTCGGGGCGCTACATTATCAGTTCTGACCACTTTGATGGATTTGGCAAACTGGTTATAGATGTAGTGGTAAAAGCTTTGAATGATATGAGGGGCCTCAGATTTGTTCTTTATCAGATACACCCAAACAAATCTGCTATGATCATCTACGATTGTGAGGAAATATTTTTGGTTAAACATAGTTGGATGTTTATAAGGACCCCATATATCAATGTGTATCAAATCAAAATTTGAAGCAGATGAAGAAACATATATAGGAAAAGGAGATCTTCTCTGTTTAGCCATAAGGCAAATGTCACATACATCACTGTCTTTACAAACTGAAACAGACGAATCAAATCTATTTATTTGTTTGATTCTGGGGTTAGAAGCATGCCCCAATCTAGAGTGCCAAAGCCAAGAGTCAGAATTAAAAGACATGGATGAATTACAACTAGGTCTGCTGGGATCACTAGCAACAGAAGAATTACTGGAGCCCTGGATGTAATAGAGGCCATTTGAGATTTTAGCTAAACCAATATTCTTCTTCGAAGTTTGGTCCTGAAGAACACAAGAATCATTGCAGAAAATGGCAGAGACATTAGAAGAAGGAGTGGAAATCAATTTTCCTAGGGACATAAGATTGAAGGTGAAAGAAGGGATGAAAAGGACATCATAGAGAACAAGATTTGAATTGATAACAACAGTTCCTGCGTGTGTTGCCGCTGCACTTACTCCATTGGGCATCTTTACTGGGATGTGTTTGATTGGATTAAAAGTCTTGAACAGAGACAGTGAACAGGCTATGTGGTGTGTGGCCCCTGAATCTAGAACCCATACATTAGACTTATTAGTTAGGCCTTTACCTTCAAGATTATCAGTGACATCTAGGCATTTGGCTGACATGACCGTTGCCTAACCTCCACGACTCTCTACCACTGAACTCTGGCTCTCCCTCTCATTGAGCAAATTCATCAATTTGTTGTACTGCTCACTGGTTAAAGTTGGGATGGACCGCACAGGCAACGCTAATTGAGCATTGGCCTGACTTGTTCCTGCTTCATACACACAACACTCAGAGTTATCTTGGCAAGAATTCACTAAATTTACCTGAGCCCTCGGCTTGTACCCAGGTGGGTAGCCATGTTTCTTGTAACACTTATCCACCGTGTGCCCAACTTTCCCACAGAACGTACAGACTGGACGTTGACTTAATTTACCATATCCTCTGCCCCTTCCTCTTCTGGCATTGGCCCCTTGAGACTTGTGGTTAAAGTTGCTGGACACAAAGTTACTCTGACCATTCCCTGCTGTATCAGTCATAAGAGCAGACGGTACATTAGCAAACTGTGTCTGTCCTATACCACCCAACACCTTCCTCTCATATTGTATTGCCATGGAAAATGCAGTTGACATGCTTGGCAGTGGAGTCATAACAAAGACTTGTGACTTGACTGCCTCATATTCAGAATTCAGTCCTTTTATAAACCTGATTACATAATCACCTTCCACAAAATCCTTCATCTTCTTGGTTACATCACAAGAACATCCGTTGCATTCACATTTAGATATTGGTCTCATAGCCATCATTTCTTCCCACACCATTTTTAATTTTGTGAAATATTCATTTATGGACATGGTTTCTTGTTTAATTCCGTAGAATTCTTCAAGTAAATTCGAAAGTCTAAATGGATCACCATGAGCGTACCTGAGTGTTAGGTCATTCCATACCTGAGTCGCTGCATCGTACCATATAATGCTCTGTGCTATCGATGGATGCACACAATTCTGGATCCAGGTCTGCACCATTGTATTCGCCTGGTTCCAAGCTTGATATCTTGGATCTGTTTTCTGAGGTCTCACCACAGATCCATCTATGAACCCCAACTTGTTCTTTACCGTCAAGGCCATCTTGAAGGTTCTACTCCACGAGTGGAAATTGTGTCCATTCAAAGGCGGTTGAACAAGAACAGCAGAAGGCGATTCGTTTGGATGCAAGTACATTGGATTCGCAACTGAGCTATCTACAGTGCTAGTTTGGGAAGACATTGTATTGTCGAAGGATGTATCAAAGTAAAATCACAGCGGTTATCTCTCTAATACTATGTTAAATTTCATCATCAACTCAAATTAACCGGAGTAACAGTGTGTGACATTTCGTCGAACACTACTTCATGATGCAAAATCAAACGGGACACTCAATGATTCATGATAAGAACGCATGAACTCAAGAGAAGAAACTAGAGAGAATGAGGAGAAGCTTTATTTGAGGAGAAACTTCAAAATTACACTGATGAATTCTTGCCAAGAAAAAATGAATTCAGCACGCGCAATTATAACACAGTACTCTTTCCTTTAAAGTAACTAACTCCTTACAAAAGACAAGAATACCCCTGTAACTAACTCCTACTTCAGTACATTAAAAATGGTAATATAGTAAATGCACAATCATTTAAACTCTCCCGCGCTCCACTTCGTCTTCAACCTCCGGTTACTTCCTGCACTTGCAGCTGGCCTCCTCCTGGCCTTCTTCTCACGTGCGTTATTGCAACCAAATTTATCCAGCTCAGCTTTATTCACGTGGTGCAGCCTCAACTACTTCTCAAGCGTCCCTTGCTTTCTTCCCTTCATTAGCTAATCCTTAATGAAATCCCTTTCTTCTTTACAGCATCCATATTTGAGGCAATTTCAACAGATCGTCTAGGTTAAGGGTGGGAGTTGAGGCTGAAAGTGGCATACTTGATGGTGACAGAGCTGTGGGAGTTGAAACTGAAAGTGGCACACCTGAGGGAGGCGGGGTGTTGGAAGTAGGGACGAGGGCAGCAGAGATGAGGGAGGTGAGGTTGAGGGTTGCAGAGAAGGAAAAGATGATGGGTTGCATGGGAGACGGGAGGAGGGGGAAGGAAGGAAGAAAAAAAGAGAAATGTGGGGCTAAAGGTGGCGAAGAAGGGGAGATGATGCATATGTGGGGGAGGACAAGGAAAAGAGAGAAGAAGAAGAGGAGGAGGAATGTGAGTTTTGAGGTAGAGGTGGAGGAGAAGGTGAAGTTGGTGGCGGTGACGACAATGGTTCCTTTAGTTTTTTACACAATCTGTTTAGTATAAAAACAGAACAAATTTAAAAATTTAGAGTGCCAGGTAAATTAGGTTGATATGGTTTAATTTCAACCACGTTATGTATACTTTAGGGCGCAAAATATGATTTTTCCTATAAATAATTCTAAATTGTTCTTAGATTACTTTTTATTGCCTGAAAAGGTTGAATCCAATCTCTATTATCGTAATTATCTATTTATCTTCGTTTCAAAGATTACTGTAGAAGATATAAATGATGTTATTCATCGCTCATCGAGATAGAAGTAACAATGTATAGTGTGTATAAAGTATCCATGTCTATAAAGATCTAATGATGACATAACTCAATCTCTCGTTGTGCAATTGCAAAGACTTGAATCCGTATCCATGACTATAATCTACTATTCACATACCAATTGAGCTATCTTTGAGGCCTCATATTACTTTTCAATCAATGAAATGTGTAAGTTACACTTGAATCTCTTGTAATGCCAATCACTACCTTATTTGTGGTATGTATTTTTTGTATGATATTGTCATATTGTGTCACTAGTTGTTTTTCGAATGCCATAGAATTTCTCCCCAAATATAAACTAACATTAGTTGGTTCACATAGTAAATGTTTGTCTTTTGAGAAAGATATAAATACTTCTAAAATGTTAACTTTTTATTGTGGGTAAAAGGTTGAATCCCAACGCTGTAATTATCCATTTATCTTAGTTTGAAATAATTATACAAGATATGAATAATGCTACTTGTATCTCATCGAGATAGGAGAAACAGCTTATGGCGTTTATAAAGTGTGCAGGCCTGATCACGTATAAAGATATAATTATAACATTACTTAATCTTTTTATAGTGCAACTGCAAAGACTCGAATCTGAATAAAAATTACAATAACGCTGAAGGTTTTTTTCTACTATATGGGATTGGATATATGGATCAATATTTTTCTTTTTTTTTGTTGTTTTTGTTTGTGTTTTCTGACTTATAACCTAAATCAGACCCCTTGTGTGTCTCATAATATCTAATGCATAACATGCGCATTAAGAATACACATCTTTCAAAACTATCATACCATCTCATTGTGATTCAACTGTGAGTATCTAAAATTATCTCTTAAATCTTATAGCCTTTACATGACTCGAATACGCATATGTGCTGATAATATGCTATCGACGTACCAATTGAGCTATATTTTGAGGACTCAGATTATTCTTCAATCAATAAAGTATGTAAAATATGCATGTATCTATTGTAATGTTATTCACCACCTTCTTCGTGTTATGTATTCCTTATATGACGCAATAAAATTTCTCGCAAATATAAACTAACATTCATGGATTCACAGTGTAAATATTCGAGTATCAAGCACTTAAGAATCACATTCTGATGGACAAAACATATTTTATTACAAATATCTTAGAAAGATTAGTCTTTTAAAAACTAAAGTGATGAAATTTGTGTTTTATACAATGTTGTATGCTGCAATTCATTCTAACATTATGATACAGTAATGAGATTTTGCCATCCAGTGGCATAGTCCAGTATTAAAGTTTGCGGTATCTGAGGTGTAATGCTTTCTCAATACAACGGTGAAGGTTTAATCCTGCTAGCTGAAAGCTTCCTTGCATTAGGTATCCTTTTGAGTAGTTTCAATGCATTGCAATACCAGTGGATCAGAGCAAGACTCCAACGTACCGTGGGCTCTATCATGAACCTGTGATTATTAGAGTACATATCTCAATTTGTTTTTAAGCTGTAGCAAGAGGCTTCTCTGTAGCTTAGACGAAGTTCACCTCAAATGAGTTAAAGACCAAGACAGAAATGAAGACAATATTTTTAAGACGGAATGAGTATGATGTTTTGCATAATATATAAACCAATCAGAGTGAAGTGGTAAATCTTAATGGAGACATTTTCCTCGTGCTACAATAATTTTCTTGAAATAATTATATGCTTCACGGTCTTTTGAATTTTTTAAACCCTAAAAGGTGAAAATATTTAAAAGCCACATCTAAATTGCTTTAGGATGGGATATAATGCAATAAGAATGAACTATGGAGAGATTCTGTGTAGTTTTGAGAATAAGTTAATATTGACTAATAGTATGATAATATGATATCACAAAAGGATTTATATATATATATATATCAACCAAAAATATTGTGATTGGCGTTAACCCAAAAAAAAAGGGCATACAACGACAGACAAAAATCGTCGCCATTTCGTCGCTACAGGCATTAGCGACGAAATAGCGACGAAATAGCGACGAAAACAGTAGATCGTAATACGGCTTGTCGCAAAGTGAATTTCGTCGGTGAAGCGTCGCTATATTGGGACGGAAAAAACCTCGTCGGTGTTTCGTCGTACAATTGCGACGAAAATCTGTCAGGTCTACGACCTGTTATTGCCGTCGTTTTTTCGTCGGTGTATTTTTTCGTCGCTATTTTATAATTTTTTATTTTTTTATTTCTGTTCTGCGACATTTTATTTCGTCGCAGATGTTCGTCGGTATATCTTTTGTCGTCGCTATTTTATAATTTTTTATTTTTTTATTTCTGTTCTACGACATTTTATTTTGTCGCAGATTTGCGTCGGTATATCTTTTGTCGTTGCTATTTTTAAATTTTTGATTTTTTTATTTCCGGTCTGCAACATTTTGGTTTCGTCGCAGGTTCGTCGCTATTTTTTATATAATAATAAATATTAATTTAATATTAAATATTAAATATTTTTAATTTATTAATAGTATCAATATATTATTAATTAAATAGTTTTTATTATTATTATTTAATTTTTATAATATATTTTATTTTGTATATTAAATCATTTGTACGAATATTATACAGAAATACAGTACTTGCATATTGAAGTTCATATAATTAAACAACACAAACGAAATAGAATCCGTATAAATGTCAGATAAAATATAAAAGTACAAAGAATATGTGAATACCATAAATGAAATAGACTGTACGAAAAATCAAAAAATAAAATACTATGCAGAGGAAGATGGAGGGGGATCATGCGGAGAAGAGTGACCATCAGGAGGGCGAGGCTGAGGCTGCAAGGAGCTGGAAATGAAAGAGATGATGAGATGCGATAGCTGCGAGATTTGCTGGTTCGTCGCCTGCTGCACCTGCATCGTCTGCTGCGCATGCTCAACCGCCTGCTGAACCGACTACTGCAGTGCCTGCTGGGTCTGAGTCAGCTGCGACCGCAGTGCCTGTACACTCTCCTCATGCTGCGCCCTGATGGTCTCCACCTCATGCTGCAGCGCCGCATGCTCTGATTCCAGACGCGAAATATCCTCTGGGGCCGCAGAAGGCATGGAGGTGCTGGCCTCAGAGGAAGCACCTGGATGCAGAACTTCGGAAAAGAATCGCGGCGCTGCTGATCCAACCCCGTACACCTCCCTCTTCTTCTTATTCCGAGGGCCGACGGTTCGAACCGCATCCTAATAAGCGCGGTTCTTGTCGGCCTCTTCTCCTCTATGTGCGAGTAATCTGTTGTACTCGTCCTGAAATGAGAATAAGAATTGTTAGGGTTTAGGGTTTAGAAATAAAATAAACTAAAGAAAAAACAAATGATATCGTAGTCTACTTACACTGATGTCGCGGGCCTTCGCTGTGATCCAGTCCTCCGTCCCATCGGAGGCTTTCTTCCGATGCGTCTTGTAGAAGAGATCGTAGGAGGCTGGCCACTCCTCCGTCTCCTCGTGCTGAAAGAATGAAATAAAATATGTTAGTGAAATCCAGAATTTTAAAAATTTCAGCATGACCTATTCGATTATCGGAGGTATCTCGGCCTTAAAGGCCTCTACCAAGTCAAATCAAAAATAAAAAAAAAAAAGTCAAATGAGCACATATACTACTTAAATTAACCATATACGAATACCAAAAAAACAACAGCGCAACATAAGAAATCAATGAATATAAATAATCCACTTAAGTCAATGAATGTAAATAATCCACTTAAGTCTATGAATCTAAATAATCCAATGAAATCAATGAATCTAAATAATCCAATATTAAAATACTTACCATAGAACGCATCGTGGTGGCGTGGGAAACCGAACCACCTGAGTGTGTGGCAGGTGCTGGGCCCTGTAGATTGCCGCTGCGCCGGTTCGCCGCGTTCCAGGCGCTGCGGGCTTGGGTAGCAGGGTCCGTCCACCCTTCTATCCACCCGCCCAGGTGGCCTAGGATACGTAGGCAGGCCTGACAGAAGTGGGGTCACGCTCCCACTTGGTCTTGTGCGAGTTGACGAAGTCCCTGTAGCGTTTGGCGGCCCTCTGCCGCCAGGACTGCTCCATGTCGTGGGCGATGTCAGCTGTCCAGCTGTACGCCTTCTGCAATTATTATACGGAGGAAAAGTAAAAACATGGTTAGAAAAGTAATGATCGGTTACGCATCAAAAAGTGAAATTCATCAAATTTGAATACCTGAAACTCATCCCAGTAGAACCTACGTGTCTGCGGGGTGACACGGGACCAGGCATATCCAGCTGGGTCCTGCCTCAGGTGGAAGGACCGAGTGATGCAACCGGAAATCTGGCCCGAGTCCGGTGCAAACCTGAAAGAGGTGAAGTTGTTAGGAAAAAATAACGCGTGAAATATATTTGAAAACGTGTTAAAAAAATAAATCATTACTTACATATGGGTATCATGTGACCAAGGGAGGGCACGACGCCCTTGTATGACACCCTCGTTCGATGCCGCATCAGACGCCGGATGAGGTGCTGAACCGGTGGGTGTGGGTGGCGGCGTAGATCGGGGGGTGCGGACCTCTCGGAAGACCCTAAAAGGTCTGCGTCCGCAGCAAGAGCTGCGGTCGAAACCGACCCAAGCAGCTCATGCTGAGAAAGGAACATATTAAACTCTCCTGAGATGGCCTGTGTAGCTGGTGGGTAGGTGGATCGAGTCGGTAAACCCTCACTAGCCATCAGATCTGCAAGGGTAAAAAATTTAAAAGGCACATTCAACAAGTTTAGGGTTGGTTGGCCAGACAAATAAGATGTACAAAAAATGACAAGTGTTTAAATACATTTAATGCAAGATATTAATAATTTTGAAAATTTCGGGAGGACCTATTCGTTTATCGGAGGTTTCCCGGCCTTAATGGCCTCTCCAAAGACAAGTCCAAATCCAACAACATGACATGATTAACCAAACTACATAATCAAACTTCATCATCAAATTACACGTCAAAGTATACATCACTTGAACTTGATACTTAAAGCACAAATATGCATCACCTCTAAACAAATTACACTTCAAATTATACATCACCCTATACATCCTTATGATAGATAACTTGTAACATGAACTACGCTAGCCCA